>CAUJNA010003345.1:175000-200000 GCA_963377175.1 Effrenium voratum
GCTGGACACTTAGGTCTATTTTGCATTCCTTTGTTTAGGGTATTGTTTTTTTTTCAGCAATCACCGTCTTGGGTCTTGGATTTCAGTTTGCCTTTGCATTTCCCTTTAAACCATCCCCAAAAGGGTATTTACCGAGCCCGACACAAGGAAACACACTCATACGTTTGAGGAAATGCCGCACATGTGTTTCCGCAAATGGGTTTGTCTCAACATGGAAGCTCCCCTCCCCAGAATGGGTGGCTTGCTTTTGGTTTCCTCAGAAAACCAGCCCTAACAAGTTGGATTTGCCGAGCGGCCGGCCAGGTGGCGCATGGCACCTGGCACTTTTGCTCTTGGCCACTTTCAACCAACTGCAGGCGGCTCAGCTGGGGTCGAACCCGGCAGTCAAAAAAAAAGAAGTTACGAAATTTCCCGGGAACAAAGGTCTTTCACATGGCTACGAGATTTCAGAGTTGGAACCCCCTCAAAAGTGCTCGGGACACGACTCTCCACCAAAACGATGTCCAAAGGGCGACTCAGAATTCAGAAACGAATCACCTGAAGATTCCTTGATTGATTTTTGGGTAAGGGATATTCAGTCATGCAGACTGTTGGGACCCCCAAAAAGCTGGTGACCTTCTTTCCCGACCAGAATGGTCTTGCAAAGCCTGCAGTTGGACGAACAATCAGGGGATACTGTTGCTTCCCGTTTTTCCACAGAGTGACAGCTTTCTCTCGAGGCCCCGAGGGAACCCTCACCAGTCAACGGTCGGCTCGTGACATGCGGGACTCACTCATTTTCAGACGGCAAGGGAACCCACCAATTTTTGTCCTTCAGGGTAAACGTACTCTGACGGTGGCTCCTGTCAAAAATGAAGCCAGAGGTTCCGGACGTATAGCAATCGATGCGTATCCAGACAATTTTGGCATCGGAAAACACACATTCGTATTGTTTTGGTGCAAAATTCAGCACGCCTGTCCCTTTAATAAGTTGAACATGCGCGTTTTCCTCAGCGAAACGGCGATTTCAGGACGAGCATCAGGCCAAGTTGCGCTAGTTCAGCCTGTAGCGTCAGCACGCGCTTCGCGCAAACTCTGCCCAGCGAGATCTCCTGTGCGTGCTTACGATGCCAGAGCCATGAATGCGTCTTTCAGGGAAGGTTTCGGGTCTCGACGTGAGCAACTGCCAAGGGACCAGGAGTCCAGGAGTTGATCTGAGAGAGCGACGAGGGATCCAAAGGATAGTAAGATTACAAGACCAAGCAGCCTGAGAAGATTACCCAAAACCAAGCAGCTTGATCCACGAGGACGTTTGGGGGCAAACGTCATATCATAATGTCTAAGACGGCTTCTACTACCCCCAAACCACTACCTTGAGGATATACAATCACTTGTAGCCACTTTGTAAAGGGTATTTTCCTCTTTTGACCATGGAGCTGCAAGTCAACCATGTTGGGGATGGGTTTGTTTCAAGGGGAAGCCCTGATTTGACCATGGTGCATATGCCATTCTCGGCGATATTGGTTCCCTCGCTACACTCCAGGGTACTGGTACCCCACAAATCGCGGTGAGCGGGTTTCGTGTTTTTGAAGGTAGTTGCTTTTTGGTGGTTTGGGGCACGTATGGCAAATGAACAGGAACCGGTTATCTATTTTACCACGAAACAACGGGCCTCGCACACAAGCCGGAGGCAGCCAGGTGGGACGGGACCCTCTACCCAACACCCTAAATGGTAGCCGGATTTTCGGGTAAATGTCTAGACTTGGTAAAAGTGTCTCGTTTGAGGGTACCCTCAAGCTGCCCGGAAAACAGGGGCTTTTGGGCCAATATTTTTGTTTTGTGCTCCGGAAGTTTGAGGGTCCGGGTTCAGCAACGGGACCCTCACTCAGCTCCCGGAGGTGGAGTCCAACACGGCGAGCTTCAACACGGCTTTGGCGGCCGATGCGCGCGAGTCTGCATGGGAGTGGGCGGTAGGGTTGGTGGCGGCAATGCGGGCGAACAGGCGGGGGGATCGAAACGGCGTCTCCTTCCCAGAGCCGACCCCGCCCCTCCCCCCCGCCGCCTGACCCTGACGCCTCAAGCCAAAAAAGGGGACCCCGAAGCAAAGGGGAGTCGATTCCCAGCTCTCCAGGGGGACGTCGAACAAAAGGCGGGACCCCGACGCCTTTTGTGGAAGGTGTCCAAAGGGAAAGCCAAACAGACTAAGTAAAAAACAGGTATGTGTCAACAAAAGGAGTATCCCCCAAAATGGGTGGCTCCCGTGGCGTCTTCGCTTTGAAACCCATCCAACCAGGTACACTCCCATACCCAAACCTGAAAGTGACCATCTGCCTCCAACAGGGACTCTCCTTCCGGTTCCTTTTCTTTTGGGAGGGTATTTGATGCGTAAAGGTCTCCAAAAGAGGCGTTCGGGGGAGGGTGTCGAACAGTAACTACTGCAACCGCAACCACATGTTTGAGGACAAGCCAAGTAGACGTTGAGCCTCGTTTTGGTGTGGCGAGGTTTGAAGAGGAATATGGATATAGTTGGAACCCTGGTTAGCCCCCAATTTCTAAAGGCCTCTATGTAGAAGGCGTTAATTCAACTGAAAAAGCTGGGCCCTCACCAGAAAGGGGGCTTGAGGTAACTTCCATGGCAACGGTTTCCCGCTAGCCCTTTTTGGTTGAGGAAAATTTGGTTGGTTCAAGGGACAAGAAGGGGAACCCCGCCATCCCCGTTTGAACATATGGGAATGAAGGAGGGCCTTCACGGGTTCCATTTCTCTGCCCAAGGATTTAAAATCCAGGGGTTGATTTTTTCAGAATGGCAACCCCTGGAATGAAGTGATAGATCAAGAGCAGTGTCAGGTATAAGTTTTGGAGGTAATGCGGAAATACTACAATCTATGGTACATATCCTCCACACCTGCAAAACCCATCCCTGGAAAGTCCCTTGATTTTGAGGGCCTAAATAATGACGAGGAATGCACTCCCGTAATCATGACTACATTTGGTTTGAAAGCACCCCAAGGCCCTGTTCCAATTACTTTGGCCTTTATAGTACGGACTTAACCATACACAGAAGTTATTGTCGGCTCGCTTTCTGCCTTACATGGATCTGGGTATGTTCCTTCGATGCCGGGTTTTGAACATGGCTACCAGGCAGGTGGACGAAGTAAATGATGTCCACCACAGGCTCCCATTGAATTTCATACCCATATGACTCAGGTGGTCCAAACGAAGCGGGGGGTAGGTGTTTGGCTGAGGAGGGCGCAATCGGCCTTTTAACCTGTTGGTTTCTCTTTTTTGCCAAAACGCCATATTTGGTGACCCAAAATTCTCCCAAAAGCTTTCTCTATATTTGCTGACCCAAAAAGGTCAACCCGCCAAAAAGCCAGGTGAGTTTCTGGGATGTCTTTTAACATGATCTTACATTTGCCAACTTTCTAGGGTTCACACAAAATATGGCAGTGGGTCAAAATGGTACCATTTTGGGGTCGGTGCACCCATTTTAGTCAATGTTAGTGGGGATTGGGATGTTCACTTGGGGTACGATTTGGGTTTTGACCCATGGCGATATGGGCCTCTCCGACTCCACCGCATTCCGCCTTTTCGCGACCAGGCACCAGGCGGATGGATTCAGCCGGGGCCCCTTTCCCTTTCTGCCGGCGCGTTTGATCCGCGCCATCGGTTTTGGGGAGCAGACATCCAGTGGGTTGCTTCATGTTCTCCTTTTGTTTGGAGGTGGTGGGCCCTTTTAAAAATCGACTACCAACAAAAAGGGGGCCAAATCGGAAAACTCCACTTTGTCGGGTTCTCCCAGGCGCAAAGCCTTTCTTTCGCTGGTTGCAAGGGTCAATGTGGCGGGATATTTGTACGGGATCTTCGTCCACGAACGGATCGTGTTTCGGGTTCCATGGTATTCTGGCGGGGAGTACGTTTCAGGTCCCATTTTTCCAGATGCTACGCCAGTGAGCATCTTCTGATCTGAAGGCAAGATGCTCTCCCGCAATGTCGACGCCGGATGAACAAACGACACCCAGGATAAACAACCCCCCTATTTGTTAATATGGGTGCCCCGGGCTTTAGTGGAGGTTCATCACTCTTGGAGGTGAACATGAGATCCATTTTCCAGAACGCACTGGAAACCCAATCAAGGCTGATAAAAAAGGCGGACTGGGTTTGCCCCAAAGCGGCAAGGACCCTCTTGGCTTCAACGTCAATATTAAATCAGAAAACTGCTCCTACCCCGCAAACACACCAAGCCCAAATCACACCTCCCAGTTTTGGTCCTTTAGTCTTCCCCCAGAGGGTGTGTTTTTGGGGTGTAGTGTGGTCGGGGGTCCCCCGAAGGGAGTGATTCAAGAGAGGATCCTCCCAAAAAGTTAACTTTTGAGGGAACGCCCATCCCGCGGCTCCTTATCTTCTAAAAAAAGTCCTTGGAACCCGGCCCAATACATGGTTGTGGAAAATTGGGCTTCACGGCCATTTTCTGTGATTTCAAGGGAACCCCCCTTTTAGCGCCAAAGTCGCGTGAATGCCCCATATTTGGAACCACAGATGTCGGGTGCCTTCCATGACCCAATCCAGCCATCCATTTTCGGAGTACCCAAAGCTAGACTCGGCATTTCCCCAATTGGGTCTGACCTCGCAACCCCCGAGGGATCCCAACCCCTTGGCCCATTTCTCCCAGACGTTTCTCGGGTATTTAAAGCGGAGACGAGCGGCAAAAGGCCACCGCAGCCTGGCGTCGCGGAGCTGGCGCCACGGGCTGCGGCTCCAGAGGCCGCTGGACGCGGCGAGAGCCGTGTTTTTTCTTTTCAGCCCCAAAAGTCGTAGGGGTATGGGACCCCAGCAATTGGTGCCCTTTCTCACCTTTTTTTTTGGTTGGGAGGGTTCCCCTACCAGAGTCCAGGAAAAAAAAGGGGTACCCTTATTCTAGCCTCTCTGCTGGAGGACCTAGTAGGGGTATGAGACCAGGGGTGTGGGATACGCGTGATTCTGTTTTGACATTTGCCCCTCTTCTTTGAGGGAAAGTCAAAAAGGACAACCGAGAGAAGGGGAACGGCTCCTTTTTTTTAGGGCTTGTCTTGTGCAAGGGGAACACCATGAGGACAATTGTGTGTGTCGCTGCTCGGGGACGGACCGTAGAGGACAACAAATAGGCTGATAGGAGCCAACGGGAGTGATAAATTTGGGCCAGCGATTCAGCCGACCGGATTTAGAAGATCCAAATCCTTGTAAAGCAGAGGTTTGTTTTGATGTATCCATCAAAGGAGAGCCCTGTTGGAACCCTAAGGAGAGACCACCCCAACCTGCAAGTTGGGGGTTCAACCTTTTCCTTCAGCCACTGTTTTGCGCCTGAAGGTGTGTTGTTGGTTTCATTGGAATTCGGGAACCTGGGGATGTTGCACAGTTTCACTAACCCCTGTTATGTTTCCCTTTGAGGGTCAAAGATTGCAGTTTGCATTGCGGTTTCAAGGGGCTTTCCAGCACACACATGTTCCTTTGTTTCGCTGGACAAGTATGTAAGCCATGGGGTTCTTTTTTGTTAATGTTGGAACATGTGGAAACATGAATTGTGTGTGGAATGCTTGACCATAATGTCATTGGCCATTTTGGCTCAAGCATTGAGTGGGGTTCCTGGAACCCTTTTCTGATCTGGAAAACTGATTGCCCTCTGATCCTTTCAACTCTAGATTGAGCCATGGCTTCCTCAACAACTTCGGTGTCTTCTTTCGAGCTGGTTCAGGAACAAAAGCTCTCCGCGGAGGACGTGGAGATGGCCAGCCAGGAAGCGCAGGAGATGCGCACACGTGAGGCAGCCGTGGCGGCGGGCCTGGTTTTGCAGGAGCCCTCGACCGCACCTTCTGCCACGGTGGCGGATGTGGTGATGGACCTCTCCAACGCCCTCGAGCGCCTGCACGTGGCCTTCAACTCCCCCACGTCAGGCCTGGGGCCCTGGAATGGGGGAGACGGACATGTTGAACAAGGAGCAGGCCACGACAGCCACTGAAGGGATTCGTGGCGGCATCGCAGTCGAGTCAGGCCCCGGAGACCAAACTGGTCAGCCTTCAGCCGTTAAGCAAAAAGCCGGGCTACTTCAAGATCGTGGACCTTCCGGACGCCTTCCCAACCCTTCCGTTGGCGGCCACCCTGCTGCGGGATGTCACGGTGGCAGAGGCCGGGTCGCTCTTCTTCAAGTTTGTGGGGAACAACCTGACGGAGGACTTGGTGGCGCGCGACCTGGAGGCGTATGTCCCCATGAAGATACAGCTCCGGCAGGAGGAGGTGTGGTCCTCGCAGTTCCAGAGGAACAAGGCCGCGATTGGCTCTCAGCGCATGTTGGATGCCGGGCAGGCCCGCTATGAGTTCATGCGCAAGGCGTGCGGGACAGGGTGGCCTGACGAAGCAGTGTTGGGTCTGCCCGGACAAGGAGTCGGTTCCCTTCAAGGCCCCATCTGCCACCTACGAGGGTGACGGCATCACCTAGAACCTGATCATCCAGGAGGGCAAGCCGGTGTGGAAAGCTCGGGTGCCACTGGCCCCGGCACCAAGCGCTCGTGCTGGTGGATGGCACACTCTTGAGACCCCCCCCAAGACGGACACTGCGGAAGAGATCACGATGGCCGACCGCCACGATGGAGGTGGACGACGAGGCGATGAAGGTCCGGGAGAACCAGCAGGTCTGGGTCCAGGTGCAGCGGTCCTTGAACGAGGCGGAGGAGCTTCAAACGGAACCACCCGCAGGTGGACCAGGCCATGAAGAAGAAGGAGGCCCTCCATGCGGCCCTGCACGCTCCGCGGGAGCTGTCCCCGGAGGAGATCTCGGCCAGGCAGCGGCGCAATGCTCACGGACAAGATGTTGGACAATGATGGCGGTCTTGGCGCCCATCCAGGAGGGCATGCAGTCCCTTCCGGACGCTGAGGTGGCCAGCGTAGGGGCGACCCTCAGGAAGGTAAACTTGGAGCGGTTCCGGGCGAAGCTGCGGGACCAGTATCTGGAGGGCAAGAGCGCGGACACCACCAAAGCGATTGAGGAGGCGATGGGCTCCATCCAGGAGGCGCAGGCGGCAAACAAGCGCATCCAGGACAACTTGCAATTTTGTTTGGCCGGAGGAGCTCAGGCGGGAGTTGGAGAAGGGCCCCTGGAGCTGGAGGACAGGAGGACATCAAGGAGAAATACATCCCCTTCATCCAGCTGCTCCGGGAGTTGCGCAACCCGATGCCCGCAATCGAGGCCCCGCAATGAAGCGGCACCAGGGGCAACTCCGCATGTTTGGGGGGTGTGGAAGAAGACGGCCAGCGGCGAGATCCCCCCAAATGCGGAAAAGCAGTTCAAGCTTTCGAGATCCTGGCCCTTGAGCGCAGGACTCACCCGTGCACGCGCGACCAGGAGTACCCGGTGGGGCTGTTTTGGGTGAGGCACGGCGGGGTCTTCTGGACGAGGCAGACCACAACGTTCCATCCTTGACTGAGGTCTATGCCCACAGATTCTCGTTCCGCTACATCTACTCGGCATGGGCCACGTTCCCACTGGTGGTGAAGACACAGCGCAGGGGGCAATGCGGAAGGGTCGGCGTCCGACAGGTGGATGGGCAACCTCCAGGAGGCGGTGCCATTCTTGGAGAGCCTGGGCACCCGCAACAAGCAGGAGTGGACCTACATCCTGCGTGAGATGGGGACGTTCTTGGAGGCAAACAACTTCATTGCCAACTGCCCGCTGCCGGTGATGGAGTTGCCGGTGGCCCCGGTCCATGACAGCAAGGATGCACTTAGGTTCAGGGCCATCTGCGACGAGCGGATCACCCTGCCACTGTCCGCCCTCAGGGCTTCACGTCGGTGTACGCCAAGCTGGTGGCAGGGCCCTGTACGACAAGCTTGGCTGCCCGCACCGGGGAGCGGCAAGGCCGAAGGCCAAGTCCTGGCGGGCTCGGACACCACGCTGCGCACCCAGGACCAAGGCACCAGGCGCTACCCGCCCATCACCACTTCCACAGTAACCGCGGTCAACAAGCACTTCCCCTACAGGGACGAAGCATGTGTTCTGGGCTCCCTGGAGTGCGGCCTGGTCCTGCCCAGCATCTGTGGAGGTGCTCAGCAAGGAGAAGTTCAAGACAACGGGGGTCTACATGTGCCGCTTCTGCAAGGGCTTTTGGAAGGCTCAGGAACGGCCCGTTCATGGTCAGTGGTGGACCAGGAGTCGGGGGACAACCCCGTTGAGGCCAAGGACCTCTTCCTCACCACACCGGACGTTCCACTTTGTAAGCGCAGAGGCCCCAACAACTTGGCCAGAATCCACTTACTGGATGTGGAGGGCACAGCGGTGGGGTGTGGATGGAGACCAGCAGCCTCCAAGATCCAAGAGCTTTCACCGCTGGACTATGTGTCAGAGCCATTGGTGTGAGCGATGCTTCAAGCGATACGGCTTCCCGAGGACTGGCTTTTGGAGCCTGGGGAGGTTCCCGCGCTGAACGGATGAATTCGTGGACACCCAGTCGGAAACTGAGGTGGCCTCTCTCAGAGGCACTCGAGGCTACAGAGGGAGGTCTATGAGCACATCACCCGGGCACCGGCAAGGAGAAGAGCAAGAGCAACCCCGCCAGGTGAGAAAAAGCCCGCATATTCAACAGCTCTTCGACCCCATGGCCTGATCACTGGGCCTTCAAGAATCAGGCGTGCCCGCCAGGAGGCCACCTGCTGCCTGGTCCCCGACAGGATCACAGGTTATCAGTGCGGGAAGGCACAAAGAGAATGGGGAGAGAACCCAGCCACAGCGGAAGGCGCAGTGAGCCGCGGCGGCCAACACGGCCACAGGTGGGAGGGGACTTGTCCAGGGTGCCATCAGGCCCCGCAAACTCCTCCACCAAGCAAAGAGTGGCTCCAGCCAGGCACGTGCTCTGGGGGACCCAAAGGGAGAGCAAAGGGGGAGCCGGGCAAGCGGACATTTACCGGAGAGGTGAAATTCAACCCATAGCCGGCCGGCCATGGGGATGGCGAGGCCCCCCGATATCCCAACAAGAGGTGAGCCCCCTGTTCCCATGGATGCAGGACACCCCAACGCGACTAAGGTTCCTGAGACGACCAAACCAACCCTCATCCTGGCAAACGCAGGGAAGGAGGACCTACAACCCCGCATTCTCGGAGTACATCTGGGCAGAAGCTCAGAAGAAAAGGAGGCGTTTTGGGACACGACATGCTCGGAGACGAGCCATACTGCATGGCGGGAAAGGTCGCCTTCGTGGGCGGGGGCCCCGTGGCCCACCACCGGTCAGAGGTTGAGCGGAACAGACTCTATGGGGGTTGCCGGACCTGGAGCCACGGGTAATGGAGGACACGGACAACGACAGCGTGCTCATGCTACGGCACAAGGGCGGGCGGTATCAGTCTAGTCTGCACACCCATTTCTTTGGATTTGAAAGTTTGTGGTGGGTGGGCCATGGGGCCCACCCAGCCGTGAACATTTGACAGGGAAGATGAGTCCCTGGCACCAACACAATGCTTGGATCTTGCTTTGTGGGGTGCCGTTTGGTTAGCTTACATACACCTTTGCTTATAAGAGCGCGGATCGGATGATCCGCAGCCGTATATATGGTTGCTTGTTTCTTAGCTCGGTGCGTCTTCGTTTTTGTTGGATGCACCCTGTGCAGGAACCGCGGACGCCTGCACGAGCACCCATGTGCACCCATGCACGCCACCGCGTGCTTGTGCGTACGCACACATGAGCTGACCGTTCCAGAGAGTGTCTTAACAACCTTCGAGAACTGCTTCTGGCACCTGAAGCAAAGGACCCCGGACGGAACAAGGTTGAACAAGGCCCCCTGTAGTGGATGGAGAAGTACCATTTGGCATCAGGTGGGTGGTTTCCCAACTGCAAGTGGCTTCTCATCCGCTGCATGTGGTACTCAATGAAGCTCAACGAAGGGATCCTTAGGTGGTGGGATCCTTAGGCGGCAATTGGAACAAAAGGCAAAACGGGGTCCTTTCTACCAATGAGTCATCGCCGGGGCAGGCGCCGTGACGTCGGACACGTGGCTGGCGGCTGGCAGCGGGTGCTGGCGCAATGGTGCCTCAGCCGAACTGGCTCAACTGATTGCCATCCTGTGTCGAGGCCCTATATTTCTCATTAAAAGGGTGGTTTGAAACATCACACCTTGGCGCGCAGGCGAGTTTTCGTTGGGGCGATGTTTGTCAGGTGGGGGAGTTCGAAAAAAACTGGCCCCCTGCTTTTACTATTTATGGGGTCTCCTTCGAACACATTTTAGGTTTCAAGATTGTCTGAATATGAAACTGAATCAGAAGATAAGATTTATACCCTAGGGTTGGGCCAAGATTTGAGTCGATCTTTGAGGGAGGAACAAAACAGTGTGGAGAGTTCTTGGGATCTACTTGGCAAGGAAGGACAGAATGGGGCATCAAGCATCACAAGGCAGCCTGAAGAAGCAACTGGAAACGGCGACTACACACGAGTTGCTTCCGATCGCTGGCACCAAAGGAATCAGACAAGCATTTCCACTCAGCATGGTCCATTGTCCACTAGTGCAAGAATAGAGAGGTCACCTCAAAGCAGGCCAAAGACAGACATGCCGATCATGTTCAGCGCTGCTGTCAAGTTAGGAGACGTCTTACTTGTTACTGGTGATTTGCCAGTGCAGCAAGCTATCGAGTGCACACAATTCGAGTCTTGTGCGTGTATGCTATATATAATATATATTTATTTACTTTTCCCCCGAGGTTACCCTTTTAGGGGTGAATCAAACGACCCCGAAACCCATTTCAAGTGTTTTGGGAAATCTTTTTCGGTCGGGTTTGAATGCATTCTGCACTCCTGCCAACTAATCTGGAATCATTTTGAGAGGACTCTCCATTTCAATACCTTTGTTTTGGCTCCCTTCCGTGAAATTGAAGGGGATCGATCTGGAGTCAACCGGGTTGAGCTTTCATTCGAAAAGGGATCGGTGCACGTCAATTTGCGGAAGAGTAACATGGAGTGTGCTTCTTTTTGAGGCTCGTGCGTCCTTTTCACCTCGCTGAGGAAACCAGGGCACCCATTTTTGGGGTCCAATCCCTCCGGCGAGGCCCTGGTTGAGGGGCCCCGCACCTCGCCTTGAAATGGCAGGGGGTGCTGGGAATTTTCGGCTTTTGGCTTTGTTCGCTGAGCGTCGTCGTGTTTCGGTTTTCTTCTGGTTTCTCTTGAATGTTCGCAGGACTTGGGGGGTTTGTCCGCAAAATTCCCTGACAAACCTCAAGCAGATAGTGGCGACCTAAACTCCCCCGAAAACCTGGAAGCGCCCCTAGAAACGGCGTCCTGCAATAGACCCAAACATGGAACACCAAGTAGACGACTCCCCCGAATCATAAGGCCGTTTCTGTACATTCGGGGCCAAACTGGGGCACAGCAAGGCTTAGTAGTTTGCCGAGGCCTGCAGGCAAGCTGGATTTTACGCCGTTTAAGCTGAAGTAGGCTTGATTAACCTTAATGGCCGTACGTAGGCCTATTCAAGACAAGTCGCTTACAACACCCACCCAAAAAAGAAAGCACCGCCAATTCGAGCTTCAAATGACCGGAATTGCTAATCAATTGATTGAATCTTCTCCCTCACCTGTAAAGGGCGTGACTCCTTGAACATGTCACAGGGCCGGGCAGACTCAAAAAAGCTGAAATGAGCGTAATAAAGCCTAATGAAGCTTAACTAATTAAGACCAACTACTTTGGCCAGCCCCAACATGATCTGATTACTGTTATTATTGTTTGTTTCATTCTGTTTATTTATGTTTGGGCGGGGGGAGGTGGGGAGGTGGGGGGGGGACTTGTTGACATGGTAAATGGAGCCATTTTTCTGGGCGCGATTTTCTGCTCTGCAGTTTGCCATAGCTTGCCGGTCAGGGAATCAAGAGGGGTTTGGGGAGTGAACCGTTTGGGATCCCTGAGCTTCCAAAAAGGGCAGTTTCCCTTTCCCTTTCAAACTTCTGGGCACCGGCTCCAAAAGGACTCCGCATGTTCCTGGTCCAAGGATTGTGCCGGCTTCAACGTCGCCATTGGCACCTTGGGTCAGGACACGGAGACGGACTCGTGGCGGCTCTCGCTGTGGAGCTTCGGGGAGCTGAGCGTGGCTTTGGCTGAAAGGGTTGCTGGCAAACATGTGTGCCGTGCTCACCGATTCGGGGTCAAGAAGATCTCACCATGATGAAGCTCCTTTACTTGAGGATCCAACTATTGCTTCAGGTTTTGGAATTGTGGGTTGTGGCCCGAGTACCTCCAGCTGGTCAACCTGCCAGCGGAGCTCGGTGGCGTTGATGACATTATGACATCCAGAATTAGCAAACCGCTGGTTGATTGGGGGGCGGGAGGGTGTGTGTGTGTGTGTGTGTGTGTGTGCGTGTGTGCGTGCGTGTGTGTCCCTCTTCTGGGCTTAGCAGTCCAGGATTGGGGAGGCTTTTGAGCATCCATGCACGGAACATATTCTGACTAGACGTGCCTGAAGTCCGATCGGCCGTCTGCGAGGACCGGAGAGTCCGCCCCGACATGATCTCGCACATGTCGGCTGCTTGGCTGCATCTTTTCCATTTCTGTGTGTGGGCCCAAAACTGGCTTTGGGCCCGCTTTGCCTTCTGGTTTGCGGGGCCCAAAAACTAGTGGGGGTCGAAATTTGGAGAGTGCCGCCTTTGGGGTGTGAAGGACGGGATGAGGAAACCATCCCTTTTGGGAAATGTTCCGCCGAACTCCAGCTGCACTTAGCGAACCTTGGCCGTGAAGTCTCAGTACACTTGCTGATGCGTTGAACTGGGAGCGAGCTAACCAGACGATACTCGGGATTTCCTTCCATTCCATTCCTGAAGCATCAATCTGTTGTCGGCTGGCCCTAGGCTTAAAAGTGGTGAAAGCTTGAGAGCTTTGCCGCTTAAGTTTTCCGCGAGTATGTTCACGCCCCGAGCAACGGCCAATGAGCGTGCGGTGCAGAAGCCACGCGCCCGGTCCTCTTTGGGGCGACCCAGTGCCCCTCGTGGAGGCAGCCTTGCGCCAGACAGAGTTTCCATCGTCCCTGATTTTTGAGAACCTACCAGACCTAGCTGACGCCTTTCCATCCATTTGGGCTTGTATTGGCTTCCAGCTTGATGTTGCAATGCTTGACCCACATGTGGAGTCGGGTCCATTTTCTTTGCCCCTGACAACAATGATGGGAGACCATATGTCGGGGTGCGGCTTAGGGTGCGTTGCAAGGTCCGCAAAATGATGCAACTTCCGCCTTTGCCCTTTCTAAGTGTCTCCGCTGGGCACCGTCAAATTCTCCATTTGGGGATGTCTTGTTTAGGGGACTCCAAAATGGTGGTTTTCCCTTTAAGCTACCCAAAAAGTGTACCCTCAAAGACAGACACAACCACTTGAACTTCCAAAAGGGCGATTTTTCAGTGGAACCCATCAGTCAGTTGGCAGTTTGCGGCCATATGGTTCCTTAGACTTAGACTTTTATACTTATATAGCTTTTTTCAGGTACAAAGTTAAACAGGCTAAACGGGTCCATGAAATCCGACTGCTTTAACTTTTATCAAGAGATGAACGAATCCGTCAGCAAGTTGCAGTTTCAGGGGATGTCCGGTGAGCCTCTGTGATATTCGGGATGCAGCCATGCAGGCTTTTCCAGTGCAATGCTTTGGGAAGAGAAAAAGCAACCCTTCGCCCTCCGCAAATTCCTATGTATTCTTCGCATACGGCGCGATTTCCAGGCGACCATGATGAAGGTTCTCTACTTGGGATCCATTTCTTATTTCAGGCTTTGGGAACTCCTCTAGAACTTGCAGGTGTATTTTTAGGGCCGCCCCAAATAACAGATTGGCTTTCTTGGGGGTGGCCATGAGCCGCTTAGGGACTTGATACACGGCTTTAAGGGTTTGTGCAAGGCAACCATGACCGCTACCCCCACACCCCCCAGTGGTGCCCCTTCTTCTCATGGCGATCGGACCCAGTCTAGGATCAAACACTTTTGACCATGGCCGAATGAATCATAATCCATGAACAACAACACTCCAGGGAACCGCGACTTGGTCATGTTGTTTTTTTTGAGGGGAACTATGGGAAGCCCCCTGAACAACTTGTTTGGACCATGCGTGTTTGCCCACCAACCATTCAACACAACTTGTTTCACAGGCCTCACTTGCGCAGATTTGGGTTCGGTTCATGGAGGTCTCAAGTTTCTCACCGGGGCTCTCTAATTTCCCCATTGCGATTCATGCCGTGCCCGAGAGCACTTAACATGTTTGGGGCGGTTTCCCAATCTTATTTAAAGTGGGTCTCCATACCCATTCGCATTCTATCACTCCAAAGAACATGCCTTTTGTATCACACACGCTCTGCACATCAACGTGGAACCCACAAAACCATCTCAATTTTGAGTCGAGCCCTCTCCGGTTCAAACTCACGCCCACGACTCGAGGGTCGGCTCAGGCCATGACTCCATGCAGCCGCAAATGGCTTTGGCCGCGCAGCCTGGCGCTCTTTGCCCGCCTGGAGGCGCGCCGCGAAGGGCTCGCGGGTCCCGCCCTTTTCCGGCCACCCTGAAGGGCCAGCCCGAAGGCACATCCAGGACCTTTCTTTGGACTCTCTCTCTTTGGACATTAACATTTTTGGTCGGGCAAAAGCTGTGATGGAACCCTAACGAAGACGTTTTACTGTGGGTGGACAAACCCCACCACTTGCTAGGTGTGGTCTGTTTCAGTAGTATTCACGTAGTGTTTCATCCATCGGACTTCGTCCATCAGGCCCACAAAGGCGCGCATTTGCCCAACTGTTAACCTCGGGACGGGGTGTGGGTGGCTGCTGCACATGGGAATAGGTTACCAGAAATGGCAGCATTGCACATGTGCGGCGTGAAGCAACAGAAAACAAGAAACACTCCGACCTGAAAGCGCCCAATAACCACTTTAAGAGGGGCCAGGCTGTCCTTCAACAAGGGTCCCTTCGTGAGATTCGTGTAAACAAGTTTCTGGGTGTTCCAACTATCAACCCTCCACGTTCTCCTGCCATATAAAGAGGGGTGGTTGCAAAAGGAATCCCGTGTACCAGGCGGGGGCAAAGCAAAGACCAGGACCACTTTCCTTTTGGGGAGCCTTCCTGTTCGCTTTCATGGCTGTTGGAAGGAGTGTAGTTCACTTGTGTGTGCGTGTTCTGTAGAGTACTTGGCCCATTCCGATTTCTACACAGGGATTTGTCCAACGAGGTGGTCTTCTATGCAAAAGCACACCGCCCATTTCCGACCAACGCCGGCACGAGTTGGGATGGACGAAGCCCAGTGACTAGGATGCTCCACCAACTGGTGCAGACCCTATTTAGTCCGTCCGCCGAAAGCTTGTTCCAAAGGAAAGCCGGAGAAGCACGCTGTTTTGGGCTTCCACCAACTTACTTGGTGCTTGTGTCCCATGTTTTGGGTTGGTTCAGATGGAAGCCAAAAGGACTGCCGCCAATTTTTTGGGGGGTCCAAACACCCCGGAGCATCCACCGGCCGCCTTAGGAGGCACAGCTGCGCCCAGACGCGGCGGTGCACAGCGGCCTCGCCGGCGCCTGCGAGAAGGCGATGGGAGGCGACCACTTTGGTCTCCCTCCAAGTGGATGAGAGGCCGAACTTAGTTCATGTCCTCATATGAGGTGATATAGGAGAGGCGATATGAGGTGATATGAGTTATTATGAGGCGATATGGGTGCTATGGGGGGATATGGCTGATATGAGGTTTCATGTGCGGTTTAAAGTGGCTAACTAGTTAGACTGGGGATACTTTGACACCAAGTTTGTCATAAAATCTTCGCAGCTCGGCCCAATACAATACATTTTGAGGGTTCTATGGCAGGGTATGAGTAGGGTGTTGTGAGTAGGGTTGAACCATTGCAGCCAAAAAACGGGAGCATTCATTGCTACTAGGAACGTTTCTGGAGCCAAGGACCATCAAAGATAATCAATCCTCGCATGGCTTCCCTGGCTCTGAATCACAATTGGAGCAACATTGGGTCTCCCCCCATTTCTTTGAACATATAACCGAAGGGGGTCTATTGGAGTTCCATGAACTTCCTGTCTCCAAAAATGGTTCCGGAGGGTAGTGGTCCTGCAAAAATATATATTTGGTGGTAGACCAAGAATAGGAGGACACCATATGAAAACATCTCAAGGTTACATACTTTCCGTGTACCTCAGCTGCGGCCCAAGCAACCAGGCAAGCAACCAGGTGCGTCAAAGTCTGCGTAGTTTTCTTGGTTTTGAGTTCATTTGAAAGTAGAACGATCGAAAGCCATGATGTAGGTTTTGTACTTGCAACATCCGTATTTCCGGTTTTGTATCTAAACAAATGCAGAATACTGTTGAGATACATATGCCACGGTCAAAAGCAAGGCACTTTCCCTTGGGGTGAAGGATTTGTTCACCTCTGGTCGATTTTGATCGGCAGGCGCCCCATTCATGTGGGAATTGGAACTGCTCAGAAGTTGACCCAGCATCATGTGACACAGCGAAGGGTTGAGCATGGTTCGTGTCACAGGTTTTTGCTTTTTTCCAGTCTCCTCGCTCGCGATTTCCAGGCGCAGTGCTGGCGTGAAGCGCTGCAGCTCTGGCGGCCATTCCCACAACTCATGGAGGATTCCGGCGGCAGCGGTGGGGGGGGGGGGTTGGAAGCTCGGGAACCCACGGGAAGCCGACTGAACCACACATGGTGTACCGACAGGTGTCCTTTTCTTCCAAAGGGACCCAGGAGAAACGAAAGGGATCAAGGGGAACCCAAACGGACACCCCATTTCAGGACTCAACCGAGATATCCTTTTCTTCAGGACGACTTGAGCCTCAGCGCAGCTCTGAAAGCTGTGGCGGTGCGTGGCTGGAGCTTTGCCTTAAGCGCCTTGGATGAAACGATGGGACCATTTTGGTATGGTATGAATTTTAGTCGGGGACCCGAGATGGCAGACATCATTTCGGTGACAATTTATGTCCACCACCACTTTTGAGGCGGCTCCCTTTCAAAATTCATGGCTGTTGAACTTTTGGGGCTAAGATGGCAAAGATTCATATGAGAAAAGGCCAACATTTGCCGACATCTACTTTTGTAAAGCGATGACATGGGGTGCACTAGCCAAATCGTCATTAGACAATGGGGGTTACTCAGAAAAGTCGAATGTCATTTGGTTGCACAATACATATTCACTGTGGTTCACATGGGACCAACCATATGCATCATAAACATGTGCGGGTCGTAGAACCACCTACCAAAACGGCCAATGTGTGTTTTGGGCGTTGCTCAGTTTGTGCTTTGGGTGGCCATTGTGCCATGGTCAAAACACCCCTTTATTCGGGGGGTGGTAAGAATCATGACCCTTTAGGGATCCCAGACAACCTTAGGGTGGAGTCCGTCTTTTTTTGAGGGTACTTGTTTTTTCCCGTGGTGTTTTTGCAAAGGGCAACCAAAAGACCATTGTATTTTTGTTGGGGTCCCCTAAAAAGACACTCCCACACACACCCACAAACACGCAGGTTTTCTTCGTAAACTTCAGTTTGACTCTGGAGTTTCAGGAGCGCGTTTCGGCGTGCTCTTACCAATGCCTTGAACAGTCCGGCAACGAGGTGTGCCATGGGGCATCACATTGTGACTGGACATGACCTCACTTCGCCACATGTTCTGGCAATAGATGGAGGTCTATGCGCAAAGATTGGGTACCGTTCTGGACGCAGCGTTATAGTTGAGCGTCTTGTGCTGCACATTTTCTCTGTGCCACAACACATATGGCTAACAATACCCTTCAACAATGGCAGGTGTTCAGAAGCAAGTTGCCGAAATCGTCCTAAGCTAACATAATCATCGTGACTGTCTTTCTGTGGAGGCTGCATTCATCTGCCTGTTTATATGGCTAACTCACTGTGTTGGGGGGCTAAACGAGTCCACCATGAGGGTCCTTTACTTGGGGATCCAATTCTTATTTCAGGCTTTGGAATCATTGTATGCATTGCAGACTGAATATCAAGCACTTTCTTGAACCGCAAGGGGTGTGGCTGTTCAGATTAGATTTGGTAGTCGGTACTACCAAACACTTTGTACCAACCCTCTAGTGGTGGATTTCGCATTCTTGCCAACCATTGTTTTTTTCAAAAACAGGCCCTTTCCTTCCGGTTTTCGGGGGGGTTCTGAAAGAAAATCCTGAATTAGCAACGCGCATGCGGATCATTCGCAAGCCTTGAGGCCTACTGCGCGGCCAACAGCCAGGGTACATGAGCGTCGATGCGGCGGCTTGGCTGAATGGAGGGATAATAATTGGGCTCGCCAAACTATTGGGGTCGATTGAATGGGAGTTCTCAAAATGGAGGTTAAGGGGAAACCAACGGGAAACCAATGCCATTTTACAGACACCGATCACCCAAATATGGACCAGAGTATGATTTTCCATCATTCTTAGATGGTTGGCACTACCCGCAAACCACTACACTGGACGCAGGGGAAAGTGGAAGTCTTATGTCCCTTAGACAAAGACGGGTATGAAGATGCCGGATATCCCACTAAACCTCTGAGGATAAAAAGTGGGCACCATCTTAGGCACCCGCTTTTGAGGTTCAACCAGTTTAGCCTTTGTTCTCAGGGAGATGCACTTCACATTTTCAGTTGTGCAGCAGGGGAAGGTTTCTGCTCTGCAGGAACGCGATGGGGAGGTTGGGGTTTCTGAAGGAAAACCGGGTGACAGTGATCTGGATCGGTGGTTTGCAGGTTTGAACCCCCGATTCTTGGTGGGTTTCGACACCCGAATCGGCCTTTGGCTTTGTCCCAAAATCAGGGTGCATGGGCAACACGCTATTTTGGATGTATGAGGCCCCTATGAAAACCTGGATACACCACAAATCCCAACGGGTGCCTATCGCGGATTTGGCCCATCCAAAGCGGGGCCCCACAAAAATTGGCGTTTTTGGTTTTGAGAACGACGCCCCTGGCCCAGTTAAATAGTGGCAACCCAGTAATTTGCATATAAACCGAGTTGATTAATGGTGACGACCTGGATTTATCCATCTATGGTAAGGATACAGCTGGCGTTCAGGTTTGTGCCAAAATTAGGACTTCCCAGGAATAGTCGTGGAGTCCTGAGGATGACCCCCAGTGGCAGGCGCACATGTTGATGAATGTTAAGACATATGCAAAGGAAGAATGATGCGGGTCAAAACCCTGTACCCCTGGTGAACATCAAAATAGGTGGCAAATAGATGTTCATCCACCCCAAAATGGAGCCATAGGTTATGACCCATGGCCATATCTCAACGCGAATCCAACAAATCATAGGCCCAGCTTGTACCCCCAACCGCAACCCTTCCGGAACCTTTCTGGACCCCGAGAGACGCTCACCACTCTGGAGCCCCACTCCGGGGACCCCATGGCTTCCCACAACGGTTTCCCTTTCCCCAACAGCGCCCCAGATTAAAAGAACAGGTTGAAGAACCTGCGCCTTGAGGCCGTGGCGGCTTGCGGGCCCTTGTGGCGCACCGCGCTGTTTCTCGGCTCGAGCCGCCCGGCCGCGGCCGCCGCCGCCGCGGAGAAGGCGCCATGCACGCGGTTTTTTCTTCCTGAATGTGTGTGTTTTTTGCTGGCCCCGTGTATTTTACAATGGTCCAAGTCACCCCCTTAAGCCTTAAGTGGTAGCTTCAAGGGCAACAAACCCCATTCAACAATGACCCCACAAACACCCACACGATGAGAGTTCCCAGAAACAATCAAAATCATGCCGCCAGTTTTTGCAGCAAGAGGGACGAAACAAAATGAATTGCGCCTTTGCCCCCGTGCCAACATGATTTGGTGCACGGGCCCCTTTTCCAAGAGGACAGATTTCGACCTTCAAAGAGGCCTGGGAAGGGGGGTGGGTTGTCTGGTTTTCACGGCGTTTGGTGGCTTCTCAACCCTAAAACCAGCCTCAAGCAGCACTAAACCCGCCCTAAACTAAACAAACCTCCCCTAAACAGCCTAAACCAAAGTTTCGGGGGATTCTTTGTGCCCGAGAGCGAAAGCACACCAAACTTGTTGGAAGAAACGACTGGAGTAAATCTCCAGCCGTAATGATTTGCTGCCAGGGCCGCTTGGGGTTTTGCATCTGTTCCTGCCCGCAGCTTGGGCTCAACATGTCTAACGTCTCATGCCCGACCAAAAATTAAGAACCGATGACCGTCACACTCCGATCCCTCAGTGAGCACCGTGTCCGTTGCTCCCAGGTTCAAACTGCAAACGGCTGAGCCAGCAAACACTCAGACATCTCCCCATCTTCTTTCCCCATTCCTGCAAGCTGCCGGGCCTAAACCCCGAAACCGTACTTCAGCCAGCTTCCGCGCTACAAAAGTCGAAGCGGAGCCATTCGCGCGGGGTTTGCGAACAAACAGCCAGCGACGCCATGGCCTCTTTGACGGTGCAGATGGAGGACAGGGTTGGGCAAAATGTGTTGAAAGAACCAGCTTGAAGAGAAACAAAAAGGAGCTTGTTTGGATAAAACTTACTCAATCCATGTTGGTTGGCCCAATATTTTTCTTATGGTTACATTTGGAGCGCTCAAATTGCTTTTGGATCAAGTGAGGTCCACCCATTTAGACGGGCCCAGCTATTCTGGATGTAACCCACTAAAATTGGACTAAGAGGGGAACCTACAAAGAGGTTTACTGGGGTCTCCTCCAAACTAATTGTTTCGCGGGTGGACGGATATATATATATATATATATACATATATATATATAAATATATATATATATATATATATGTATATGTGGACCAGAAGCATTCAAAGAGTTTGTGCAAGTGATTTGGGCCATGTGTATCCGTTGAGGCGTTGTGGACAACTCGGTATGGTCATTGGTGTAGCAAGAGAATCCTAATGAATATGAGAAAAGTCACAGGGATTCGGACAGGAACCATGCCTCAGGCAATCCTTAATCGGTTTGAGATTAGGGATTTGAACCCGTGGTTCTTGTAGGGTGTGAATGGGACCACCCCCCCCCCCCCACACCCTCCGGAACACCTCCAAAGCACCACTCCAAGGCCTACGCCTTCCGGGAGCTGGTGGCGCACCTGCAGTGGCGGAAGGATGTGCCGCGAGTCTGGAGCGATATGCTTTCGCCGTGGCTTAAAGAAGGAGCCCTGATTCAGGGTTTCGTTTTCCTGGTTCATTCTTGGGTTTTCAAATTGTCCAAGGCAACTGTGGATGGAGAAAGTCCACGCAGTTGGGCTTGGTTTGTCACAAGATTTCGTGGGGCTTCATCCAGCCCAATTGGTACGAAATGGATTTTGTCCATCCGTAGTACGTTTTAATCATGCTTTAGCAAGGAACCCTGATTCTTTGGGTGTGTGTTTTGTTGAGGGGTTGGATCCAAGAAGTTTCTGCTTTGCTACTGGGAAGCCAGGATTTTTCATGGGAAAGCGTGGTTCAATCATGTCTAGACAAACGGCCTGGCCCGACCCTGATTCTTGGGATTTGCTTTTTTGAGGCTCGTGCCCTTTTCACCTTGGTTTATAGGGAAACCGAAAGGACACAAGCGTTTTTTTGGATCCACATCCCTACTTTGACACATGCCCAACTTGTTTGGGTCGAAAGCCAAATGAGTTTCACATTGAGGCAGAACATCGACCTGATGAACCTGGCGGGGTTTTGTCGGAACTGCATGGCCAAGTGGTACCACGCGGCCTCCAAGGCCGGGTTGCGAATGTCCTTTCTTAAGAATCCCCCCCACAACATGTCCATATAAGAGCCGCAGTGGGCCGGCCAGTTGGCACCATAGGTATCCTTTTTGTCAGTTTGGTTGACAAAAGATGAGTGCTGGTTTTGGAATGGTTCTACTCAATTTCCAGTGAGTCCACAAGAATACACACCTCCTACTCCAAATGCCACCCACCTTTTGTTGGGGTTGGTTTGACCAAAAAGCTAGGTTTATCATACCCTAACAAAAGAAGACACCCGGACCCTCGAACCACTCTTAAACAAGGGAAGCCATCCCATAATTTTGGGGCAATATCCAAGGTGCACGGCGTGCCGATGCAGTACGAGGAGGCCTGTGAGGCGGGTCTGTCGTTTTGTTCAGATCCAGTCAACAGCACCAGGTTTTGATCGTGACCCACAAGGTCGTGCGTCAGAATAGGGGCAATCCCGACATCCTCAAAAAAAGACCCCCCCCCCCCCCGCTCACCGGCCTCCTTAGTGTACGTTTTCCGACTGAGCTTGACTATGGCTCGTGAACCGCTTGTGTGTGTGTGATCTGCGCGTGAACCGTTCAGGCCACATACAAAACTCCCTTCACTGACTTTAGTTGAGACGTGTGTGTGTGTGTGTGTGTGTGTGTGAGTGAGTGAGTGAGTGAGTGAGTGAGTGTGTGTGTGTGTGTGTGTGTCTGTGTGTCTGTGTGTCTGTGTGTCTGTGTGTCTGTGTGTGTGTGTGTGTGTCTGTGTGTCTGTGTGTCTGTGTGTGTGTGTGTTATGGTGAGTGCTTTGTTGGGCCCTCCGATGGGGTGTTTCCGCGCGCTTTTCGCGTTTCGTTTCCCACTGTAAACAAGGGTTTCAGGGCCATTTTTGACGACCTGCGCGCGGGTTTGGAGCAGTGGGCGTATGTTGCGTTCACGGGCACACTTTCATGACTGAGCGCACGCCTGCCACATGATAAGCACCCACATTGACGCACGCATTATCATCATTGCGTGCATGCACACATTATCATCATTGCACACATTATCATCATTGCGTGCGTGCCTGCCACATGATCAGCATCCACGTTCACGCACACATTATCATCATTGCACACATTATCATCGTTGCGTGCATGCGCGCATTATCATCATTGCACACATTATCATCATTGCGTACATGCCTGCCACATGATCAGCATCCACGTTCACGCGCACATTATCATCGTTGCGTGCATGCCTGCCACATGATCAGCATCCACGTTCACGCACACATTATCATCATTGCGTGCATGCCTGCCACATGATCAGCATCCACGTTCACGCACACATTATCATCGTTGCGTGCATGCCTGCCACATGATCAGCATCCACGTTCACGCACACATTATCATCGTTGCGTGCATGCCTGCCACATGATCAGCATCCACGTTCACGCACACATTATCATCATTGCGTGCATGTCTGCCACATGATCAGCATCCACGTTCACGCGCACATTATCATCGTTGCGTGCATGCCTGCCACATGATCAGCATCCACGTTCACGCACACATTATCATCGTTGCGTGCATGCCTGCCACATGCTCAGCATCCGCGTTCACGCACACATTACCATCATTGCGTGCATGCCTGCCACTTGATCAGCATCCACGTTCACGCACACATTATCATCATTGCCCCAAGGGCATATTTGAACATCGATGAAAACAAGCAGCGTCTGTGGGCGTAAAAACCCCAAGACGCATTGAACAGACAGAAAACTCTGGACCGAAAAACCGCGCGGTGAGAGCCCATCGAAGCGTTGTTGGGGGTATCAGGGTTACCCTTTAGGTCGGCTTAACCGGGAACCACAGACATTCCTTAGGTTCGTTCTTTGTTTGGGGAGGGGTCCCCATTTTGACGTCACAAGTTGGCAGGTGATCTACGGGGAGCCGTACAGCGAGTGGAAGAAGGCGAACCAGAAGAAGGCCACGGAGGAGCAGATGAAAGCCTTCGAGTCGGGCAAGGACTGGCCTCCCGTCCTATGAATCGGGGGGCTGTTCCTTGCAAAAGGGATGAAGCCCCACGAAAACGGGACGCCTCTCGAGAAAAAGCATTACCAGTGGTTTATTAGTCCGGGGTTCCCATTAAACTTATTCTTCTTTTGTAATCGTGACTAAATATGGTTTTAGCAGACCCCCTGACCCCCTGCTAATTGTTTAGTCCCTTATACGACAGATGTTCAGGTGGACCCTTAGTTGATAGTTTGGATTGGTGGTTTGGATTTGGCCCCCCTGGCTTTGCGGAAATGGAACACCATCCCAAACCAAACCGCCAATCCAAACCGCCAATCCAAACCACCAATCCAAACCCCCAATCCAAACCACCACTCCAAACCACTAATGAAAGGGAAGCTGACATTTGGCAGCTAGGGGAAAGCAAAGGACACCAAGCACGATTTCCTACCTTTGTGTTTCCAAGTGAATAATTCCAGTGGGACATTCTTCTGGAAGACGGCGTCGCAGAGTCTTGAAGAGGCTTCCGATCGTTCATTTCGTTTGAAAGAGGGCCCACAGATCAATCAACCTGCTGGACTTGTAGGGCTATGATCTTTGGTGGTTGGAATCACCCCGCAGTTTGTTGGCGGAGATGAATCCCCCACCGAATTCAGGTGAGGGTCCAACCAAGTAGAACTCAATTTCAACCCGCACTTTCTTTGGGTCCTGCCCTTATTTGTACAAGTGATCCGAATATTTGACAGTTCCGGGTAGCGTGTTTCATCTTGATTTACTCTTGATTTACAGAGAAACCAACAAACACGAAACCACCATCTTTGTGCAACATCAGACTGCAAAATGGTTTCCTGTTGGTATCCGTAAGCCAACCAGGCGGGGGATTCCCCTAAGGACACTTTTGGTGGGGTGATCTTTGCGGAACATCTAGTAAGCTTCAAAAGGTGAAATGAAAGAGAGGTTTGGTTGAAGATTAGAATCAATCCCGCCCAGACCAATCCCAAGCTGTTGAGTGCTTTGGAACAATTGTGTCCCCTCGAGTAATATCAGGGCTTGAACAGTTGGAATGGGGTTGCCTGGTACTTTTTCAATTAAAGTTAAGCCATGAGCAACGTTGATTCAGCCCAACCATTTAGCCGACTCATCTGGCCGAATCAAGATCATCAGGGGTACTTCTGCAACCGCACCTAGGTCTTTTGTCGCTAGCCGCTCGTTTTACGGGGCCAAGCCTCGAGGACCTCCACGCGAACACGGAGCCCAAGCTCTCGGGCTTCGGCCACTCCAGCGTCTGCGGCCAAGACTGCGATGCGCCGGCGCCGGTGCCGTTGCCCAGCCAGGAGAGGGCGCTGAACCCGGAAGCCCTTGGCTTATATACAAGCCTTTCGGACTGTT
>CAUJNA010003345.1:202500-207500 GCA_963377175.1 Effrenium voratum
TGACAGGCCACAGCTAAGGAAGAAGTGCTGTGGTCTCCTCAATTCTTCAGGTAGATGGCTTCCCCAGAAACTACTTCAGCTGAGCAGCTGTATACTTTTGTCCAGCAGCAACTGGAAGCCATCCGGAATGATGACAACTCCCATCGAGAGATCAGTGGTGACATTGACTTTGATATGTTAACTTTCCACCCCATGCCCTTTCTCAAGGCTGTTGAAGCGCTTTCCCTCAAAAATGGGTGGCGCAGAGAGACGCTGCTGCTTAGCCTGCTGAATAACGTGGCTTTCCTGGAGCACAGGGCCACTCGGCTCACGCCCGAAGCCGGACAGCGCTTGGAGGAACTGTTCGAGGTGCCCGAGATTGCAACAAGCGCAGAAACGACTGACAAAGACGAAGAGCCGTGCCAGCGACCTACAGGAAAGAGACGACGTAAGAAGAAGGACAGAGGGAGGGAAAGGGCTGTCCTTGTATCGTGCTCGCAAGCGTGTGAATGGAAAGCAGGACGCAGACAACGAAAAGAATGAGGTCTGCGAGGCCGCTGAGCAGATACACAAGCCCACGGAGCCCGCGCAGGTTGACTTCGGGGTGTGGGAAGCCGCCGTCGAGCAAGCGCTTGCGGTAGCAGATGCTCATGGCCGCAGGCCTCAGGATGTGATCCTGGAGGACGTTCTTACCTGCTGCGATCCACCTTTGGCACCCTTGGGCTCGACCACCCGCCAAAAACTCCAGCGGCTCCTGCAAGAACGTCGCCTCTTCGATCAAGATGGCCTCCTGCAGGGAAATTGGAATTCAACTGTGAGTCCCTTTTAACAATTTCAAAATAACCGTTTGACGAGAATTGTGATGGAATTGAAGGATGCCACAATTGCATTCTAATGTCTATGTTGATTTGGAGTTTAAGTACGATTCCTTTTCAAACAGAACTTTAGCTAAAGTGAGTTGCAATGTAAACGGACATGGAATGTCTCGTTCGATTGAGAATTTAAGTAGGTTTTCCTTTCCAAGCCAATGTCTTATCAAATTTACATGCATTTTGAAGGCACGTGGACAGGTACAGGATGGTAGCAGAAGAGCAGATTTGCAAAGATTGACCATCCGCAAAGGCGGAGCGGTAGATCATGGTGTGTGCGAGGACACACACACATATATATATATATATATGTTGAATGTATATATGTATAAATATATATATATATATACATAGATGTATGCATATATATATATATACATATATATATATATATATAAACAGTGCATCTGTGATAGGGCGTTTCGTGGTGGACCATTAGTGTTCAACCAATAGGATGCAACACATCCTTGTAACCCGCGCGGGTTTTCTCCAAAGGTCTTAACAAGGCCTCATATGTGTTGCTTCAGAAAACAACACGGGGAAGGGGGGGACAGGGGGTTCGGATCCTATGACCCCTATTTGCATGCTAAGTACTTTAAGTCAACAACCAATGTACGAATTTCCGGACACTTGACCATGCCCTCCGAGTTGTCTCTAGCTTTCACACGGCATCTTGACTTTGCGAGTGTGCTTAGGTGCTGACAAGCTCCGACAGGGCCTCCAGGGGCGTTTACAAAGACGAGTCCGGGCCCGCCGTGGTGGAGATGGTGAAGCAGTTCGCAGAGCGCTCCAACCTAAGGCCCAGCTTCGTGCAGCAGGCAGGGGACGTCATATTGCGCCATGGCCAAAGTAGAATAGATGGTTCCAGGAAAATCTACAGGACATGGCCCCACACGCCCTAACTCGCAACCCTTTGATACAGAGGTGTCAGAAAAGTATTGTAAGGGTTCCTAGGGCGACCATGACCATGAACCATGTAATAGGAGATTTGATCATGGCTTATGTATCTCCTTAAGTAGGACGTGATCATCTGTTCATGGTTTACTTTGCGGAACCTTTGTGTTGGCTGTCTAAAACCCACATTAAGAGGTTGGAAGTAAAAGAACCAGACTGTTGCCATGGAGCCATAGAAATAAGTGGGAGCCATTGGAGCCAGCTATGAGCTTCCATGGCGGCAGGCGCCGGAAGACCCGGTGCATCCCACGAAATGAACCCCCGTTTTGCTGAAATGAGAATCAAACAAGGCCAGAGACTTCCCATGGCCCTTGCGAGTCGGCTCTGAAGTACTGCACAAGATGACCAAACCAGGGTGCCGTCAAGACATTGACTCAAAATGAGATGCAGGCGGTGGTGCCCGACGAGGAGGAGGCCATCTATCAGTCCCTGAAGGCGAGGGATTGATCGATCGGTTTGGAGCCTCCAGCTTTTGACTGGGCCAATGCCAGACCAACTCCTGCCTTGTTTTGTCAATTTGCCAACCTTTGGTGTTCCTTCATTGTCCCATTCAACTAGCAAAACCAGAGTTTGGTCTAAGTCTTGCCCTGCTTTCATGTAAGGCGACCTTTTTGGGTTGAGGCGTCCTTCTTGGGTTAAGTTGCAACCTTTTTTTTGGTGGGCGGAATGGATTTTGGGTTTGTTTCAGGTCAATGGGTGCAGTGTATCTTTTTCAACTAGAAGGATTCTGTTAGGTCCAGTTGGTTCTGACCAGTTGCCAGTGGAATCCATTTGGGCTTGCTAGCAGTGACGAGGCTCCGTCTTGGGCAATCAACTTTGTCCTAGGTCCTTGAATAGCCTTAGATATATCGAGCGTGGTTTTTCTCGGTTCAGCTTGGTTTTGATCATATACCTTCAGAATCCACAGGTAGTGATGAGGAGTGCCCTTGGCGGTTCCCAACCACACGGTTGCTTAGACTTCCAGCCTTGCGTTTAGAGGGATTTAACATATCCCGCTGAAAGGCTAACTTTTAGCAAGGCATCAACGCACCGCTAGAATCGAGAGTCCGGCAAATGGTGAGTCTCCTTTAGATGGCCCTTGAATGCTCTTCACAGCAGCTCCTCAAAGCAGCTCTCCGAGTGGGCGGTCAAAGCCCACTTGCAATGGGGTGTCTTTTTTCTCTTTGCATCCCATAATTCAAGAATAATGTTGACCACAGATTCATTTCCCCTGGTTGAATTTGGATGGGCGAAACTGTTCGGACGGGGGACGCCCGATTTGAATATTTGACAAGCAATCATCCCAACTGCCATCCACAGTGCGTTGGCTAAATCCCCTAAGGTTGAAACCCCAAGGGCTCCTTTGATGGCTCATACTCTGCAGGGCGAAAGGCCAAATGAATAGTTTTTCTGCTTTTTGGGGTGTTCCAATTTCAGGCTTATCACTTTGGTCTCCCCAACAGTGCCACGGTTGCTACTTTTTTGACCCCAAGCCTTGCTTGCCACTTGGCAAGTGGTTGACAAGGTTGGTTGACAAGTCCCTTATGGATTTACCCGTAGAATTTCCAACAATCATTGATCCAAGAAGTTCCAACATAACACATTGTTAGGGATCAACCATCGGTCGCAATGACAACGCAATGGGAATGCGCACCCACTTATTCACCCGCTTGCCGAGCCTGGTGAATGCATCCCGGCCATACCCCTTGGCTACCTGGTTGCCAATTTACGTGATGCAATTCGCCCAACCCTTGGGTCCACTACCCTCAAATCTGGTGGAATAGTGGGGGGTTCTCACTTCTGGAAAGCACCCCCTACCTTGGTGATCAGGGCCCCCAACCTGCTTTTAGACCTCCATTTTGCATTTGGTGTGGTTGGGCTCGCACAACCGAACGGGCCCCCACTTTTTTGTTACCCTTAGAGCTCGTTATAACAGAAGGCCATTCCCTCAGATTCGCAGAAAGCGGCCCTCAAAATACATCTTTCACTTGGGCCCCTTGAAGCAACAAGTTAAGCTTGGCGGTTCCAAGCCTTACACTTCCTTGGACTTTTAGCTTTGGAGCGTTGAGTGGGATTTTTCATATATCCTACGTCCAGTGGTTTGGCAGTAGTCGGACGGCGCTCCTCAATATGGGTTGTTTCAGGATGGGTCTAGTTTTCTCACAACCCTTCCAGGAGGGTGCGGGTTCTTGGTTTTTGTCCCGAAGGCCAGGGGTTGAAGAAAGACCACATTTCAATTGGTGGAACTCTACACCTTGTGGTTGTTAAGCCCTTGTGGACGCGCAATTTGAAGAGAACCACACCCATTTGAGGGTGAACAGGCCTTCGGTTTTTTCATAGACAGCTCCATGGTAATTATGCACCGACACAGCCCTCCATCCCTGCGCTTTTTCGGGCCAAAAGGCGCGCAGCCCTCTCGCGCAGGGCTGGAGCGAGGGGAAGGCCTGCGAGGTGATCTTCACCACCGGGGGCACCGGCCTCGGGCCCCGCGACGTCACGCCGGAGGCCACGCGCCGCCTGCTGGCGCGCCCCGCGGAGGGCGCCTCGGAGATGGGGGAGGGAAGATGGGGCGGAGGGCCGGGCTGGGGGGGTTGGTGGGTAGGTGGGTAGCTGGGTAGCTGGGTAGGTTCAATTTTGTAGGTTGAGGTGGCTCCGAGGCGACCGGGGTGGCTTGGGGAAAAAGGATGCACACCTCAATACTGCGGCAGAAGGTTGCAGAAGGGACCCACGTGTCCAACATAGGGGCTGGATTTCAGGCGTTGCGTTGGGGGTGGATCGCTTGGACAGGGGGGGTGGGTTGCGGGTCCATTGGCGAGGTTGGTCCGGAGATGGTCTGGCATGCCTGTGTCTGTCCCGGATACCGTAGGAACCAAACCCTGAACCAACCCTGAGCCCACCTCACCGCCAAAGCAACCTCAGCCACTACTAACTCGCCATAGCCAGCCCTAAGCCAGGCTGAACCTCACCCTGAATCACGCCTTGACCAAATCGAAGCCTGGCCTAAACTCACTCCAAACAAAACCAGCCCTCAACCAACCCTTAAATAACCACCCCCACCCCCAACCACAGCGGAATCAAACCGCCCTCCAACCATTCCACAAAGGGAGCGGAGGACTGTTTGAGACGGGGGGGGCAACCACCTGATCACGTAAGGGCGTGTCTCTTTTGGAAGTGCGTTTTTGGGTTGTGCAAAAAGGACACCAGAGGTAACCGTTCATT
>CAUJNA010003345.1:210000-225000 GCA_963377175.1 Effrenium voratum
GAGACAGAGACAGAGACACAGACACAGACACAGACACAGACACAGACACAGACACAGAAAGAGACACAGACACAGACACAGACACAGACACAGACACAGAGACAGACACAGAGACAGAGACAGAGACAGACACAAACACAGACACAGACACAGACACAGACACAGAGACAGAGACAGAGACAGAGACAGAGACAGAGACAGACAGACAGACGCACAGACAGACACACAGACACTCATACACACATACACACATACACACATACACACGTACACACGTACACACATACATATATATATATATATGTATATGCATACATATTTTCTTATGTAAATATATATATATATATTTACATTCTCACATATGTACCTGTATGTGTTTATTATTTTTTTGTAAACGCTGCGCGTCGCCCGCCTTGGCCCAGCCGAGCGCGCAGCGTCTGCGGTTCGACTGCAAGCAGCAGAGCTGGTCAAGTGGCGATTCAGGCATGGACAGGTTCTGGCGTCGTTGGCCCAATTGATGTCATGGCCCGCAGGAATCCCCGGGGCAAGGGCAAGGCGATGCACAAGACCAGGAGTGAGGCGTGGAGCCAGCAGACAGGGCGGGCCGGGCTGGGCCTTGCTTGGGTTGGTTGGTGGAGGGCCTAAGCTGGGCTGGGCGGGCTGGGATGAGCCTTGCTTGGGTGGTTGCTGGTTGGGCTGGGCCTGAGACGAGTCTCAGACACCGGGCTAGTCTCAGACATGTGAGTCTGGTCTCAGACATGCCAGGTTGAGACAAGGCTGGTTTCTTGGGTGGGTTGTTGCTGGGCCTGGACATTAGGCAGCCGGACTGCGCTGCAGGTTGAGGCTAGTCTCAGACACGTCAGACAGGTATGTTTTGATGAGCTTTGCCATTCTCAGCGCATTTGTCAAGGCCCGCCGGACAGGATCTTAGGGCCAGCAGACATGGGTGAGGGGGGGTGGGGGGGGGTGGCTGGGCCACACAAATTTGCGGGGAAGGGGAAAAGCGAACATTCCCTTCGGGAAGCGAGATCTGAGCGCCTTTGGCCCCGTTGGGGCCAAGGCGAATTTAGATGTGAGGACATAGTTCTGCTGTGATTTATCTTTCCGTCTGTATCAACGGATGTGTATATTACAATAGACATGCCCGCCTTTCGTTTTGTTTTTCTAGCTGGAGGCCTCGCTCGGGCCATGGCCTGGCAGACGTCTTTGCAGGAGCCCCGCAGCGTGCTGTCGCGGGGCGTCTGCGGGGTCACCCAGGCGACGGGGCGAATGGCGGACGGCGAAGGGCGGATGGCAAGTCGTGCAGTCGGAGGTCCGTTGGCTGGTTCAAAGCCACGAGGTCTAAAATAAAGCCCTTGGGGTCTCCTCCAAACTGCATATATATATATATATAAACATATGTATACATATGTTGGCGAATGAATTAGCAGAACCAGAAACTGTGATTTTCTGTGCACCCCACATGTGGGCCAAGCCGAGGCCCGAGGTTGATGACCATCCCTGTCGACCCCAGGTGAAACAACCGATTTTGTGACCCTGGCACATATTCTGATTCAGACTCGCCAGGGGAGTCATTGCAGCCTACTGGTGACTATTAGGGGCCAAACTTTCAGCCCGGCTGTGAATCAGTGTTTGAAGAGGGTAAAACACATCGAAAGAGAAAGCTTGCAAGCAGGTGCCCTTTGGAACAAAGAAAAGGATACCGCAACAAAATCTATCACATACACATATGTATGCATTTGGAAACTTGACATCACCGATTGGTCCCTGCAAGTGGTTCCATGTAGAGGCGTTTTCAAAATTACTTTCGGAACTTGGCACCGCCCTTCAAGGCTGTCACTTCATTGGTCAGTGCAACAATACGGTTCCATGCTGAAAATCGCGTTTACCAGCAGATTGAAGACCTCTTGCGAATCAAGTTATCTTTACGCATCTTTTGGAACCCTCTCGGACCTGGAGTGGGGGCGGCTCATTCCACACTGGCGAGCCTGGCAAAGTCGGAGGCTCACGTGGCTTCGTCGAAGCGGCGTATGAAGTCTGGCCTGCACCAGTGTTCCCTATATTTCCCCCGGTCATTTTAAGCATCACCTTGTCGGGCAGTGTGAAGTGAGTTTCTTTTGGGGTGATAGGAGAAATGCACCCTGAACCATGGCGAGCGCGCCATGGCGAACCATTCGAGCCCAATAGGTTTTCTGAACCCAAAGGATTCGAAGGTTCTATGCGAACCTTTCCTGCATTTGAGGGGCTTATGTTTCCCTCAAAGCTTAGCCCCTTGGGGTTCCAACTTGGTTGCCTCTCATGGGCCTTTGTTGGAGGCTGCCTTTTAGAAGGTGGAATCTTAAGAGGGAAACTAATACGACAGCCTCCATTTGGGGTCTCCCCTATATTGACACATACTCAAATTCAAGCTTGTCAAAGTAGGAACCCCCAAATTCCTTTTTGGTTTCCTTTTTGAACCGATCCTGAAAAAGGGTACACTCAAACACCGGCAGCACCGGCCAGGAACAGGTGCTGATCGTGAACCTGCCAGGGCATCCCAACGCGGTTCGGCAGTGCCTTTCGGTGCTGCTGCCGGTGCTGCCTCATGCGCTGCGCATGCTCAAGGGCTGAGTGGGCCTTGGTCTCCTGGCTCTTACCCGCTGGAGGAGGTGATGTTTAACTTTCTCCCGTTCCTGGACTTTAGTCACAGTCGCTTTCTGGGTTTGGACCATTTTAGGGATAAGCAACAAGTCTTTTTTCGGCCATCCACTACGTGGGGTATGACCCCCTGCCCTTCTGTTATGCTATATGTTGCAATACGTTTGTTCATTTGCCAGGGGCCCGTAACATGTAACTCTCCCAAACCGGCTGACAATTTGACCGGAAACTCGCCACACACACACACACACCTCTTTTGGTGGGCGTTAGGTGTCGATTGTCAGTACTTCCTGTGCCCGTTTCTACGATTGCAAAAACCCTGACACTTGCTCCCATGGTGCAAAAAGATCGCCGGTCCGGTTTCCGAGTCGCCATTCTCGAGCGCGAAGTTCAGAAGTCCAGAAGTCCAGCGGGCTTCAGAGTGTCACCAGCCGGTTTTGAGGCATAGAGAGTGACGAGAGTCTCGAGGATTCCAAAGAAGTTTGGCCACAGAAAAAGTGCTTTGCGAGTCCGGGCGAGGGCGTGTTTGGGCCGTGCTTTGGCGGGGCTTGGGAGGATTCGGATCAGTTTCTTTTTCGAGTCGATGCTCAGTTTGTCATTTTTCGATTCCCCAGTCCAGCCACTTACAAGGCAACGAGGGACTGGCGTTGATGGTGAAGCCCTGGCTAGCAAATCCCAAAAATCTGGACCAGGGGAGCAAGTCCCCCGCCGCAAGGGATGCCTGCTGGGCAATAGTCGAAATGTGCACTTCCATGTTGGTTTGTGGGAGAGTAACCAGCAACACGTGATCCGATGTTTAGAGTGGGCATGTTCGGGAATGTTTCTTGGAGACGTTTCCAACGACTCACGACTCACGAGCAACAATATGATCCACTGCCGCGTGGTCAAAGATCCAATGATCCTGGGAAGCTCAAAGGGGCCATTGTGACCAACTCAGCTTGGTTTGTGGCGGATTGGGAATGGAGGAGGGAGGCTGGAGGAGCTTCCCAGGCCCGTTTTTGCAGTGTTTTTTCGTTCCGTTTGGGTCTGAATGTTGAAATTGTGGGTGTTATGCGCTTTTACTTGTCCGGTTGGATGATCTCTTGTTTTTGTGTTTGTTTCAAGTTTTCAACATGTTGTACCATCTCTTGTTTTTGCGTTTCTCAACAAAGGGCCGAGTCGCTTTTGCAATTGAATCCGTTCCTTATTGTTCTCATCTTTCCACAGTTCCTTTTGGTCGTCCAATGTTTTCCCCCATGTTCCTGGAACAAGCACTGTTAAGCCAGTCTTCCAGAAAATCGTTTTCCCAGGTTTTTTCCCCCATTGTTTCCCATGTTGTCCCGTGTTTTTTGCCATGTTTTCCCATGTTTTCCCCTCATCCTGCCCATGTTTTCCCCCATTCGGTTTCCCTGCGGAGGCCGGCGCCTGGGAGGCGGCGCAGTTTTTGGCTTCCGCCTCCTCTGAGGGCGTGGAGTCGGCGAGCGCCGTGCGCGGGGGGGCGGCGGTGGCCGCGTGCAGGCGAGCGTGGCGCGTGGCGTGGCGTTTTTTTTTTTTTTTTTTTTTTTTTTTCGGGGGGGGGGGAGGGGAAATTTCTGGGGGGGGGAGGGGGGGAATTCCTTTTCAAAGCTGGTGCGAAAGGTAGGGAATGAGGGAATGAACCGGACGAAAGCAAACCAGTTGGATGGTTGAAAACGGGGTCCTTGCAATTCTCATTCCCTGAGCGCCAGCAAGTGTTGGTTGGTTTTTAAGAGACCCCACAACTGGCCGTTGTTTTTTGAGACGGATTGCGAATGAGCAGGAATGGGTGATCGCTGCCAAACCGGAGCATTAGATTTTGGGGTCTCCTCCAAAGCTATTCTCCATATTATAGGATAGCCTGCAAGTCATATTTTCCAGTAGCCACTTTACTTTGTGCTTTTTCTGACAGGCATGAAAAGGGAATAGCGGCGATTTTTTTTCCGGTGGAAACCCCTTGCTGCTTTGTTTTCCAGCAGAATCCATAGCCCTCCCCGACTGGAGTCGTGGGGGGGTGAATTCCCGTTGCAAGTGTCTTCACAGAGGAAGCCTGGCCGCTGGGTGCCTGCGCTGCATTTGCTGCACCACATGGCCTGGCGACGCTGGATTCGCAACACCTGACCGGCAGAGCTGCTTTTGCTCCATTTTGTTTTGGGCGCGGGCATATGTTTTTTTTTCCTTCTCATTTTTTGTTCTTTTGGTTAGGGGTCCCTGGGGTCCACCCCCACTCTCCCCTCCCCCATTATGTTTTTAGGGGGGGAGAGAGAGTCATGTTTCCTTCCTTTCTTGAGCGGTTCCCCCTAGGCATGTAGGGGTTGTCTCATTCTGGAGCGGGGCACCCCGTTGACTCCCATGGAAATCCGCTCGACGCCTCAGCGAATTCATCTGGACTGAGGCCTTCGGTCAACTCACTTGAGTTGGTTTCTTTGGTTCTATTTGCCCGAGACAGGACACTTGGGGTTTCGGGTTTTTTCCCTTTTGGTTTCATGCCAAGAGAAAACCTTGGACTTTTTGGTGTTTGAGAAGACCATTGGTGGCAACTTAGGAAGCGAGTCAAGGCCCCAAAAGCTGAACCTTTGACTTTTTGGTCCTTTGGGCAGGCGAGCCTTGGGCGATGGTAGAACGTATTCAATTCCCAGGGTTGATTCAACACCTTGAAATATGCCGGTGAGAATGCACCAGTTTGCGGCTTTGTTTTGCATTTCCATACATGAGCAACGGACATGCTCTCGGTACTGGGTTCACGGTCCACCCACGTCCTCTCGCACCAATGTGTATGAGGGTGTCCGTGACTTCGGAAAGGGGACCCATGTCGTCGGTGTTTGCGAAATCAGTGACACGACCCATTTGAAGTGCAGAACCAACCTCCTTGATGCTTCAAATGGCAGTGGGTCAAAACCAATGGTACCATTTTGGGGTAGGTGAATTCACCACCCATTTTCCAACCTATTTTAGTGGTTGGATTGGTTGATGTTCACTGGGGGTACGGGCTTTGGCTTTTGACCCATGGCCAGTTCGCATCGACCGAGTTCCCTCCGAGGATCTCTGGAGCTGGAGACCGCCACTCGGAACGCCGCGGTGGCCGTGATGGGCGCCGGCCGAAGGCAGCCGGTTCTGTTTTGGTGCGTGTGTGTCGTCGTTTTGGTTTGGGGGGGGGGGAACTGAGTCAATGTTTGGGGACATGTGAAGCATCTTTGCCCTTGACCAACAATGAAACCTTCCCAAAGGCCTTGCTTGCGGCGCCTATTCGGGGAACTGGCCAGTGTTGTCTGCTGGCTCCCCGGCCACTTCTGCGCCGTCGCGACGACCTTTTTCTAGCCATCGTTCAGAGTTCAGACGGACAACGGAGTGCCATGTGACGCTTGGCTCATTTGACAGACTCTTTTTTACGCGTGTGGTGACATTTCGCCGTCTTTTTGGACTGCCAACGAAGCGCTCGATACTGTTGAGTCTGTTTGTACTTCCTGATCTTGTCCTGGCTTTCTCGGGGTGGTTTTGCATCGTGACCTCCCGGCCTGTGTGCTACTTTCTCGCATTTGGTAGTTGGTAAAAGGCAGGGCCAGCTCTTTGTAGGGCAATGGCCTTTGTGTTTATGGAGGCACTGTTAAGGCCTCAAGTGAAATATGTCGCCTTAGGTGCTTTGCATGGTCCTTACGGACAGTGGGTTCGTTGCTGTGAGGTGCGCTTTTGCGTCATTTGTGGCAAGTGTCCACGCCCTATTCGTTTTCAAGCAAAGAGGCAGTAGTCCTCTGCTGGTTTCCATGCTCCAGACTTCAAGCTTCACTTTCGCCCCCTTGGGCGCGCCAAACCCCGGAGGTGGCGTTTCGCCTTGCGCCTGGCCGAGCCGTCGGTGGCAGACTCAGAATCTGCGCGCGCGGAGTTGCCCGCAGCACTGGCGCCGGAGTGGCGCAGGGTACTGCAGCGCCTGGGACACACAGGGCTTTGGCTTCTTTTTGGTTGGATGGTTTCCCTCAAAATGGTTGCCTTCTTAGGGTTCGGGGATCAGGAGGAGAGCTCCACACCCAAACGCAGTCTGAACTGCATGGCTGTGCCGCTGTTTGGAGGCATCGTGTTCCTGATCTCTTTCAGTTGGGCGTCCCTGGGGTTGAAAGTAAGTTCTCCACAAACGATGATTAAGCCCAAGCTAGAGCTAGTTGGATCCGCCAAAGTTCAACCAGACTCGCCTCAAAAGGGTGTCTCTTCTGTTCGGGCCATTGTCGTGATTGAAAAAGCCACCGCGGCAGAACGGAGGCGCGGAAGGCCCAAACCAAGGGAGAAGCTGGTGCAAGCGGCGCCCGAGCGGACCCGCTCAACAAGATCGCCGCTCCTTGCGAGCGCAGAAGGTTGCAGGCGTGCCGTAGGCGCTGCGGGCGCCCACGCGCCGCAAGGTGCAGCCGCTGACGAACTCGCAAGGCGACGTCGGCGCTGCAGGCCTCCGGCAATGTGGAACCAAAAAAGTCCAAGAAGACATCCTTCAGACTCAAGGCCTGTGACTTGCGGGGCAAGATGATTGGGAGACGACGTTGCCAAGGCGCGGCATGACAGATGGCCGTGGAAGGCGCCTTCGCGAGGCAGACGCTTTCAAACTCGCAGCCATATGTAGTCTGCGGGGTCAGAAGCGATGTGTTTGCGTTGTTCTTGCCAATGAAGTGGACTGCGGGCCCAAGGAATTCAGTTCGGCGGGTGGAGAAATGACAATGCGCCTTGTTTTGTTTGCTGCAAGCATCTCGATACAGTAGCTATGTTAGTTGGTGCAAGCTTAGTCCTTCGTCCAGGGAGTGCGACCGTATTCTGCGCCTTTTTGGAGGCCCCGGGTTGGATTTGGAGGCCCCGGGTCGGACCCTCATAGTGGTATCAGAGCAAGTATTTGGGAAGAGCAATGGCGTCAGATGAGACGTTTGAATTCCTGCTGCTGTTGTTTATCGCTGCTGCTGCTTCTGCTGCGGATGTTGTTTATCGCTGCTGCTATTGGCTTTTGTGTCACACTCGGCGTGCGAAGGCTCACTGACGTGTGCGTCCGACGAGCGCAGCTCAATGCTCTCAGCGCCTTGGTGCAAGTGTGCGTGGCAGTTCTTCATTGAGTCACTGACAACATTCCAGACGGTGATTCTACCTGGCATTGTGGAGGTTTGTGACAAGGCCTATCTGGGTGGGCAATATCATTAACTCAGTCTACTGTTGATTTGGGAAAACATGGGGTAACTCAACGCCCCACAAAACCCAAACACGCCAATTTTTCCATGTGTTTTCAGGGGGAAACAAGTGATCGTGCCCGGGACTCATGTGTAGAAAATCTGCAGTTCACCTTGTCCAACGAGGTTTGCCAGCGTCGCTCAAGGGACACGTTTTGGGCCACGTTGAGCATCATCCAGCTGACTTGGGGGGTGCCCTTGTGAAACAGGCGTTGTGCGGATGTATCTTGTGGGGAACCCCGGTTGTCCCTTTTCTCCAAGACTGTTTGCACTTTGTGCAGATGTGTTGCTTGGGGAAAGGCAGTTGGGCTAGACAAACCACATGGACCCGGAAATGCCGCCTTGAAGCGGTTGCGTTCAATTTGGACAAAGCAGCTTGTTTGGGTGAGGCATGGCTGCGAAAAGCTAGGTTTCAGGGTCAGGTTCTGCGATGCCAAGAGAGTCCGTTTCAAAATGACAGTGTAGCCACAAGGCCGGGACTCCGCTGAACAGTTTTCTCCTTTGCCGACAGCGGGGTCCCACAAGAGACTCCTTTAATGCAAACCATAGTTTTGTGGCTTCCATGTTTTTTTCTTTTTCGGGGAAAGGGACACCGTTTTGAGACAGACCCCCCGCCTATTTTGAGACAGACCCATGTCAAGATGCAAGCGTGCATTCCCCGCCATTGCCATGAGGTTTTTACTCCTGTCTGGACGCCCTGCAAAGCACTGGCCGTTGGCGGCTGTGCCTGTTCATGGCGAGGCTTCGCAGGCATGGGCTGGGTCCAGTTGTCCTCACGGGTCTTGTGGAATTGAGCAGCGAACATGGGTGTGTCTGTTGTTGAGACCCCCCCCTTTTGGGTGGTTCTACAATGACCCCAAGAGGAAAAACACATTTGTTTGGGGTACGTAAGAAGATGGCACACCCACGTAAAGCTGCAGAAAACGTAGACACACTTGAGCCAAAAACAAACCAGGATAATTGGATGGAGGGCATGCAAGATGTGGTTCATTTGATGCGCACCCGCACACACACAGTCACACACTGTTGACCATTTCCACACACCATCATTGGCTGCTGCATTTCAAGCATCCAAGCTGTTGCTTGTTTCCCCACTGGTCATGGTGCACGGGCTGGCAAGTGCTTTTTGAGTGTTGTACTATAAAGGCCTGAGTAGTTAGAACAGGAGTTTGGGATGTGTTTAAGCCAACTTTAGTCGTTCATGTTTAGGGCCTCGCTTTAATCCCCGCACGGAATGCCAGAACACACCCTCATGGAGGGCTTGCTTCGGCGAGACGGCTGAAACCAAAGTGGATTTGGGCGGTGGCGATAGGAAGAGGATAGGGCAGAAGCCAGGAATTGCTGCAGGACCTGGGCCAAATACCCACCAAAGGATTTCCGGTAGAATTGTAGCTGGCTTCTTAGATAATTTCTTGCTGCTTGGCAGCTCTTGGTTTGATACCGAAGCTTTGGGGCTAACATGAGGAAGGCAGTGCTCGCCACCTCGCTTGGCACGATTCACTTTTTTCAGGGGTCAGTTTGACCAATCATGTACTCACCTTGCGCATTTAACGTTAATCCACGGCTTTGGCTCCTTAATCCTTCATCCTTTCCTCGGAGAACGCAAGGAGCAGAAGCTGAGGTCTCCCATTTGACATCATGGCCTGTTCTCCAGGCCTGACGCGCACACACTGACGGCCTGCCTCAACGCTTGCCATGCGGCGCAGCGCAAATACTTCACCTGGCCGAAGGTGAGACGCCAAAGGATTTCGTATGAGCAGTTCCACTCGCCGGTTGTATTTGAATTATAGTAAAGTATGTATTGCTGTATAGCCAAGTTCAATCGCTGCTCGAAGGCAATCCTTGGTCTTACTGGAGGTTACAAACGGGTGCCTTTTGTGGTGGTTTCCCTGGGATTGTGGATTAGGATTGGCCAACCCACCATTTTGAGACGTGCAGGTGCTTTGTTTATCCAAGCACCCAACACATCACTTCAAACATCTCCTCAGTTGAAATGGGTTCAACCAAAAGTTGATGTTTCACCCAACCCTTTTCGGGTTAGACGGTTAGACTGATCTCCCAAAGGGATGTCCTTGCGACGTGCACCCTGAAGGAAATTGAGACCCCGCTCCCCTGGGTTCCCTTTTCTTTTTCTTGGTTTCCCTTGGTTTCGCTTTGTTTCCCTTGGTTTCCCTTAGTTTTTTTCTCGGTTTCTGTTGGACTTCCCTTGGTTGGCCCAAGATCTGTTTTTTGCGCCGCGCCGAGCCAAAGAAGAAATTTGAAGGACAAGTGCCTCTCAGCTCCCATGTGGGGTATATCAGACTCCCCCCACCCCGGAACGAATTCGGTTTTCTTGGGGATGCGTGGATCCAACCCGCGTTTCATCAGCCAAACACACAAAGCACAATTCCTTGGAATGACTTGGAACCCAAATCTTTCCGTCAAAGGCGACCAGGACACCGGCAAGCAACTCCAAGCTGAACAGGGCACTTGCCCCTTAGCACCTTGTGAATGACACAGCTCGGACATGCAGATGCACCTCTGAACAAGACACAGGCCAGATTTGATGGCCGAAGCGCAACTGACTGTTTTGCTTCTGATCTCCACAGGTCCAACTGGGAACGCTGCAAGCACTCGCTTGACCATGGGTCTGCCGGAAGCCATGTGACAACCCGCCCACGCCGCCACCTTCGCAAGCGTAGGCTCGCGTGGGGCCGGGCATGGAGGGGGCAGGGTCTTTCCGATGTTCGCAGACGGAATCTCGCTCCACGTTGAAGTACTCCCCTGCCAAAAAACAGAAGCGTGGGACCTAAACGGGGATCCCTCCAAGACGGTTCGTTTTTTGGGATTCCATGCGAATTTACAGAGAACTAGTAGTACCTGAGACACTCTTCAAGGTTTCCTTTCGCAGAGCAAAATCACGAGTGTTGACTCTTACGATTGCCATCGACAGTCGGGTCCTGCTTGTATTTGCCACGCTGTTCCGGGAAGATTGACACCTCAAATAATGCCACCTGTTTTGCTTTACTCATGGGGAGTACGTCAAATTTTGGGCCCTTTTCGGTACCCTTAAACAGCGGCGCAAGGCGGCACAAGGCTCTTCAAAGGGTCAATTTTTGGGGAGAAGGGGCTTGTTCGCACATCGAAGGAAAAAATTGCAACTGGCGGCCAGCGGGAAGTCTCAACCATACTACTAGCATTGTCATGTTGGGTGTCTCTCTTTTTGTTGAGGGGGTACGCCTTGTTTGTGGCTTCAAAGGGAACTGCCATCCACACCATCAAAGAGTGTCATTCCTCTCCACTATTCTGATTATTGTTATTATTGCCGCTGTTGTATTTCTGTGCATTGGTTTTGATAAACTCCTGTGCCGGGTTTGATTATTACTCCGAGAACTCTGATTTCCAAGCTTCAGGCAGATTTGCCGGCATTCGCAGGATCCAGCGAGTTGTTGCAGATAATGTTGATCTGGATTAATACAAAAGTTGGATGAGTTGGGGCTTGCTCTAAAAACGAGGGATCCCTGCTTAAGTGGAGCTCTCCTCTGTTCATCAACTGATTTTGGGGATTGATAAATCCTGACAAGGCAATGGGCTGCCGTGGCCCTTTCCACTCACCCTGTCTGAATGCCATTGGTTTCGGATCGGAGGGCGGTCGCCTCCAATTCACGTTGAAAGGCTCTAAGCCTTTCAAGCGACTTCGCAGCACCGCTTAGGGGGCCGTCTGGCAGACTTCAGGCGCGCTTCCACAGCGGAACACCCGCACGGCGCAGGGCGGATTTTGTCACGATTTTGTTCGCCTTGTTGACCTTTGAACCCCCTTTCCAAGCAAATAAAAAGCACCCTCTTCAAGAGGATTTGCAGACTTTTGGGGGGGCGGTGCGCTGGGCACGCCGCTGGTTCATATGGTAATTACGTTATTTGCCAGGTGCAAGGGCGTATGCTAGCTGGGCCTTGCAGTTGGCCACCGGTTTCAACAACTGAGAGGCCAATAATCCAAAGGCTGTCAAGCGCGCGTAGGCCAATTTGGACCCTACTAGGCCGCAAAAGTCCTTATTGGGATTGGAGCGGCCCACGTGACGGCCATAATATATATATATATATATATATATATGTACACATGAATGATATAAGGGCCCATTCAACAGGTATACTGGAAGGCGCTTTCGGGTTTGCCATCAGAACAACTCACCCCACTGCCCAAGCTGCGTGTTGCTTGAGGTCAGAGTTTGCCAGCGGCGTTCAGAAATAGTTAGAAAAAGATTGTGGATTCGGTACTTCAAAACCAGCTGAAGTCATCAAAGGGTTGCCTGGCATGTCAGCAGTCATTTAGCCCCTTTGCCTGGCTTCCAATGACTTTTAGTTTCTCCTGTTGGTTCACTTGGAATCTATCACTACACATGTGTATTTCTTCCAGGAGACTTAAGCAATTGGAAGATAAAGCCAACGCAGCAAGTTGGAAATTGAGATGTGGGCCCCCGGACCAACTCACACATTGGCATGGAGGCCCGGCTTTTAACCCCACCCTGCTGTTGCCATTTGATAAATTTGGTGGCGTCTGTTTTTGAGGGGTCCCCTTTTGCTGGCCCCCCAATCCAAGTGCCGAAGTGGGTTCGCATCCCTGCATGTTTAGCCGACTGTAATAGAGAGAGGAGCAGGTTTGCAGGTTTGCAGGATCAGGGGTGGTGGGAATCTGTTGGGAAGGTTGGAGAGTTTCTAGTATTTCTAGATACCAACGTCAACTAAGGGTTCCATTGTGAAGACTTTGTAGTAGGGAGGCTGTTTAACCAGCGGTGTGACAGAAAAATATCGCTTCGGTGTCCTAAGGAGCTCAGGTGGAAAACGGCGCAAAGGTTGGATGTTGTGGCCGGCGGCCCTTAGAGCACTAAGTCGCCCACCCAAAGCCACAACGGCATTTCCAGGCATGGGTCTTGAGGGTACGGAGGGTATATACCAAGTATAGCAGGGGTACATGTATAGATTTCGTTACACGCTTTGCGTGGTATATACGTATTGCCGTCCAAAACCCATACTTCTGCCAACTTGAACATTGGCCTCGCCCCGCTTCGCGCGGGATCGACGCGGCGCCAAATGTCCGGCGCTCCGCCAGGATGGCGGCGCATCTGCGGTCGGGGCAAACCATGCCGGGCCCCCGGGTCCGTGCGGCGCCGGGTGTCACCTTGGTGGAGATTCGGGCAAAGGATTTGGCCAGTTTCTGTAGGGTAGGTTCCTGAAGGTTGTAAGGTAGTCACGGGAATCAACTTTGGGTTTCACAGGTGGACTTTTCACCATAAGCAGCCTCAGCACAGCTTTTGTTTGATCTCTTTTTTTCATTTATATAGTTTGCTTTCAAGCAGCACAAGGTAACTTTTTGCAGATCCAGGGAAGCAGGTTCTCTGAAGGGGCTTGGGTGACGTTATGACTGACAGCTGGTCTTTTTAGTGACAAGCGATGCAGACTTCGATCAATTTCCATCACAGTCTGGGAGGAATTTCAGAGTGGAGACACCTTTGGTTTGAATTGAAAGGGAGACCAAAAGGAACTTGGCATTTTCAGAAATCCCCTTTGGCGGATGGTTTGCTGGGAGGGGCAGCGAGGTCAGAATTTCCAATAGTCCATGGTCGATTCTTTGTTCCTGAACTGGCTTCCTTATCAATAGAAGCTTTCCATATGAGTGTTTGCTAGAATGCGGCTATGATTTTTAGTAGGGAACCACCTCCAAAGTGGTTGGTGGACACAACTTTCCACCGAATTTTGATGTCCACCAGTGCGAGCCGCCAAGTTGAGTTTCACAACACCATGGGTCCCCTCGACATGATCCTCCTCCTTTGTTGCCCTAGAGCCATCCCCTTCACGACAGACCGAAAGATGAGGTGCAGCGCCCAAAACCGATTCCCGAAAGGGCCATTCTAGTAGTTGGTTCGGTTCCTACCCGGCGAAATTCAGGGATCATAGTACGTCCGAAACAACCCTTCTTAGGCATGTTGGTAGAACGAAACGTCATGGGTGAAACGGGCGCTGCTCAATTTGCGAGTCCACGAGACTAGATTCGCAGCACATTGTCCCTCTGACATTGGACAGCTGGGCTAGGTTTTTGGGAGGCTCGGTACCCTTTTCAGGTTGGTTGAAGGGGAACCCAAACAGAAACCATTTTTCTATTTTGAGACATGCCAAATGTATGGGAGGGGGTGGGAGGGGGGGGCGGAGGTTGCCCTGTCGAGTTGATGGGAGACTTGGACGAGACTTGAGTCATGCCTAGGACGGGCATGGTGAAGAGCTACAACCGCAGGGGCTTCGGCTTCATCATGTGCCAGGCGGGGGGGGGCGCGAGAGTCAGTCTCGCTCCCTCGAAAAGAGAGACCTTGGCGTTGTTGTTTGTTGGAAAGGACACGGGGCGCAATGCCATTCAGGAAAGTGGTGCAAGATTATTTTGCGCTTCGAGGAATGACACGTAAGGGTGGTGGCTTGATGGTGGCCTGATCAGTTTGAACAAAGATGCACCGCTGAGTGGAATCTACGCTGCATTATATCCAATGACAGGACGGCTCAAAAATGTCCAGTTTTTCGCGTCTATCATTGTATGAATTTCGGACGTGAACACTCAGTATGCACGTGACATTTTTTTCCCAAATACATGTGCCATAAAGGCTCCACAATCTCCCTCAAGTGCCACAAAGTAGGACAAACCTATTGCGTCAAGAACTGCCTATCCCTCCCATATGCTGAGAAGGCGGAGGATGCAGCCACCAGGCCGGACTAAATGTCCAAGCCCAAAATGTCACGAACTTTGGACGCAAACAAGTGGCCAAGTCTGGGGATGGCGCGGGCGCGGTGAATGCAGGCAATGCTTGACCGTTTCTCGATTTTGCCCAAAATCAACCATCCAAAAGGATGAGGTCGTCGGATTCAAGGTCTTGGATATTTGCAGACAATGCCTGGTCCGTTCAACGAAAACCAGGATGTGGTTTAATCATGTTTACAGGGGGGCTGACTGAACCCTGCTCAGGAGCACTGAATTCCTCTTACTTGCCACATGCCCAGGTTTACCTTTAGCCCCATGTTTGGTTGACTGTCAAGTTGGACCGCTCGACCTGAAAAGGGTACCAACTCAAGAACACTCGCACAGACATCCAAATTGCCCACATGCTTCTCTTTTTTTTGTGTGGCAAGGGTAGGGGGCCGTCGGCACCACCTGAGTTAA
>CAUJNA010003345.1:230000-240408 GCA_963377175.1 Effrenium voratum
AAGGTGAGTTTGCCTCGTGAAGGGTGATTTGAAGGCTTTTCACGTTTGAAACTATGTTTGACTGAGTTCCCCACTCTCGATTGGTCCGTATTCACTGGTGCATGACATGCTTGAGGCCGCGGTCAAATGGTGCAGCGGCTTGCTTGCGAAGGGAGCGCATCTTTGCAGTTAATGAATGGCTTGTGTCCCAGGCAGGTTAGTGCGTGCTGGGTGGCATGAGCATTTCGCTTGGCTTACCTGTTTCAGGTAAACTTCATCTGTCACCGGCAATTCTGTCACCCTCGCGAGGTGGCTTTGTCACCGGCGAGTGGTTGTGGCTCTTTGGGTCGATCGTTCTCACGGCAAGAGGGAGGTTTCCCTGCACCAGCCGGAGGTTCCATGCACCGGCCAGTTCAGTGGATATTGCAAGAGCCCCTGCCCCTTTTGTTTTTTGTTTTTTTCCAAGGGACATCTAAAGTATTCCAGCCGTTCAGAGGGAAGAAGGGAACCCCCGCCCCCATTCGAGGGGAGGCTTCCCCTAGAGACGACCCTTGTCATATGAGAGCCTGATGGCACGTATTCCGCGCTGGAAATTCCTCGCAGGGAGTACGGCGCCGGTGTGCGCGCCCAGTTCTTCAACGCCAACCGCACCACGGGTTTGCAGGACTCCGGGTCGACCGAATGCGCTGCCAGAGCGGGCCCTTTTCTTCCCCGAGACCTCCAGGTGAAAATCATGCTCTGCTTTTTTTTTCTTTTTTCTTTTTTTTTGGGGGGGGGGCGTGACCACCAACAAGGAGATATGTTTGGCGACCCCCCCTTTGTTTTCAATCACCAGAATGGCCCTTTTTCCTGTCTCCGGGGCCTCAGCTCGCATATCCGAATTGGGTTTAATCGACCCAGGTCACACCAGGGGTTTTATTAAAGCAGCGGGTTTTCTGAACATCTAAAAAGTAGGACCTTTGGGGGATGCTTTCTGCTCGTATGGACTTAGAAACTATTCCAACCCCAAGAGGTTGCAAAATATACTCCATGTACTCCCTCCCTTACCCCCTTCCCGAATTCCCTTCCCGCCTGTCCGCCGTCCGACTTCCGCGCCCTTCCGCCCTCATCCCACTCCGATCCGTCCGCCGCCACTTTCCGGACCTTCCGCCCGATACCGATCCCTTCCGTCCCCGGCACTCACCTTCCCCCGGCCCGTCCGCCGGCCGCCCTTCCCGTCCGAACTTCCGCGTCCGGCCCGTTCAGAAGCGCGGATTTCTTTTGCCGGCCGCGGTTTCTGCCAAGATTTGCCAAGGGTTCCTATGTTTCCCCTTGGCTTGGTTTGAACACCACCTTTGGGGCCTGTTTTAAAGTTCTGCCCAAATTGACTCCCATGGAGAGGTTAGGATCTTTTATACTGATGGCTCCAGCCTGAATCCGACTGCCCCTTTCGGGGCCATTGCCAGTTGGGCCATAGTTGAAGACCTTGCCAATCATGATAGTGATCGGATTAGCCACTGGCGCAGGTACACCGAGAACTGGGTCCTGCCTGACAGCTTTCACTGTGTGCAGACTTCAACCGTTACTGGACGGCAGACTGTAGCCAGAGCCGAGCTCTCTGCCCTCGTTCAGGTTGTCCGATCCTGTGATGCCGCCATTATCTGCACAGACAGTAAGTACGCCATGGACCTGTTTAACCAGGTGGCCGGGTGCAGCCAAGCAAAAAAGTACATTAAGTATGAAAATTTTGACCTGATCATCATGCTTTGTGACTTGTTCTCCTCAAAAAGGGCTGCCGACTTTGTCACTCTAAAGATCAAGGCCCACCTTGAAGACGAACAGATCACAAGTCCGCTTCAGGGGTACGCAGTCTTGGGAAACCGCCATGCCGATTATGCCAAGAAAGCAGCTTCGCCCGAAGCTAGTGCCTTTGCAGCTCGTGCATTTGAGGTGTGCGCTTTTTATAAGAAACAGACCAGGCTCAAAAAAGGTTTCTTTGAACTTGCGGTTCAACTTGACAAAGTGCGCCTCGATGCCCTTGACAAGAAGCGCATTGCCGAAAAGCTTGAAAGCAAAAACCGTTGCACTGCCACAGCTCTGAAAGCATGGCAGCCTCAAGAGTGTGCGCCCCTACCACCGATTCAGCTGACTGATGATCAGCTAGCTTCTTTCCAGTCAGGCGCCTCACTTACTGTTGTTCTATGTGAATGGGCTGCAACATTGCAGTGGCCGAACATCAAGCACCCTGATGACCCAGGAATTGCCCTGGTCGAACTTGTGTACAACTTCTTGCTGGTCACACAGACCACACTGCCCCGCATTGTAGCTAGATCTGCAAATCGGGTGACCTACGAGTATCCAACAGACCAAGGGCCCTTGGCCCTCCTTCCTGGTGCCTTGGAGGATGCATGCCGCCTATTTGACGCGCTTGATAAGCAACTTAAAAAATTCTATGGGAAGGACCTCTTCCCACTGCACCTTCGAGGCAAGATGCCTTTCCTTCGATACTTTGGTTGCAGTCAAAAACGCGTCGGCTACTATGCCAGACCACTCATGCTTCGAAGCCTTGAAACAATCAGCGGAATCGCGGAAGGCCTTCGAAAAGGCACAACCAACTCGTTGCACGTTCCCAACATGCCACCGCTCATTCAGAAGAGACATCATCCAAATGATGACCTGTCGCCGGATGAGGTATATGCCACCTTCCGTAGGCACCAACAGCGTGCTTACGCCAGGTGAGGGCAAGTCTTGCCCAGGGGCGTGAATTCCGTCCCTTTTTCGTTCTGGGGGCCCCCGTCAATCGACAAGGGCGTTTCAGCGGACATGGATTGAAGACCGCAGCCTTGTTTTAAAGTGAGTTTCCTTTGGTGGGGTAATGTTCAAAGAGACAATGCAGGGCTTGGTTGAATCGGATGTCACGTACTGTGTATGGACAAACGACACTTCGCGCCAGTTGGTAGGTGGTTTGTCCCAGCATTGGATGCGTGCTTCATCCATGCGAGCTGGCGTCAGTAGGACTGAGTTTCTTGGCTTGGTGCGAGCGACCTTTGAACTCTGAGTAGGAGGTCCGGCCAAGGAGATCCCAAGGTGCATTCCCTGAACTCGAAGTATGTTTACTGAGACGGCGATTTTGCTTTCCTTATAGTGCTCGGCCCCCCAATTTTTCTGTTGACCAGGTGTGGAGAGTAACAACACCCCCCCTCCAAGCACAGATAAGCAACATTCAGGTTTTTGGGGCACTCAGTTTTTGAGGCGCTTTCTCTTTCCTGGTTTCGTGGGAAGCGGGATCGGTTTTAGGCGATGCCAACCTTTGCGCGAGTGGCCAAGAAAGGCCCCAGGAAAGGAGAGCAAACCCTCCAGCCTGGCAGCAAGGGGAGCTGGCCTTGCCAACTTGGAACTAGGCGCTCTCCAAGAACACAACCCAAGTCTTTTTCAAGCATTCAAAAAAGGAGTGTCCCTTTCTTGAGACATACGCTGCAGTTTCTGTGGGGGTATCACTTTCGCAGGATGAGGATCGCAGCAGGGACTGGTACTGCAAGAGTTGCCGGAGCCCCAGCTTTCGGCCAGAGTCCAGAGACCATTGGGATCTTCATGACACGGGCCCCTTTCGGATGGTGTTTAAAGGGAGGCCAAAAGCAAAAGGACACAGCTGGCAGTTTAGGGGGACGCCTATTCTGAGAGACACCCGCAGAAAGAATTGGCAGCCTGATATGGCAACTGTTCCAACTTGGGTTTGCAAGACTATTTTCGGTTTTAGGGTAGACCAAACACGAACCAGATTCTAGACGATCTTCTTTTCTGTACCTCATGCCAAGGTAGCTGGTGGAGCCCATGGATCCAATTGAAGGTACCGAACGACCGTCGTTTCGGAAGCACAGGAGAAGTGGCGTGAAACCCAACACGACCACCGGATTTTTCCGATTCGCCCATGTGCCACGCTCATTTATGACGCTCTTTGGGGTAGCATGGATGGTCACCAGAACAACAGGGTTCCTTAAAGGATACAATTTGGTAAAAGCAATCACCCACATACTGGCTGATTTGGAAGATCCAAATCCTGGAGAGGGTGGCTTTTGGGTGTATCCTTTGAGGGACCGTGCAAAGCCACAGGGGCGGAGTTTGAACGTTGGGGTGATACAAGTCGAGAGTAGATCATGGCTACGACCACGAAAAGCAATCCCCAAACAGTATTTGATTATGTGTTTGTTCTTCCTTTCTCAATAGTGATTGGTGGACATACATTCCCCACGTTTGGTTCAGCATGTTCATCAAAGGTCTTAATAGAAATTCACGCTTCTGGAAGGTCCTTTGCAGGCTTGTAAAGACTTGTGCATACCCCGAGATCATCTAGCGGATCAAAAGGGACTCCAAGCCATGTCTTCATGGTAGCGGAGCTCTCGGGCACGATCAGGGGCAAGTCCGCGGCCAAGGACAAGCTCTACAGGAGGAGGATCGGGGTTCCCCGAGAGCGGCCAGCTGGGCCACGGAGGGGAGCGGCCGAGTCGAGGTCGGAGGACGCTCGGCAGCTGCAGAGGTTTGAGGAGCTGCAGCAGCGAGGCGAGCCCGTTTGGCGGTGGAACCACTGGAGGTGGGTCCTAGCCTTGCTGGTGGGCATCTTCACCTACGAGGGGGGCTTCTTTGTGTTGGTCGGCTTGATCCTTGAAGAGGGCGATGGCGACGATACAGGAGCTCACGGCGGTGGTGCAGCAGATGCAGCAGCAGATGGCGCAGTTGGCTCAGGAGAACGCGGGACTCCGTGATCGGGTGCAAGCGGCGGAGCAGCAGACGGCTGGAGCCGGTGGCGGATCAGGGGGCTCGGCGGAGGTGCTGCAAGCATTGAGCCGGTTGCCGGAAGTCCTGGAGAAGATGAGCAAGAGAGGAGGAGGAGGCCTGATAGATCAGAAGGGCCTCGGAAAGCCCCAGGTGCTCGGAGAAGGAGCCGAAGATCGATTCCGGGTCTGGGCCTTGAAGCTGGAGGACTACGTGGCAGGCGTGATCGGCGGCAAATCCCGTGAGGTGCTGGAATGGGCTGCTGAGCAGGAGAACCCCATCGCGCAGATGGACATCGATAACCAGTTCGGGGCCGGAGCAGATCTTCTGGATCAATGGGATGAGGTTGATGAGATGAACCAACAGGTCTACACCATCCGCAGGGCGACCACGGAGGGGGCGGTCTTCGACTTGGAGAACGCGCCGAAGGGTGCTGGATTGGAAGCTTGGAGGGCCCTGCACAGGAAGTTCGACCCGAGCACTGGAGGACGCAAGCGCATAATGCTTCAAGCGTTGACGAGCCCAGAAAGATCCTCATACGAGAACCTCGGCAATGCCTTAGAACGTTGGAAGGCATTGAGAAACAGATACGACCGCAAGAAGGATCAGTTCGGGAAGCGTGAGGTGTTGCAAGACAGCCTGGCGATGAACGCTTTGGAGAAATTAGTTCCGAAGGAGATGGAGCAGCACCTCATGCTGAACTACACGAGGTTCCGGACCTTTGAGGAGATGGAGCAGGAGGTGGTGACCTACATGGAGGCGAAGACGGGGAGCAAGCTGACGATCTCGAAGGACTTCAGCAAGTCCTCGGCAGGTGACGTGGCCCCCATGGATGTGGACTCCCTGGTCCGGGCGGTCAATGGCAATTTGGCCTCACTCGTGAAGGGCAAGAAAGGAGGTGGAAAAGGAGGCAAGGCCAAGTTTGAGGGCAACTGCGACAACTGCGGCAAGAAAGGCCATAAGAAGAAGGATTGTTGGTCGAAGCCGCAGCAGGGATCAAAAGGAGGAGGCGCGAAGTCCCGAAGCAACAGCCAGAGCGCCGGCAAGGGCAAGTTTGATGGCATCTGCAACAACTGCGGGAAGAAGGGCCACATGAAGAAGGATTGCTGGGCGAAGGGCGGTGGAGCTTCATCATCGTCGGCGCCTACAAGTCCGAAAGGTGGCAAAGGCGGCAAGCGGGAGGCGGCATCGCTGGAGCAGCCGGGAGATGAGCCGGAAGGAGAAGCGAACGGGCTGGACCTTTGCGCGCTGTCGTCAACGGCGAGGGTGTCTACAACGACCTCGTTTGCGAAAAGGGTGGCTATCAAACGACGGGAGCTTGGTGGCGAGATCAACTTGCTGAAGTGCAACTTCGACACTGGCGCTTCGGTGACAGCTATCCCGAAGAGGTACAAGCGCGAAGGAACTGGAGGTGGAAAAGGAACGTTCAAGACCGCCTCGGGCGAGCTGATCAACAACTACGGCCCGGTGAAGATTGGCGGCTATGACATGAACGGCGTGAAGCGCATGGTGAATGGGAATGCGACGGACGTGCACAAGGTCCTGATCAGCGCGGGCAGGTTGCATGGAAAAGGGCACAGCACTTGGCTGTGGAAAGGCGGAGGAACTATCATGCCGGTGGAGCATCCTGTCTATAAGACGCTGGAAGAGGCTTACGAGAAGGCGCTGGAGCTGTACGGTGACAAGGGCATGATCCCGGTGGTGGAAGAGAACGGCATCTACAACTTCTACCTGGAGATGCCCGACCCAGAGAGCGCGGATGAGCAGGTGGCGGAACTGGAGACACAGGCCTCGGCGAGCGGACGGATGAAGAGCAAGCCCAAAGCCAAGGCAGCGAGAATCGACGAGGAGCGCAACACGGTGTGGGCTCTGGAGGATGAGATCGGAGTTCAGCAAGAAGGTCCTGAGGAGTTGGTGGAGGCCAGACCTGCTCACCCGGGCTGGGTACCGCCGCAGCCAAGCGAGCGTGAGAGAAAGGAGCACGAGGCGAGCGGCCATGCGGTCTACAGGAGCTGGTGCGAGATGTGCGTCAAAGCAGCAGGCCTTGTCCAGAAGCACGTGAAGGTGGACCATGGTGGTGAGAATCCCGACATGTCCACGGTGAGCCTCGACTACTTCTACATGGGCGAGGCCGAAGGTGCGAAGCCGAACATTGTAGCTCGGGACCGGAAGACCGGGCTGATGACGGCAACCTCCATGGAAAGAAAAGGGCTCGTGGATGCGACAGCCCAGAAGATGTTGACCAGGTTCCTGGAAAGCTTGGGCTACAAGGAGGTGGTCCTCAAAAGCGATGGTGAAAGGAGCTTGGTGAAGATGAAGATGGAGGCAGCGAAGAAGGCGAGAGGATTGAAGAAGGCGGTGCCAGAGGAGTCGCCGGCTGGAGATTCACGGTCGAATGGAGAAGCGGAGGCGGCTGTCAAGGAGATCAAATGGAGGTGCAAAGCCAATCTCTTGGCCTTGGACAAGAAGTTGGAAGGTGGAGTTCCTGAAGGGCATCCTATTACCTATTGGGCCCCGAGGTACTCTGCAGAGCAGCATGGCAGGTTCAAGGTCGGAGCAGATGGGAGGACGCCAGAGGAGAGAAGGACAGGCAAAAGATGGGTGAAGGCCATGCCGGAGTTCGGTGAAAAGATCATGGTCAAACCTGCTGGAGGTGGAAAGAGAGGAGATTGGGCAAGAATGGTGAGCGGGAGGTACCTGGGCACCCACAACAGGTTTGGGTCGATCTTGGCCATGACGGATGCCGGAGTGGTGGTTGGCACGGGCTTCCACACGGTGCCTGAGGATCAGAGGTGGTCAAGGCTGGAGCCCGGATTGCGTGGTGTGCCCTGGGACATCAAGAAGTATGTCAACCCGCAGCCGGAAGAGCGGCAGCAGCAACAGCAGAAAGAAGGTGAGGATCAGAGGCTGCCCCCGGTGGTCCTCGTGGCCCCAGCTCCCGGACCTGGAGGAGAGGTCCTGGTTGAGCGCCCAGAGGAGCATCAGGGGGGAGAAGCCCCAGAGGAAGAAGGTCACTCGGCAAAGGGCCGGGCGTGGCCGGTGAGGAGAACGATGATGCAGAAGTATGGGAGCACTCCAGGATGCCAAGGGTGTCACACAATCAACACGGGTGGAGCGCTGGTTCAGGCGAGCCACTCAGAGGAGTGCAGAGCGAGGATGAAGAGGAGAATTGCAGAGGATGTAAAGAAGGATGAGGAGAAGATGAAGAAGCAGAAAGATGAGGACGAGAGAGAAAGTGCGAGAAGGGCGAAGAAGAGAGTAGCGGAAGAAGAAGCGAACGATGAGGCAAGGGCTGAGGCTGAGCCGTCAAGTTCAAGCCGGGGCCCCGATGCCGGGGAAGCATCGCCAAAGCGGAAAGGAGGAGAGCAAGGAGCGAGGGACATCGAAGATGTCTTGCGAGATATGGAAGAGGATGCCAGCGGCCAGGCAGGCTCGAGAAGGATGGAGGCAGAGGAGATCCTGGCAGAGGCCGGGAGCAAGGAGGCTGCGAGCATAGTGGCTAGCCTAGGAGCATTGGATGTGCTGGAGGTGTTTTCACCTCAGCGTGTGACAAAGGAGCTGAAGCGGTTTGGCATGCGTGACGGAGCGGCGGTGGACCTAGAGGAGATGAAGCCAGATGGGTCAGAGAGGTGGAACCTCGACAGGCCAGAAGATCAGAAGGAGGTGCTGGAGATGATTCAGGTGGAGGAGCCGTGGCTCCTGACGAGCTCACCGCCGTGCACTACGTTTAGCCCACTGAGGAACGTGTCCAATGGCAAGAGGGACCCGGGCGTGGTGCAAGAGGAGGAGGAGCTTGGAAAGGCGAGGATGAGAACCGCGATGAAGTGCTGCAAACAGCAGCGGGAGCAGGGTGCCTTTTATCTCCATGAGCACCCGAAACCGTCCACGTCATGGAAGATGCCGGAGGTGGAAGAGGAGGTGAACCGAGTCGACACGTACTTGGTTCAGAGTCCGATGTGCCGTTGGGGCATGAAGATGGAAGACCGAGAAGGGGAAATCCTGCATGTGAGAAAGGAGACTTTGTGGCTGACGAACTCGAGGAGGATCGCAGAAGAGCTGGAGGGCGTGTGTGAGAATGTCCTACAAGGTCGAGAAGTGCATCGGCATGTTCATCTGGTGGGAGGTGGACGAGCTAAGGCTGCGCAGGTCTACCCCAAGGAGCTGGTGGAGGCAATTCTCCGTGGCCTGAGGAAAGAGCTACGGGAGAGGGGAGAGATCAGTGCGGTGGAGGAGCAGTTGTCAGGCCCGACACCGGATGAGTACGTCGAGCAGGAAGAGCTCTACAAGGAGGAGTTCGGCCAGTTTGTGGATGATGTGACCGGTACGGAGTTGCCGGCGCACTTGGTGAAGGCGGCGCGAAAGGAGGAGCTGGGCTGGCTCCACAAGGAGGGCGTCTACGTGAAGGTCCCAAGGAGGATCTGGGAAGGGAAGGGCATGAAGCCCTTGCAGTTGAAGTGGCTGGACATCAACAAGGGAGACGCGACCCAGGTGAAGGTCAGGAGCAGATTGGTGGCGAAAGAAGTGCGAAAGGCAAAGACACGAGATCGACTTCGAAGCGGAGAAACTTTGATGCAAAACCCCGCTGGAAGCGTGAACATATGCAAGACGCATTTGTGACCAGGAGGAGCAGAGAACGGATGCAAGGTGGCTTTGCTGTGTTTCATTCAGCACACTTTCGCGGGCGTGCGGAAAAGAGAAAGCATAAGTGGTGTTGCCGAGGAGGAGGACCAGTACGAGATGATGAGTGAAAAAGAAATCCAGACATGGTGGGACTCTTGCCGTCCGTATGGGGCGCAGGATGCCAGCAAGGTGTTTTAAGGGCATTCATCGGCTGATTTGAAGGAGCATGGTCACAGGAGTGCATGCACATGCCACAATCTTTAAGACTCAGAAAGGCTGATTAGCCTGTCCACGAGACGACTCGCCAGTGATGAAGAATTATGAACAGCACAGTGATTGAGCCAGCGTGCTGAACACGCGCTACACGGCAAGGCTGGAGGCCATGCTTGGCCGGGGCGCGGAAGATGACAAGGAGATGTTCTTCCTGAACAGGAAGATCCGCTTCAAGCTGGATGATGCGGCGAGGTGGAAAGTGGAGTTGGAGGCGGATGCAAGGCACGCGGAGATAGTGATGCGCTACTTCGGGTTCAATGAGAAGACCAAGGGCGTGGACATCCCGGAGGAGAAGATGCGGGACGCCGAGAGAGTTGCTGAGGAGCGCCTGCCAGAGCTGGATGCCGAGCAGGCGGTGGACTATAGGAGCATGGTGATGCGCCTGGCTTATCTGAGCCAGGACCGCCCTGATTTGGGGCATGCGGTAAAGGTGTTGAGTTCGGCAATGAGATCGCCGAAGCAAGGTGACATGCAGCGGCTGAAGCGCGTGGCGAGGTACTTGGTGAAGGTCCCCTACCTCAAGAAGATTTTCAAGCAGCAGCCCATGAGAGAAATGGAGGTCCGAGCTTGGTCGGACAGTGATTGGGCTGGCGATCCGTTGACACGGAAGTCGGTGACGGGGGCGGTGATCAAGAACGGTGGCCACACCCTCATGGTGCGCGGTGTGACCCAGAAGATCGTGGCGCTGAGCAGCTGCGAGAGCGAGTACTATGGAATGTGTCGGACGGCCACTTTGGCCGAGTTCGTGAGGAACGTGATGGCCTTCTACATGGGTGAGAAGGTGCCG
>CAUJNA010003345.1:240508-258008 GCA_963377175.1 Effrenium voratum
CGCACCCACACACACGCACGCACCCACACACGCGCACACACACACACACACACACACGCACGCACACACACGCGCACACACACACAGACACAGACACACACACACACACAAAAAAAAAAAACGGAACGGGGCGCTTCCCCGTGAGGCCCGTACGGGGGGACAGTTGCTCATTCTGCTGCACTAGAAGGGGAGGGAGGCCAAACCGCCACGCCCCTTGTTTCTGGACCAGTGGCGGTTCAGGTACTTAGTTGTCCAAATGAATGTACGCCTCAAATTGATCTGTCCCCTTCTTGGCAATTGTTGGTCGAGGCCCGGAAGGGTTAGCCTTCATTTCCGGGCCCTTGGGCAATTGAATCTGTTTACACGACAGTGGCTGAAAGCAAGACCCGAAATTGGCATGTTTGAAGATCGCTGGTCGGTGTGGAGGGGTTTGAAGACCCCGGACCGCGGAAAGATACCGGAAATCAACACAGATGGTCCGGCCGCAAAAGCGCATAGTGCGAGCGGCCCTCTCAACCTGTACAGTAGGTTTTCTAGCAACGCTCATCAAGCATCCACAGCCTTGCCCACCCTTAAACAAACTAAAACACATGCGTATGCAGTCATCATATTCGCCAACATTCAACATGAAATCAGGTGGCCAAAAGTGAGTTCTGAATACGAAGGGGCCGCTACGCGTGGGGGGGGGGGTTCAAAAAGTAGGGGCTCCTTTTGTTGTTGCTGTCGCTTTAGACACCTTGTTTCTGGTTTTCGGACCCTAAGTGCCAGCGACATGTTTGTGTTTGGCCTCCCTTGAAACATCCAACGGCCATTGTGTGTTATTCAGCGGTCCCTCAAAATGAACTCCCTCAAACTCAGTGGCCCCCAGTTTTGTTGCAGCCCACCATGATGTCCACCAAGGCTGCACCACTAATGTTCATCCCCAAATGGGTGGTTTCTCAACATCGTGTGCGCCAAAGTGGTTGTTTCCTTTTGGTCTCCCTTTAAGCCCGCCTCAAAATGGGAGCCAAAACCACGCAACTGGGCGGTTTCCCTCACCTTCGTTTTACGTCTTCGATTTACATCTCCGCGCGGCGCGTTCGCCAGTCGTCGCTCCGGCGCCCAAGCGCCACCTCTCGCCTCACGCGGGCTCGCGGGCCATGCGGGAGATGCGGGGGGACTGAGGGACCAGAGCTTCGCTTCGCCCTGCGCCCGTTGGATGGTTCGGCGGTTTCGCTCTAGCTACCCTCCTGTCCACTAACATGGAACCTGACCCTTCAGAAGGCAAATGGTCTTCCAAGGCCCCCCCTGTCAGGTTCCTTGGTCGCTGGGAGGCGAATATGTTTCTTTTTTTTGTTTCTCTTCTTCTTCTTTTTCGACATCACCTTTCCAGCCCGTTCAAGGTCGAGCCTGGAGGTTCGGCCAAACATTGGGCTCTGACGGGTCCGTTTCGCTGGTTTTCCGGGGGTGAAACCTGAGGATTGGTTCTCCACTTCTGTGGGTCTCAATAAGGGTCATGATCCTCAGGTTTCCCCTTGAGAGTGTGAACCATTGGCAATGGCCGCATTTGTGCTGGTCATGTCTCCAGCCTCAGAGCCCCCCCTCCCCTCCCCGTTTTTGTTTTAACCGAAAACAGGGTCCTTGCACCTGCTTTTGGAATTGAGATTTGTGGGAAGATCATTTTGGGTAAGCCAAAAGTCCTTTTTTTCAGAAAGTGAGTTTCGGCCGCAGTTGAGCTTGTCCGCTTTCCGTCGGACTGTTGCTTCGCCGTGCCTTCCTTGGAAGGGATGGCCAGCAAACAGCCTACTTCCGGCCTGCAAAGAGTGTTTCTACACTTTTGGGGCCCCGTGGGTGCTTCAACCACTGGCTTAAACCAGATCGCCATTGTGGTTTAGACAACCTCCTTTTTTTATAAAGGCGACCAGGGCTGGTTGCGCCAAGCTTTGCCCGACCCGTAAGATGGTGGCAGAGGCTGGATCGCAAGGCTCCAAGGCAAAACTGGCTTAAAGAGTGACGCAGAGGTTGGAATGAAGACAGAGGAGACAATTGCCGCGACTGATGAGGCCATGTTCAGTGGTTTCAATGAGCATGAGTACAATCGGTGGTTTGCGCTTATGAAGCAGATCAAGGAGCTCCCGTTTTGCGCCAAGACAATGTTGTCTAGCAGGGGTACGCTGATGTCGACAATCCGGCGTGCTTCGCCCTCCACATGTGCCTGATCATCGTCCCGGCTCAGACTGTGGGTGCTGTCAAAGCAAAGTTTGCCGTTCGTTTTGCTCGGCTGGTGCCGTTGTCGGATTGCGAAGAGAAGCTCAAGCTGCAGCAGCGTAGTATCTCAGGCAAAGCTCATCATCACTTTGGCATGAACGTCTAACATGGGGATGCTATCTTTTGGGGATCCCTCAAAATGGTGGTTCCTTTGGGGTTTCCGCTCAAAAAAACACACACCCATCTTTACTACATGTTCCTGCCTTTTTCGTTGACCATTACCAGAGATGCCTCCCCAGTCAAACTTGGAGACTCAAGGGCTCCTCCGCGAGACTGGGACCTTTTCAAGCTCGAGCTGGCTTGCCCGGCTTCCATTTGTTGACCCGAAGGTACACTTAGCCCCATGGGACTCCTTAACAGGTAGCCCCTAGGTTGAAGTTATCTTGGTAATGAAAAGCACGAGCGCTCAAAACTATGCTTCCTTTTTGACGCGGGTTATGGCATCTATATACATTGTAAACATCTAGAGCCAACAGTCAATGGGTTTGGGATGCTGCCCATATGGAACCCGCACCAACCCCTGGCTCTCTGAGGTACAAAAAAGGCTTGATGGGCGGGGCGAATGTTCCGCCGCCACCGCCGCCGCCGCCCACCAAGAGCCCGAGCAAGCGCCGGGGCCTAAATTGCTGCCCCACAGTGGGAACCGGGGGGTGGGGCGGCGGTTGCACAATATTTGCTTCAACCAGATCCTGGGCCCTTTCAAAGGGAAAGCAGAAGAGTGGTGTAAGCATGTGGGTGTCTTTTTTGGGGAATCCAACCAAAGGCAATACCATCATTTTGGGGGGTCCCCTCAAAAAACATACCTATGGATCGGCTCAACGCTGGTTGGAAGAGGCGGAAACTCACATTCTGGGAAGTTGTTTCCCGAGCTCACCGAATTTGAGGGTAAAATTAGGTCGCCAGGAAGGTCTCTTACTGCGGAGATCGCTTCGTTCCAGTTTGGGAGTTATCGTAAGTTGCCCACATTTTGCATTGGAGGATGCCCCTCCCCATGAAAATGCAATTGCGGGAGGGGTTGACACCTGGAATGCCGTTTCTGGTTTCACGCCCCCTTCTTTGCGGAAGACTCGGAAAACGGCTTCAATTATGTAGTACTAGTGCGGCTAGTGCCATCTTTTTTTCTTGTGGGAAGCCCCTTGGGGAACGGGGTTCTCAAGTTTTTTGGTGGTTGGGTCTTTTTTATATTTGAAGGAGGCCAACCAATTGGAGGGAAGCCAACTTTTGAAACGCAGCTGCACGAGAATGTGTCGAAATAGGGGACCGAAACAGATGGGTTGCTTCCGCTTGGCTTCCCTTTTGTGTCCACCCCAAAACAGAGTACCATCTCCAAGATGACTGCCTAAAAGACGGTGTTCCAAACAAAGTGTTCCAGAGGTCGCCCGTTTCGACGGATACCTCGGGTGCGGCTCCTGACAGTCGCCCTCACTCCCTGACTTCCTGGACTTCTTACTTTTGAAACGACAATTTTTCAATGGCAATCTGCTTGGCCAATCGACTCAGGAAGTGAGCACGTCGCCTTGCAAGACCGTTGAAGACCATTTTTGCGGCTGGTCTATCATGTTGTCCCTGGCTTTATGGTCGAAAAGGGGCTCCAAGTGTTGAGTGACACCCGTGGACACACCCACATACACACGAAACATCTGCTCCGGCCCAGCACTCGACAAGCAGTCCGGTTTGGCCAACAGCTCGCCCCATTTCCGAGGGGCCGGATCACTTTTGGGGAGACGCAAGTCCCCCAACTCCCCCAACTCCCCCAAGTCCCCCAACTCCCCCAAACAAGTTTCTTGTTTCTTGCCACGTTGATTAAGCCAAATGTCACGACCGAAAGGAGTCGTGTCCCCGCTGCCCGAAGTCCCAGGGCGAAGTCCCAGTCCTTCGAGGCGATTTCGCCACTGTTTGGGGTGAGTTTTCGGGGTGGGTTGGTGGTTTTCGGGTTTGGCTCGTGGCGGTTGGGGGTTCAGGGTTGCTTTCCCCACTTTTCTTTTTTGAAGGCTATCTCTGCTGGCAACTGGTATTGTTTTTTTGGTTCAGGGGGCTTAAGCAAATGGAAGTGGTCTAAGGCTGGCTTCCCAATGCTCTTCAGCCCTCGTTCTGTTTTCAGAAGGGTGGCCCACTTTTGGAGAAGGATCCCTGAAGAGAATGGGCCTGAAAGGTACTGCAAGGTGGGGTGCAGGGAGAAGCCAACAAGTGCGCCCACTTGGAGAGAAAGGGAAGCGCTGAGAACACCCATGCGTGAGGTTTGGGAAGCTTCACCGTTCTTGGCATGTGTTCAGTTGTTAGGTTTTTGGTTCGGTTTGTTGTTGCCAGGTTCCCTCCCGAGCAGTGGTGTGCTGGTTTCTTATTGGGTTCCCTTCCTTGCACATCATCCCAACGGTAGAGGGCTCAGAATATAGTTTAGCACACCTTCCTAAGCACCAACCTTCATCAAAAGGGGTCTTTCGCGACATCATTTTACCCGGGGTCTTCTCCAAAACTACTTCAAACAGGGTAAGCTAGACTTGAGACAGAGTCTGCAAATCATGTTGTTTACATTGTCAAGTTCCCTGAGTACGGAGCAGAATCTACCCCAACAGCACCGAAACTGCTTCTGAAACCTTTCCACCATGGGACGGACCATAGTCATTTTACGGCAGGGGGCAAAAAGTGAGTTACTGTAGTAGAAAAGGGTCCTTGAAGAACCAGTCCCTCTCATTATTTTTGGTGGCGGTTTAAAGTGGGGGTTTCGTTTTTCAGGGTTCCCAAAAAGAGGGAAGCTGCTGCTGGTGCCGCTTTTGCCATTTTTGCACTTGCCTGTCAGTAGTTCTTCCAGCAGCAAGCGGTTCGGAGCCTCAGAGCCTTTGTGCGGGCGTAAGACCGAGCGAAAGGGCCGAGCGAACATCCAACTGGGAACCTGTTCGGGTTCAGACAAGCGGGATAAGATCCTTGGCACCCAAAGGCAATCACGCGTGTAGCATTCAAAAGCAACTATTTTTTTTAGAGCACGTTCAAAGAGTCACCCAACTACTTGCAAGTTCCCGACCGCAACACGCGAGCTCCACTTTTTGAGCTGATCAGTTTGACCAGGCCAATCATCTTCGCAACGGCCAATATGGGAGCGCCGAACAAAAGACACTGAACCCCAAAACATGGGCTTCGGGTTCTTTTTCGGGCTTCCCTTTTTATTGAACACCCCAAGGTATCAACTCCAAAAGGACAAGTCCATGTTCGGGATGTAAGGGCTGGGGGCGAGGCTAGTCCGGGCTAGTCACCTCCACATGGGCACCATGAATATTTTGTCTCAAAGGGCAACGCCCAAATGGGCTTCCCGCTGCTTTCCCCGCGCAAAAAGGGTACCCTCAAGAAGTCATACACCCATCTTGGGGGCGGACTGCAGCTCAAACCACAAAGACCTGGCCAGGACAAACGGGCTGTGAGTAGCCGGGCTGAATGGGTTCGTTGAGGCCTTCCTTTTTTCGTGGATCGCTTGGGCGGGGAACTGTTGGCACATCTTGCATGTCAGCAAATCAGATGGGTGTCAACTAGACAGCTAACAAGTTACTAAGTTAAGCAGAGCGGAAGGAGCCCAACGGAACGGATCATTGTATGAAGTTCCCAGGTCCCTTAAAACATGTTCGCACCCTGGATAAAGAGTGTCTCGCCATTTTGTCCCAGGCGGAAGAAGCACAAGAAGGACAAGAGGCGCCTGGTGCGGTTGTGTGCGGCACTCGTTTTGATGAGGTCGTTTACCTGGTCAAGCAGATTTTTGCGGGTGTGTGTTGTGAGGGTACCCGAGCCTCAGGTTGGTTTATAGGGAAGCCAGACAGGTCCAAAACACTTGACACATACCTTGGAAGTGGACCTTGAATCGGTTCCCTGCATTGGGCTTTGCCAAGACCAAACAGATTTCACCGGTTTTCTCCAAAGGCGCCATGCTCAAGAGCGAGACAGGCCAGTAAAGCAAATCACAAAATACCAGCTGACTTGGAGGATCCAAATCCTTGTAAAGCAGGGTGTTTGGATGTATCTTTCAGGAAACCTGTGTTGCAAGAAAGATAGTTTGCCCACAGACCCTGCGACGCCATTCCGGGAGTGCGTTGCTCGCTCGCGCGAGCATGCGGCTTGACCTTTTCCAGGGGATGAGCCGAACTGCGGTGGATCCCCCGTCCCGAAAAAAAAAGAAACTACGGGATCGTACTCCGCCTTCACAGATGGAACAACGGCTTCTCCATGTTTGGTTTCCTTCGACCTTTCGTTGTTCTCCCTTTCGGTTTCCTTCGAACGCAGCCCCAAAAAGAACAACGGCAAGAAAACAGACCCATTTGAGGTGCCAAGACGGATACCTTCTTGCCTTACTCGGGAATTCCTGATTTCAGGTTTTGGGGAATCATTGTAGCCCTTTGGCTCTGGATCTGCCGGGGGGGGGGGGGTCTGCGGTGCCAGGAGCAGCTCCTCCTCCAGTTCCTCCAGCCTTGGCCCCGGCCGCGGGCCGGAGATGTCTCCGGGTATGGAGGGCTGTGCGAGGGGAGCGGGCTTCACTCTTCTTGGCGTTTTTCCCCAGATAGCTGAAAGCTATAGGGGTTCTAACTTCTAATAAAGAAGGAAAAGTGATTTGCGAGATTGAGGGCCGGGTGCTAGGGGGCATGCAGTTTGGGGTGCTGGTGGAGGTGCTGCTTTGCGAGCTTGACGGCCGGGTGCCAGGGGGCATGCAGCTTGGGGTGCTAGTAGTGGAGGTGCTGTTTTGCGAGAGTGATGGTCGGGTGCTAGGGAGCATGCAGTTTGGGGTGTTGGTGGAGGTGCTGTTTTGCGAGATTGACGGCCGGGTGGCATGCAGTGGGGTGCTGGCGGAGGTGCTGTTTTGCGTGAGTGATGGCAGGGTGCTAGGGGGCATGCAGTTTGGGGGTGTTGGTGGAGGTGCTGTTTTGCGAGAGTGATGGCCGGGTGCTAAAGGGCATGCTGCTAGTGGAGGTGCTGTTTTGCGAGAGTGATGGCCGGGTGCTAAAGGGCATGCTGCTAGTGGAGGTGCTGTTTTGCGAGAGTGATGGCCGGGTGCTAGGGGGCAGGCAGTTTGGGGTGTTGGTGGAGGTGCTGTTTTGCATGGCCGGGTGCTAGGGGGCATGCAGTTTGGGGTGCTAGTGGAGGTGCTGTTCTGCGACAGTGATGGTGGAGGTGCTGATTGACGGCCGGGTGCCAGGTGTGACGTGCTGGTGAAGGTGCTTTGCGAGATTGATGGCCGAGCGCTACGGGGCATGCAGTGGGTGCTGGTGGAGGTGTTGCTTTGCGAGAGTGATGGCCGGGTGCTAGGGGGCATGCAGTTTGGGGTGCTAGTGGAGGTGCTGTTTTGCGAGAGTTGGCCGGGTGCTAAAGGCATTCAGTTTGGGGTCGAGAGTGTTTGCCTGTTTTGCGAGAGTGATGGCCGGGTGCTAGGGGCATGCAGTTTCGGGTGTTGGTGGAGGTGCTGTTTTGCGAGATTGACGGCCGGGTGCCAGATGTAGTTCGGGGTGCTGGTGCTGTTTTGCGAGCTTGACGCAGTTTGGGGTGGTGGTGCAACTGCTGTGTTGGGTTGCCGGGGTTCTAACTTCTAATGAAGAAGTGGGATTGTGTTGCAAGATCGACGGTTGGGAGCTAGGGGGCATGCACTTTGGGGCGCTGGCGCAGGTACAGTTTTGAGGTGCTGTTCGGGCTGGTGACAGTACGTGACGGCAAGGTGCTTGGTGCTCGGGGAGCTGTTCAATGCTGGTGTGGGTGCTGCGTTGGGGTGCTGTTGGGGCTGCTGTCTTCAGGTGTTGGTGACGGTGTGGGCGCATATGGACGGCAGGGTGTTGAACCGGTTCGGACGTTGTTGCTGCTCTAGTAGTCTAACAGTCGTTTGTCATGGTGCGTGGTTCGTGGCTGGTGTGTCATCATGATGTTGTCACCCGCGTCATGATGCTGCTGTCACTGCGATGCTGCGATGCTGCGTTATGGTTCGTAGGTGTGGTGGCGCCATGATTGCTGCCAACATCAGGATTATGCTGAATTTCACTACGCTGTCGCGAGAAGATTCGTGGCTGTGGTATCACCATGCTGCCTTTTCAATTTTACCATTACCATGATGCTGTTCGCATCACCATGATGCTGTCCGCATCATGGTGGTGCTGTCCGCATGATCGTGATGCTGTCCGCATCATCATGATGCTGTCGAACTCATCAGGACGTCGTCTCTGCCTTTTTTCTGCTAGATATGTGGCGCGGGATCGTTCGTTGCTGGTGCATCAGCATGATGCTGTCAACATCATCATTTTTGCTGCTGAACTCATTAGGACGCTGTCTTCGTGTCTATTTAGCGCACATGCTGAGTGGCTGTGCGTGATGCTTTCAACATCATCATGATGCTGTCAACATCATCATGATGCCTCGGGAACCATGATGATGCTGCATAATGGTTCGTAGCCGCGATGTGCTATCTGGGGTCTACGCTGGTGTAATTTTTTGGTTTGTTTTTTTTTGCCTTTTTGGCTTGTTCTGGTTAGCTTTAGTGGGCGGCTGTCAAAGAACAACCTCGTTTTTGCTACCCGCCAAGGATTGGAAAGCTGCTGTTGGTTGGGTTGGCAAACTCGAGTTGAGTTTCAATGTTGCTTTCCCGTTTAGTTAGGGAAGCTTATTACTTATTTTTTGCCATCATAGAGTTGCCAAGCTTCTAACTTTTTGTGGGTAGGTTTCGGGGCGTACCGGAAGGACTCTCGCTGACAAATGGGTCGGTCTGTCGTTTTGTGGGTATCATTTTTGGGGTTGGTTTCGACGGACAAAAGGAGCACCCATTTTGGGATACCCCTTTCAAGACACATGGCGGCATGTGGGAAAAAAGGATGACAAGACGTAGTCATAAGGGTAATTCCCCACAGCCATCCTTTCCCAACCCAAAAGGATGCCTAAGGGTGGTTCATTTTGGTATCACAGGGGTCATTTCCCACGTCTGGCTGGCTTTCAGGGGCCTTTCCAGTGACGGCGGGGAGACCACGTACCCCCCACACTCCCAGGATCAAGAAGCAGCGTGCGATCTTTGAAAGGGGAGGAAGACGCGGAGGCCAAGGCGGGTATCATGGTTCTGTACTCAACACAATGACATTAACAATATGATCATCAACAACAGCAACAGCAACAGCAACAGCAACATCAACCACCACCACCACCACCACCACCACCACCACCACCACGAAATCAGCAACAACTGCAGCTGCAACTACAAGAACTACAATAACTACAATAACTACAACTGAAAGTGCAACAACGGCAGCCCCCAGCATCAGCAGATTTCTCTTTCGAGCTTTAAAACCACCCACACAGAAAATGTGTTTCTTGCATGACATGGTTTCAAATAGCTTCCTTTGGAATTAGACATCGTTGCTGCACCTGCCCTGTAGCAGGCAAAACAGGCACCCTTGAAACTCATCGGGATCTAAGTAGCCAGCCTTTCCCCCGGCGCAGACAAATCCGGAGATTGAGAAAGCCAAGGCTGAGGCGCGATGGGCGAGGGAATGCGACCTTGGCTTATGGAGACATGGGAGTGTTTGGTTTGAGAAAGGAACACCACCATGTTTTTGTTTGGGGGTGCCTGAAAAAAGACACCCACATGCACAGTTGTGGTAAAATGTTTTTTAGGCCCGCTTTCTGTGCACCAAGGGACTTTCCTTTCAAGTGACGTCATGGGATGGGAGACCCAATGCTGTACGAGTTTTTCCAGAGCCATGTGTTGCTCCGAACCTCGAGAAGAGACACCTCCCACTTTTAGGGCAGAAAACAGACACCTGCCACCCCACTTTGTTGAGTTGCCGCTGGACCGGGTCATCCGGTACACCGCGCAACTCGCGGAGTACCTGGCGCAAGTGGCGCGACTCTGTGCCAATTCGGATCCCAGAAGGCCCACGAGGTGACGGGATCTGCTTGCCATCAGCTAAGTTGGCCGGGCCTTGCGTCTTGCCCCATTCATATCCACCTTCTTTTGAAGCACCTTCATGTTGGATCGGAACCCTTACATGCTCCGGGGCGTTGGCCATGTTTCCCAAGCAATTGAAACTCTTCCTTCAAAGTGGTTTCATGTCGGCCCCAAAAAGGTGGCTAGCTTTTGGTACATCCCTTTTAGGGATCCCCTTTTGCCTATTTTCCCCCGGGTCTATGTGAATAGGAGTTCTACGACGATACGCCCCAGAATGTTCATCAAACAAACAAACCAAACCCTTCCAAACGGCGCTCCATTTTGGCCATTGGAGTCGCAGTAGCTTTACAGATTCTTTTTTTTAGGTCCCGGTGCTTGCATTTCCCGTACGCCATGCTTCCATCAAGCCAGGCGCCGGTTTCAAGCACACTCCGGCAATTTAACTGACTGGCCAAAAGCCGTTGTTTTGTTCCACGTTAGTGACCCTTTATAGTCGGAAACATGACTCTCCAAAAAGTGGAAACTCGTTCCCCAGCAGATCTCCCGTGTATTGGCGCCACGTTCAAACAAGGACAACTTGCCCACGGGTATGGTAAACTTTGGTTGGGAGAAATTCGTAACCGAAGCCGTGTCGAAGGTGTCGCGACCCGACTCTCAGAAGACACAACTCTTGCCTGCTTCACAATTGGGCTCGGTCAAGGAAGGCGTTGGCGTTCGTTTGAATATGAATCTTGAGTTGGGGACTGTGTGGACATCATTTGCATGGAGATTCATGCGCAACAACCACAAGTGGTTGGTGTTTCCAACTCTCAAACTTCCGGTTTGTTTGGCTCCGCCACTTTTCTCCATTTTTCTTCCGTTCCAAGTCCGAACATTTCAAGCCAGGCCTCGGCTCGGCTCGGCTCGCGTCGCCGAGGCTCTGGAGACGCTGATGAAGTTGAAGGCGGAGCCCAAGGAGCAGCGCCTCAAGCCGGGGGACCCGGAAGCTCCGTGCCGTGCCCCGACCAATCCGAAACCGGGGGGCGCAACTCGGGTTCTGCCCAAACCGTAGGTTTGTGGAGGGGTACAGAGAACGTGGGGCGTGAAGAGGAGAAGTGTCCTTTGAGAACTTGGGGGTACCCCCTTGTGTTACACGAAGTCCCAAGGCAATCAGAGGACTTTTGTCAAGGTTTGGAGCATTTTGGCATAAGACTTGCCCTGGCCATGGCCCACAGTGAGACAAACGGGTTCGCCCTTTTGCCGAACATTTTGCGCGATGGGCGTCGAAGTCCTTCTGCTTGGTGCCAAGAAGGGGGGAGAAGGGTCTGTTGCTCCAAACATGGGTGTTTTTTTGCCCCACACAGGGGTAGTGCCCCGCTTCTTTCCGACAGAAGCCATCATTTTGCACGCGCGTTTGTCAGCTCCAACGATTCCTTGGGTGTGTCTTTTTTCCGGGACCCCCCCCCCCAAATGCTGGTGTTCATTTTAGTTTCCCTTAAGCCACAAACACAGGAGGGCCCTCAGAAACGTCACACCCACTTGACTTCCTTCTGGGTATTTCTGACGCGCCCCTCCATAAGGATGGATGTCGATTGGCAACACATGACAACTGTGAACGTATTGCAGAAGTGGGTCGGGACCGATTGGAACGAATGCCGGCCGGTTCTGGCGCAAGCCTTCAATTGTTTTTTATACCACGGCAGCAAGTTCCAGCTTGGGTATTTGCCAACAAAATGCCGGCATGAATTTATGTTCAAACCTAAACACCAACCAAAGGGTACTGAGCCCCAAATGAACAAACAAACAAACAAAAAAGAACAAACAAACAAACAAACAAGCAAGCGAGCGAGCAAGCAAACAAACAAACAACCAAACAACAAACAAGCACACACGCGTTTCCTGCTATACTCGTGACTGCTATATATCATTAGCTTCAAGCTTCTTTTTTTGGTCGAGCAGGTCGTGTTTTTCCACTCAGCACCAAGTGTTAAACTGGTTTGCTCGTTTCCTGGTATCTCTACCATAGCGATGCGGAAGCAGCTGTTGAAGACTTTTTGCTGGCCGCAGTCGCTCAGGGAGTTCCGGGTGCTCCTGCGCAAGTGGCACCCCGACAAGAACCCGGAGCAGCAGGAGGCATCGGACATGCACTTTTTTGGGAACCCCAAGTTGGTGGGAGGCAAAAGTAAGGCACCAATGGATTCTATTTCGCGAGACAACCCATGGCTCGAGTATATCATTTTGCCATCGTGACTTATTTTGGTTCGAAGTACCTGACGGATAATCCTTTTTAAACTCATTAATCTTGTTTTAGCCGGCAGTGGTAGATCCCTCTCGGTATGCCAAGCTTGCCCCAAGAATCGGGACAACAACCTCTGCTTTCCTTTGGACTTCCTTCTGTTGTGTTAAACCGTGACGCCGTGCGTTTCCCCCCCCCCCCCCCATTTTCTTGATCCCGTAGAAGGTTTCAAGGTTTGGACATTGGCATGTCCGATCAGGCTTGGGCAAATGCTGTTAAGCTAAGCGCCCAGCCCGCGCAGTTTAAACAAAAGCAAAAAAGGAATTTGTTCCTGGCCAGTTTCTGGAAACTGGTCCACTTCAAAGGAAACCCCAAAGGAGGTTGCTTTTACAATATTTTAGTGGTTCAAGCGCAAGCCCCTGGTCCACTTGGAAAGGGAAACCAAAAGGCGCATTGAACAAAGCAAAAGTGGCTTAAGCAAGCAACCCCTGGTCTCCTTGACAGGGAACCCCAAACAGGGCCTTTTGAACTATTATCCTCCCTTTAAAGGGGAACCCAGAGGAGGTTGTTTGAACAATTCGTGGCTTAAACCATTGTTCAAAGACTCCGGATCGTTGTGCAGGTGGCGACGGCGGTGTTCCAATTCCTGCAAAAAGGCCGGGACTTGGGTCCCCGCCCCGCTGCCAATGCCGCGTTTCACCACTTCCGGGGCTTTGAATGGGACCTAAACATTCGCAGGCGTAACGTTTAGCCGTTTCAATGATTTGCATTGTCCATGTTCTATCATTTTTGCTTCTAGATATTCCAGTTATCTTTTGCATGGGTTCGGCTTAAGTCTGGTCAAGAAAAAAAGCTTCAGCGGCGATGTGTCAATGGGGAGATGTCGACCTAAATAAAGGAATGATTGGGCTACTTTTGTAACTTCAGGGCAGCGTGATTGCTTGATGTGGGCTATCAAGTTGACCCATCAAAGCCGACACTTTCTGCCACCTGGGGGATCGAAGAGGTCCAAGAAGAACTGGGGCTCCATCATTGTTGTTCCAACCACCTTCTGATTCCTTCTGCTTGTATCCTTACGGTTCCTTGTGTTTGGATTGATGTCCTTGCGGTTCCTTCTTTTTGGGTTGGTGTCCTTCCGGTTCCTTCTGGTTCCTTCTGGTTGGGCTGGTTTCCTTCCGGTTCCTTCCGAGTGGTTGGTTTCCTGCGGGTTCTTTTTCTTTCTCCGCTTGTGATCTTTAGATGCGCCAGACAAGCTTGGTCTTGTTCAACTTGAGCTCAACTCAACAGAGGCGAGCCGAAGTTAGCAGCTAGACGTTTCTTTTCAATTCACGACCGCTAGTGGTAAATGACTTGAGCCAGCACCATCCAGAGGAAGTCCCATGAGTGCATGAAGCCCCTTGAGTAGACTCCTTGGGTAGATTTGGTTGCAACGCAGGAGAAGCTCTGTGATCCTGCCCTCCGATTTTCACTAAAAAACCTGGCGTTGACTTTTCGGTGCCCCCAGCCAGAACGAGACTTGGTGACCTCTACCCTTCCTCCCTGTACTAGCCATCTTAGTACATAACGGTTAGTGCAAGGGAGGGTAACCTTTTAGCCTTGTGGCAACCGGCAGTCTCCCACGAGCTCGCAAAGGAGCTCTTTCTTGCCGGCGTCAGTCTGACCCACATAACTTTATTTTGGCTTTTTCGCCAGGTAAGCTTCTCATCGAGTCCGGCTGAGCGTTCGACTGCGCTTTCCCTTTTGGCCGGAGAGTGCTGTGCCCATCGAGCACGGCTGGATGGTAAGTTCATTTCGCTTGGAGTGGATCGTTTTGATGCACCCGTCATCTAAGGGGTTGATTCCCAAGTCTCTTCACTCATTCTCTTCTGAAGCCACCCCGTTTTTGATTCCGGGGTCCCCGAATCGGGAAACATGTTGTTTGGCGTTCGAAGGGTCTCGGTCGGCGGTCCAACCTTCGTCTTCAAAATGATCTCTTACTCTCGGATTCTAGGGTAGATAAAATATGCAACATGTCTGTTGGCTTTAGAATCGAAGCTTCGGTCAACGGCATCCTTTTTCGGGGGTGGGACGGGGTGGGGTGGGGGGCGGGGATTAGTGACACATGTTTCCGCGGTTCCAGTACCCCTTTTGGCGCGTGGCAGTCTTTGGGCACAAATCGAAGAACTGCAGTTGATATGTCTTCTTGGACCCTGCCCAAGGTGCCGCCTAAAGTTCCTAAAGGGGATGCATGCCTCTTTTGACCAACTCCCCCTACTTGCGTTTCGGTTCCTGTGGGGTTTCCCCGAAACGCAAGGCCAATGACCTTTAAGTACAAAAGAGATGCCCGCGAGAGGAAGATGCCGCGGGAAAGGGGCCAGACAGCTCTTCTCTTGCATCTTCAAAGTCATGGCCTGATCATGGGTATGTTTGTTCCTCCGCTGTATCACAAAGAAGGGGCCCAGAACCAGGCTACGAACCACTTATGTGTCAAAATAGAGAACATGGACCAGAAGCAATTGATGGGCGAGTCGACACAGCTAAATTATGGGTCTGGAGTTGGGTAAGATTAGCCTCAATTCCTCGCTGGATTTAGAGGGAATTTAGTCATTACCCCTCCACCAGCAGGATTCGGCCTTGCTGTTTTCAGACCAATAGGGACGAAGTCCGCTTCGGAGAGAGGGTCAGGAAAACAGCTGAAAAGTGCCAAGATCCATTTGATACATGCCCCCCTGAACACCAAAAGGGATGAATCATTGGTTTTTCCTGACCGTTTGTAGCACCCGGCTATGCCCCAAAAAGCTCCAATTCAAATTGACTTGCAAGCCGTCCAGCTTCGCTCGCGTCGCGCCCTCGCTCTTTGCCTGCCTGTTTAGGGCATGCGTTACAAGCTTTCGAGTGATAACACCACCAGCCTAACCGAAGGTGACAGCGTAAAAACTAGCCTCTGAGAAACTTGGGGGCCCCGAAACTGCATAGATTGTGGCAGACTCCTTCTATAGCAGGTTGTTGCTTCTTTCCTTGTCCAGGGGAAACAAACAGATTCCACCCGTCTTTTGAGGGTTCCCGTATAGGACGGGGTCCTTTCGGCCCGCCTTAAACCACCATCCACCGGGAATGGCCTTCCACATGAGGAAGCTAGGGCGCCCGTTTGGGCAAAAAACGGCCAGCATTTCTGCTGAGAACCAAAGTTTTTGGGCTTGGACCCCCTAAATACTAAATGATGTCCACAGGGTCCCGGCTTAAACTCATTCCAATGGCTTGATGAAAAAGCCCCCCACACAATCGGCCCGGTGCCCCTTTTGTGAGCAGCCTGCCAAAAAGAGGCCTTCCGGTGATACGCATTGAGTGGGCTTTCCCTTTGACACTCCACAGAGGACCTGGGTATCGCCGAAAGCTCACTTCTCCAAAAGTAATTGTTATCTTAAGGTTGACTACCTACAGTATGCAACATGAGCTGAGCATATGTGTTTTTATATTTCCTGGCATGCCATGCATTGTAACACATGCCCATGGCATCCCCAACGAGAGTTGGGTTTACTCGCGGAACCGGTGGCTCTGCGTTTCAAAGACTCCGCCACTTTGCAACCGCTACGCGAAAAAAAGGCCACGGGGCGAGGGATCGACCGACAGGTGGGTTGTCCTTTCGACGCCTAGCAAATCAATGAGTTCCCCCTAAACTGGGGTCTCCTCAGATGGTTTTGGACACATGATATATGTAAATAAAGTTGACTAAACACGTGTGTAATCGGTTTTGGGTTCCATGAAGCCAACCTCCGGCATGCTCCTAGGGCAATAATGCGCGTACAAAGATTATGCACGATACGTTAGGGTTGGAGATGTGGAGCTGAAATGCTGCGCGCAAATCGACGAGCGACTGGATGTGATATTTAATTTGGACCCTGTGGCGGACCTTTACATGGACATTGGTGTCCACCATCAAGTTGTGACGGGGTTTCCAATTTTTGAATGATTTCCATGCAGACACATTTGCCCTTTTTCCAGAAATCGAACAGGAGCGAAGATCTTAAGACAAACATCCTATTGAACAGGCCTCTTATTCAGCTCCACGATTGGGAAAAGGTCATTAATATGTATACGGCGTATTTGTGGCCCTCCGGGTCTTGATTGCGGGCAGGTAACCGCCACAGAGGCATTTGGATGTCGGAAAGAGCGTGAACTTTGACCATAATCCAATCCCGGATGGATGTAGCAGCCCCAACAGCAAGTAGGTGCGCTTGTAACATTGCAATCGTTTGGGTATAGCCCCAGGCTTCACCCAAATTGGTGTGTCTCAAACTGCCAAACAGGTGTCCTTGTGTATGGCTCCCCAAAAGATATATTCATGCCTGATTCACACGAACACCCCCTAAATCAGCTTGTAAGTCTGATTTCCAATGCCAACATGTATCCGTTTAGCAACGCTATGTTGGTTTACTGGTTTACTTTTCAGTTTTGCGTGTGAAGCCCCAGAACGACTCTTGCAAGTCATCGGGTTGTGCAAGGCTTATATAGCACGGCAGGAAAGGTCATGCCACCTGCTGCCCCCAATGGGCTGTCGTTCTTTCGGTACCAGTTTTGCAGTTTTAATGGAAACCACAAGAACAAACACCTATTTGGGGGGCCCCTGAAAGGAGACACAGCTATGTGGCCGTGAATTTTATTGGGACTCTTAGGTGGACATCTTCATGTCCACCAACACTTTGAGGTGGACCCAGCGCTTTAAATTCATAGCAATATGGATCCCTAAACATATCCTTTGTTTTTCCACCTTTTTCCAGCCGAATAAACATGGGGTGTTATTTTGAGCAACCTCAATGTGAGCGGCACCTTAGTAGAATGAACCCAACTACTCAAATGGATCCTTCGGACATGGGTTCACGAGCCAACAGATAATGTTGATCGCGGCTCATATGAGTAGCTGGCATTAGCCTGCTATTGCCTAGGGAGGACGTGGGACAAAAACCAAGGGGACAACCCCCAAATTCCAGTGTCTTTTGTAATTTGTTGTCCGGGGCAAGAGGGTGTTGGTGGAATGAACCAAGCCTGACGCCGGGGCAGTGACATCTCCGTGGCCTACGCACCTTCGATCGGAAGCCCTGAGTTCTTAAAACGTTTCCAGGTGGCAGGGGGTGTTTCTTCTGCCTTGTGAGTCTTTGGGTTGCGTTTGT
>CAUJNA010003345.1:270508-275508 GCA_963377175.1 Effrenium voratum
TCAAAGGGAAATCACTCATTGAAACCATTGCCATTTTGGGGTTCCCATCTTTAAGACAAACCTTTCTTTAGCCTCTTGGCTTCCTCTTGCCGTCCAGGGGATCGATTCCCGTTTCAGCAAGCCCTGCCGATTCGTCCGCACAGGACACGCAAAGCCTGTGACGATTAACCCTGTGCCGCTCAGAGACAGTTTAGTTTGGACCGCGAAGCACGCCCAGGCTTCACACGGCTGTCTCCGATATTTTAGATTTGGTCAAGAAAGGGAAACATTTTGCGAAAAGCTTACTGTATTTTTTTTAGAGGGGGAGGAGGCCTTCTTAAAGCAAAACTCTTTTTCAGAGGTGAGTGGCGGGTGGGGTGGGGTAACCTCTTTGACCTCGACCGCCAAGAAGTGGCTACTTTCTTTGTTTCCAAAAGCATTGGAAAAGGTTCTTCCGGCAAAATCGCCGGCCAACTCCCACTAGCACACTCAACCGAGCAATCGTACACGGGCACGCTTGCGCGAGCAAACTTGCACGACCACACTTGCATGAGCGCACCTACATGAGCGAACTTGCAAGAGTGCAGTGCTCGCCCGCTTGAACGAGCAGAATCGCGCCCCCTTGCGCGGGCGCAATTGCACGAGCGCACTTGTGGGAGCGCACTTGCAGGAGCGCAATTGACGACCACGCTTGCCCTAGCGCTCTTCCGCGAGCGCAGTTGCGTGAGCACAGTTGCACGAAGGGACTTGCACGAACGCACCGTACAAGCGCACTTGAATGAGCGCACATGCAAGGAGCACACTTGCTCCATCGCACTTGCACGAACACACTTGCACGTGCGCGCTTGCGCGAGCACATTTTCACCAGCACAAGCTCGGGCGAGCACGCCTGCGCGAGAAAACTTGCGCGAGAGAAGTACAGTTACAAGTATCTTTTAGTTAAGGCGGCAGCTGGGATTCCACTGAATATGGCACCCTCCGCGGGGATCGGCGCGGTCGATGTGGAAAAACTGAGGGCTTTTGCTACTCTTGGACTTGCCGGTGAGGCCTTCATCGGGGATCGCCTGGTCGATGTGCTGGTGTTTTGCTACTTTTTTGTGCTGGTTGTTGTCAGAAGTTGCGCTATCAGAGAAGGATATGCATAAATACGCGCACTCTTGCGCAGAGCAACTTGCGCAGAGTAGCTTGCAGCGGGGAAACTTGCCCAGAGTAACTTGCTGCGGGGCAAGTTGCAGAGAACCCTTCAACATGGCGCTTGCGCAGAGCATCTTCCACATCTTCCGGCAACTTCCACAGAGCAACTTCCGCACAACGCTTGCACAGAGCACGTGCGCAGCGCAACAGAGAATTTGCGCAGCGCAGCGTGCACAGCTTGCACAGAGAAACTTGCACGCGTGACGTTGGACTCACAGAGCGCACTGAGTCAGCTTTTCTCTCTAGCCGTTTTTTCGTACACCCCCGACGTGCAAGGTGCAAGACTGCCTTGTGTTTGCATGCACTTGCCGAAACGCGCGCGCCAAACAAATGCTTGCAGGCCACCCATCTGGAGTTGATTTTTTGTAGAGGGGGCTTCCCTTTGAGAAAGCGGCGAAGCAGAGGGGTGCCATTTTTCCTCATGGAAGTCCACGGGTCTGGCTTCACTTTGACCGTTTGGGATCTTTTCATGAGCCGGTAGCTTTTGGTCACAGTGACTTCACGGGTTTTGATCATCGTTAGGACAGTCTTCCAAGACTCCAGTATCTGACGGCCTCCAGGACCCACCTGGATACCTGTCTTTGGTCGGAAGAAGGGGTTCCTTAATTGGGGGTGGACGATTTTTCTCGAGAGCAACCTTTTTCAGCTTCCTTCGGATTTGTGGCTTTTGGAGGGTTCCGGGAGCAAGCCTCTTGTAGAGCTGGGAAACCACACGCCAAACCAGCCAGAGGAAAGGATCAGATCTTCGGAGCATCCGGTGCAGTTCCAAGTTGGCGGCTCACCCGCACCCGAACATGAAACTTTTAGAGTTACTGTTTATGAATCGTTTGTGACTTGTAGAGTTGATAGGTGTTTATGGCATATTCCGCTAAAGGTTATCTTTGGCTAGTAGATCAAGGAACCACTAAGGTTGTTGGCCGTGTATCCCTGCTTTCAATTACTGCAAGTGAACCATACTCAACCCCTGGATAGTCACGGTAAGTTAGAGAATCGGTGTCCGCGTTTCCCTTGCAAGTTGTTTAAAACATCCGGTTCCCGGACTCCAATCCACGTCAGTTTTCGCATCCAACACCCCCTTTTTCCCCAGTTCGCAGTGTGTGGAAATTGGAGATGGGGCACTTGACAGCCCAGAGAAGCTCACGGGGACCCCGAAAAAAACCACATGGCTTGCACCTCCGGGCTCTCGAGGATATGCAAATGGGGCAGATCGAGGAGTCCACGACCACGTTGGTGTTGAGGAGCTCCAAGCCCGGAGCTCGGGGAGTTGGCTGGCAGGCAGTTGGAGTCGGTGGAGCCAGTGGAGCCAATTGGCGCCGGTTGGATGGGCCAAATTTTTTTGGGGCCTCCTTCCATTTTTTGAAGGGCCCAGTTTGCGGCAGTCCCGGATTTGCCCCACGCGAAAAGGGCAAGCCCGACGGTTGGTTCTTCTTTTCCGGGTCGTTGGGGGTTGTTTTTCTGGGCTCCGGAAGCTTCGGGACTGAGGAAGCTGAGTTTCCGACAGCTGCTGGGCCTGTTGCTTGGCTGAACCAGGGGCGGCTTCGGAGATAGCAGTATAGCCGGCGAAGCACCAGGTGGCCAAAGGGGGAAATTCAATCACATAAAACTGATTTACAAACTGTGGCTTGGAGTGCGTCTTTGTCTTGTCCACCTCTTTGTCTTTGTCCTCCTCTTTGTCTTTGCTACTCTCCTTTTTGTTTTTTTCTCTTGCGCGCTCTCTCTCTCTCTCTCTCTCTCTATCTGACACAGGCATGGCTTGGTGCTCCGTTGAATTCTCTAACTCTGCACAGAATGTGAGTCTAGGCAACTCTGCGTGAATTGTGGTGGATCGGCTACTGGCCGTTTCTGAGGTCTCCTCTAAACATATCATATTTCAGGGTTGACTAAATGTGGAACAGTAACAGAATCCGAAAATTACATTTCTGCGTACCGCACATGTGGGCCAAGATTCTTGTAGGTGGTTCTACTAGTTGATTTTATGTCCATGTTGGTAGAGCCAAAACAGGTGTTGGGCGCCCAGTTGGGCAAAGCCGGCACAATCGATTCAGTCCTTGGCCCCGAAAAGGGGACAGATCCTCATCAAGAATCACAGTCAGTCGGCCCAGCTGGCTAGATAGCCATTTGGCCACGATTCTTAGCGAGTTGCATGCGCCTTCTTAAAGTGGACATGTCCACCTTGAAGTGGAACCCGTCAGTCTTTGGGGCTGAGCTGTTTTCGCTTGGGGGAAAGATGGAGGAACCTCGAGGCAGGTTTTGCAAAACTCATCCAAGAAGGGGTTCCGGTCAGCATGGTTGTGGAAAAACCTGGGTTCTAGGGTCATTTTCTGTGATAACCAGGAGACCCTTTAAGATGACAAAGTCGTCACACATGGATCATGTAACCCCTAGTTGGTGGTTTGGATTGAAGGCAGTGTGGGGATTTGAACCCTTGGAGTTTGTTTAGCCCCTTTCCTTCATGTTCCATGGCGGTATTCTTTTGAGTACCCCTTTTGGGTTCGGGAAACTAAGACAGAACCCATGTTGAATGGGATGACACCCGCCGCCCGCATTGGATGGCAGGCTTGACAGGATTTGCGCCTTAGCTCACTGCGAACACGCCTATGATTTCGTGCATCTTGGCGTGGTATTTGGTGCTGCACGAAAAAGAATGCGGTGCTTCTTGACCGTACTCGCTTTGGAAATGTTCAAAGGGATGGAAAGTGTTTCTTTGGCGTGACTATGAATTTCAATGGTTGTAAATTCTCCGGAACTGTTGGTGGGTCCATTCCCATACACAATTCATTCGCGCCTCCTGTTTTTTGTTGGGGGCTTCGACCCCAAAACAAACGTCCCACCTGGGTTTGACGTAGCCACCTGATAATTTGAGCCTCAGAAATCCAATGGTCGCTGAACAACTTACGTCATTGGTTTGAAGAGGACGGGGGGGACACCCAGTGTTTCGTTCGATTTGGGGGACCTACTGATTTGCCTTTTGTCTCGGGCCAAACAACTCGGTTTCTGGTGTTACTTGTGCTGTGCAGGGTCCCCGTTCTGGCCCGGGGTCCCATGTGTTGAGAGAGCGAACCTGGGGTTATCATACAATGGGTCCCTGCGGGTTTCCCACCCGTTAATTTTGACAGCTTTAAAATTGGCACTTTCACGGGAACTCAGTAGCAAATGACAACTTTTGAAGGGGACTCCAGCGACCTTTTGATTTTGTGTTTTGCGGGCTAATCCCCCTCACTGCCTAGCTTGGACAATTGCATGTGAGCTGCGCCCAAACGGCATTTTTCTTTTTTGTTGGGTGTCATTATGTTAATTGGAGTTTGGGAGTTTGGGGGGGACCAACCTGCCCCAAAGGGATCTTAAACATCAAATCAATTGAACAGGAACATGAGGCGTGTCTTTTTTTGTGGGTACTCTTTTTGGGGTTGCTTTCAAAGGAAACCACAGGGGAAGCCATGAATCAACAAATGATGATAACAAACAGGATAAATCACACTGCCCAAAATTTCATGGGGAAGACGGTAGGGGCTTTGCTTTGCATCAACGATTGCTCAGATCAAGCCAGGATCCTTTTTCGACAACCTTGTTTAGAGCTCACCATGATGTAGGTCCTTTACTCGGGGATTCCTCATTTCAGTTTTTGGGATTGTGCAATTCGCCGATTTCTTGGAGAAATGTATGGTTGCCCCCCTTTTCGGGTTCCGAATTCCTGAGGGTTTATTCCCTATTCCCTTCGCCCATCCTTCTCTTTCGAAACCACCCATTTTGGGTTTGCCCAATCGTTTGAGAATGAAGCCTGACTTGAGCATGGAAATGGAAGGCACGGCTGGAACTGGTGTAGACAT
>CAUJNA010003345.1:280508-303008 GCA_963377175.1 Effrenium voratum
ATTAGCGTTACTGGAGATTCAGCCTGTAGATGCGGGAACCGATCGCCACAGGCATGTGTCAGGGTATGCCGCTGTTTGGCGAAAAGTTTGGGCCCAATGGAGGTGTTTGTTGCGTTTCCCTGGGTCACCTGGGTTTCTTCACACATGTTTGGGCTCATAGCCACTGGTTTCAGCTGAACCTGGAGCCACTCATCCAAGTGCCACCGGGCTGGCCCCAGCCGGTCGAGCCAGTGCTCGGGCTGAGGCACTGTTCCTCGCAAAGGCTGGGCCAGAGGCGGTGAACGAGCCAGGGGCGCCGCGCATCTTCGAAGATGGCGGCGTGGCTCGAGATGGAAGGGGACCACCCTGTCCACGTTGCCATGGAACCTGACGTTTCGGGGTCCTGGTTTGGACAATTTGACATGTTAGACGAGAGGGCAATACGGTAATCATGGCTCAATTTGGTTTTGAAGTGCTCCAAGACCCTATTATCATCGTTATCCTCTAAACGTGGTTCAAAGGGGTTCCCCTGCCCAAGCATAATTTTGAGGAGCCCTCGAATTGCAACGACCCAGGTCGGATCCCCGGTTCGGTTTGCGTGCGGTAGAGTTTGTTGCGACTCAGGCAGGGAAGTGGACATGAAGGAAGCCGCTCGGCCTTTCGAGGTGTTGGGGAAAGGAATTCGGGCGTGTCTTAAGATATGGGAACTCCTCCAAAATTGTGGATTTCCCTTTCGGTTTCCCTTTAAAGAGCACCAAAAGAGCACGTACCTCAAACAAAACACAGCCCGGGTAGCCCACACCCAAAATGGACTTGCTTCCACTTGATTGACCATTCTAGAGGGTACTGCCTAACAAGGACAGTGAGGCCGACATAGACCTGACGTAGAATCAAGCGCAATGGTTTTGTGGGTCATTCGACAAATGGTGGATTGGTTCACCTGCCCTTTAGGTAAGGATCTCATTTGTGCCCTAACAGCCGAGTGTTGCTTCGAGCTCATCGATTCCGGGGAAAAACGCTCGCGACTTGATCTATGATGAACTTCCTTTACTCGAGGATCCAACGCTTCAGAAAAAAAAAACAAAAAAAACAGTAAAACATGTTAAAGATTGCGGATCAAAAGCGCCTCAAAAAATGGCAGACCCCTCTGCTCTTTCACAAACCCCACTCCACGACTCCACAACTCCAAAAACCAGAAGTGGATGCAAAAAAGCAAAGCTTGGAATCTTGGACCCACTGCTCTTCACTCCACTAGACCTAAAGCTTTGCCTGCTGAACCCAAAAGCAAAACCTCAATCTTCACTCCCCAGATGGATTACGCGGTTTCCTCCGCGGAGTCCCAGCACGTTTGCAAAACAAAATTGGATCAGAGATCCACCAACCATGGGGAGCCGAACAGGGGTGTTTCAACAAACGAAAACTGCTGCGCGGTTGCGTTTTTTTCACGGTCTATCAAGTTCTGAAGCCTTCGCTCCCTGCAATTCGGAAATTCCACATGTGAGTGTTCCAAACAGGCAAGGGCTTCGAAACATGGCCATTTCCAGCCATACTTTAGATATGGCTCCTTTCCAACCAGCTCCTTTGAAAGATGGGCAGGGTGAACGTCCAAACCCATCCAAACCACCAGCAGGGAAGCTGATAGAGGAATGGAATCCCATGTTTTATTAAATGCTTAATTGAATTCCCATTAGCTGTTCAACATGTGGGAGCAAAACACACACACCGGAGCCATTAGAGCAATCCCTTTAAAATGCAGCAATGCTCACTAAAAGCGAAAACCACCCCTCATTGGTTTTGTCTTCGCGAATGTTGACCGCCGATTATGCAGCTTCGTGGATTAGCTGGAGTTCGCCCAAAAGTGAGGATCCTTTTTACAAATCGCAAGCATCAATCAACCAGGAGAGTTGCCATTAGTCCAAGGTTGACGCTAATCTAGCTGTACCTTCCCGATTCTCTTCACGGATCTTCTTCAAAGGATGGGCCGAACCCTTGGAAATGGGTGGTTTCTAAAGAAAATGATGGGTGAAGAGAATGGGAATCAACCCTTAAAGGTTGTCGACGGGAAACTTGGCGACCTGGGAGAACTTGCTTCGAATGCGCCGCAGACATTCGATTCGGCTCGAAGTGCCCTATGCGGCGCGCGCTGGGACTTGTTGGTGCCTTGGCTCTGAACTTTGGATGTCGCCGGTCTTCTTATTTTTTTCAGTATGTGTGTTTTTGTGTTCCCATCCACGAACCAGCAACCTGACTGGGGTCTGGAAGTCAATTTCCCCTGCAAAGGGACCCCTGGAGGGTTCAAAAAAGGAAACAGTATATGGCCATGAATTTCCGGAATCTTCGTTGATGGACATGACACCCCACCTAGATGATGTCCACCAAAGGTCCCCAGTTAAGAGCAATACCCAACAACAGGGAGTGTCCTTTCGGGTGATGTAAGGCCAAGATCGGGAGTTGGACCAGCCTGACTCCTGGAGTCACGTTGCGTCAAGGTATATTTCTGGGTCCTTTGGTGCGCGTTTAGATATCCCACTCAACGTCCAACTCTTAGCGAGGGATCAAAGAACCACTAAGTCCAGATAAAACTGGGGCTGGAGACCCAATTGGGTTTCTTTGCGTTAATCCCCACACAAGTGCGTAATCAAAGCCCAGTAATAGTCAATCATTCAATTAATGAATGAATTCATTAATTGAATTAATCAATCAATCAAATCAAATCAAATCAAATCAAATCAACTCAACTCAAATCAATCAATCAATCAATCAATCAATCAATCAATCAATCAATCAATCAATCAATCAATCAATCAAAATCAATCAATCAATCAATCAATCAATCAATCAATCAATCAATCAATCAATCAATCAATCAATCAATCAATCAATCAATCAATCAATCAATCAATCAATCAATCAAATCAATCAATCAATCAATCAATCAATCAATCAATCAATCAATCAATCAATCAATCAATCAATCAATCAATCAATCAATCAATCAATCAATCAATCAATCAATCAATCAATCAATCAATCAATCAATCAATCAATCAATCAATCAATCAATCAATCAATCAATCAATCAATCAATCAATCAATCAATCAATCAGCCAGGCTGACTTTGCTTGGAGGGGTGCCACTGTTGAGGGAATCATCTTCTTTTTCGGGGAACCGCTCCTATTTCACCAGGTTGATTAATAGGGGGTCAACATCATAGAATATGTATAAATGTATATATGTTTGTTTGTGTGTCTCTGGCACAATCCCCCAACCTCAAGATGAACAGGCGGGCCTCCCCCAAAAAATGAAGAAAGCTCCGAGTTCCTAGATGCCAAGCCCTCTGGTCGAGCATGTGAGCTTTTCCCTTCCGGGCCGGCGCGAGTGATTTTTCTCGGATCTTGTGGTTGGGCGCCACCTTTGGAGTTGGCGAACTGGAATCGGTTTGCCTTGGGGTTACTCTTTCCCGGAAAAAGAGCGGAATCGAACAGCCTGTTGTTTCTCGATCGCTTCCCGAAAAGCCTGGCTCTGACAAGGAAGAATCGGGCTTTGCGAAGGTGGATCCGCAAAAACGCCGTCGAACCCGGGTAAATTTGCGTGCAAACGAAAACCAGATGCACAGAGGCGATCTCTCAAAACCAGGTTTGTTATTCCCCAACAGCTGAAAGCTGTGGGGTCTCAGCCCAGATAGGGTGCGGGGTGGTCCGGGGCGGCCCTGAGGCAAGGTTCCACCAGGGTTCCACCAGGGTTCCACGAGGGTTCCACGAGGTTCTGCGAGGGCTGCGGGGTGGTGCGAGCACTAAAAGGAGCACAGCCTGCTGTTGGGGATATCACCCGAGCTTATTTTTTCCCCCACACAGAGCGATGTGTTGTTGGGCCTGGTGTTCAGAGGCTCTAGGTGTGTCTCCATCGCTTTGGCGGCCCAGACAGTTAAAACACATTTCTGGCCTGTCCAGTCAGCAGGTTATCAGGGCAAGTGACAAGATTGATCGTCAGACGAGCGTTTGGTGCCCCATGATGAATGTCCTTTACTTGGATTCTTGATATCCAAATCCTGAATGAAAATTGTTTTTCCCAAATTAGGCTCAAATTCAAGCGACCAACCTCACAAAGGATTTAGTCTGCGACAAACCTATGAGAGTTCCTTCTTCGTCCGGGATTTGGGATCGGATCGACTTGAGCCGGAGGATTGAGCCTTTTGAGCCGGATCATGGCCTTTCAGATCACAGCGCCTTGGAAGGATCACAGTCTCTTGGCGGTTCCAAAGGTCATTTTTCTCGGGTGACTCAACGGAAGACCGAAGTCAGTATTTGGGGGTGCATGGCCCTATTTTGACCCATTTGCTCATCTCCTGCACAAAACCTCTATGTTGTGCTGTTTTGTGTTTATAAATGAATAAGTAAATGAAAACATATGTATATATATATATATATATATATCAAGAATGGGCACTGCAAAAAATACAGACCCATCTCTCTCTCTCTCTCTCTATATATATATATATATCTGTTGGGTGTTGATTTTGGTATAATATTGGCGGCCACAGCCGCACACCGCAGAAACAGCTCAGGTGAATGTGGTTGTCCCCCCGGAGCTGGCCGGCAAGACAGGGAAGGCGCTTTTGTACGTGCACGACAAGGCACGGGGAAGGTCGAAGCGCACGTTGGGCCTTGCAGTGGTGCGGTTGGGAATTGGATGGATTTAGATAAAAGCTAGTGAAAGTAATAAAGAGCTGTTTGTTTGCCCTTGGGTGTTGGGTCACTCAACCAGGTTTTGACTGATTGCGCGGGACGCACATGGGACCAGGTCTGTTCTGGTTGCTTGTGTGTACCCTGGGGCTTAGCCAATTGGATTTTTGGATAGTCAGCCCTGCCGGCGGAACGTGGAGAAAGGCCTGATATTTGAGGCCCTAGTTTGTGGTCTAAACTTTCAGGTACGGTGTGCAAGTACAAACTCCGCTTTTCCATGGGAACCATTCGGATATGTGTCAAAGTAGGGCCTCCCCCAAATGGCGATAAGGGTATCAACACGCGCCTATTCCCATGGTTTGAAATGGGTCTTGTCACTCGAATCGCCAGATGCTGGCAGACGCACCGGCGGGCTTGGCAGCGGAAAAGGCATTGAGTATGAAGGCGGCTCGGCAAGCCCAGGGTCTGCTAAAGAACTCATACGAGCAATGTAACCGATTCCCAGGGCCATTTTAGCAGGTTCGATTAAAAGGAGTTTCTTGTGATATGGGGGTGCCATTTTTGAATCGGTACCTTTTCTGGAAACGGCTAGTTATCTTCAGAAAACCTACGCCTTTCTTGGCCATGAGTGTTAAGCCCTCACCCAAGCGATGCCCACCAAAGGGATTCTTAGCGGTTCCCGGCCTTAGATTTGTAGACTTTAGAGTAAAGTAATATTCATGGCACATCCCGCGGAAAGAATTCGACTTTTCTCACGGGATCAAGACCCCCCAGACTAACATGGGTGTTTTGTGCTGGTCCACCATTTTGAGAGCCCGCCCAGATACGGACCATCTGAACACTTCTTTGTTTTTTGTCCGCAAGAATTGGGCGCCAAGTTCGGGCCCGTTGAAGGCCAAAGCTCGGGCTCGGAAGGCCCCCGGTTTGGCAGGTGTCGTGGGTAAGCCTTGGGTCGGGCTGGGGCCCGCCTGATCGATTTTAAGGCAGGCCAGAAAGAGAATCAGGATGAATCAGGGCATCTGATTTTCTGTGTACCTCTTGTTGGATCTCGATGGGGTCTCTGGACACGGCACCGTTCAAGGGAGTTTCCTCGTGTATGCGATGGAGTCCCCCAGAAGGTTGAGTTCTCGCGGCCAATCCCAAGGAGGTTCACCATTTTGGCGACAAACACGTAAATGCCTGGAAACCACCTTCCGGGATTTTACATTTTTGTGCAAATTGTCCCAGCTAAAAATGGCCACTTTTGCGGACATGACTTCAACATTCAATCCACCCACACCTGATACCGGTAAACAGGTTATAGTTCTCGCTGGGGACACTGGGGTTAGCTCCCACAACCTACCTGATATTCCACCTTGCGGTTGGAGCCTACAGCCCCGGTGGCCGTTTGATCGCAGCGGCAGCAGAGCTCTAAGGCTTCAAAGAGTGGATTCCCCTTACTCTTTACCCATCAATCTGTTGAAACTCGTTTCCCTATGGCTTTCTGCATCCATTTTCTGAGAAGGATCCTTTCAGAATGCACAAACAGCTGGACAACTCGCCAATGTGGGCCCGTTGACTGGGGGTCTCCTCTAAACTTATGTCTATCTATTTCGGGCCTCGCAGAAAACCCCGAACCAGTCAGTCCGTTTCGGGTTTCGGGTTGGACGCGTTCCAGGACGAGACTCTGGTGCTCGAGGCAGACCCCAATGCCGAACCTCGGCCTCACCGATCCATTGCCAGAAACATCCAATTGTGGCATTTCTCTTGTTTTTCCTGAAATTGGAATCCACCAAAAAAAAGTGTCTTGAAAGACCGCACACACACAAACACCTGCATGCCGTTCGTTTTTGAGAAACACTTTAGAGACGCTGCTTACAATTTGTGACTTCCCAAAAAGCAAGCCACCAGGAGATGCTGATTTCGACAATGTCAGACCCCCTTGTTGTTATGCGGCAAGCTACATGTTTGTTTGGAAACATGTGGCTGAGGCCCTTCCAGCACCTTGCCATTTGCCGATGGGCATGTTGGCTTTAAATAGAAATGTGATCACCGATCCCTCCCGTTGCTTTTTTTTTTTGGTTTTTTTCCAACACTGGCCCAGGAGTGTTGGTTCAGCCCCCCAGCTCATCTTTGGGGTTCGAACACTGGGTGGTTGTTCGAAAGCGGATGGGCCCCTTTGATCTTATGGTTTTCCCATCCGTTGTTCCTATCCAGGTCCCAAAAAGCTGACATTTTTTTAATTTCCAGATCCTTGCCAGTGAGAAACTTTCTCCCAAATGCCAAGTTTGTGTCCTCAACGTCCATTTGTTCCGCCGCAAGCGGCGAGTCTCTTTCCTGAGTTTCTGGTCGATCTGCGAGGAGCAGGTTGGCAAGAAGGCCGCGGACATGATTCAGCCCGCCTACTACCTGAGCATCTCTGGGGATGTGTTTGCCGACCCTGCCTTCAGCCTGAGCAACGGACAGGTTGTGACAGTGACGCTGCGGGCAAGGTCATCGTGAAGCAGATTCCGGATCAAACCACCTGAGCCACCATGAAACAGAAGTTTGGTAAGGGACAGTCCCAACCGAAAATGGGTGCCGCCCTTTTAGTTCTCGGATTGGCTTCGATTGTGACTCACTTCGACTGGGACCCTCAGAATACCCTTTGGGAAGAGACATGAGGGTCCACGCAGGCTCTTTAGGACTTTAGGAGCAGCGTGCTAGGTAGGAGTCTCGGTTGCGAATGCTGGATAGGGCCTATTTGAAGTCTCGAACAAACGGTGCTCAGCGTCAAGTTTTCGCCCATGCCAGCGAATCGCACTCCGCATACTTGCACAAAGCTGATGCGGATGGGACGCGTGCTGGACTCCTTTTCAGTTCGTCTCCGCTCAATCTGGCGATCCAGCTGGAAGGCCTTTCGGCATGACGAAGGATATCTTGGATTCACAACTCTGTGGAACCCAATCGCCGCGCTAGGATCTTGTTGGACACTCGTGGTTTTCAATATTTAACCTGCAACATGTGGATTGTACAGCCGGTGCCAGCTGCAACGGCTACAAAAAGGTTGGCGTGCATTTGCGCCAGGGGAAACAACTCCACCTTTATCGCTCACCCCATATGTTTCTTTCTGACCTGGCGGAGTAATGGGGGGTTTTCGCCTAAAAGGGAGTGATGACTCTCTTGTTTGGGACCCTTCCTTTTTTGTGCCATGTTTTTCAATTGAGCCTGAAAAGGGGGCCATGATTTGATACCTCCAACAATCATGGAAGCTCACAGCAAGATGTGGGAGACTACTTGAGGATTCTGCTTGTCCACTTCCGAAAAGAGGGTACCAAAAACGGGCTAGATCATCACACACACATGATAGTGACTCAACTTGGTTTTACCGCACCCTCCACCATGTCCATTCATGATTGTGATGATTGTGGGTCTCCCCCAAGACTATTCTTTGTCTTCAGGTCTAAACATGACACACAATCAGTGGTCAGACAATCTCTTTTTTGGCGCACTTTTGGGCCAAGTCTAGGGGCATCCAACTTGATCAACCCAATTCCGCAGGTGGGATGGTAATGTCCCCTCTCTCGTCGGGCGAGCTTTGAGGCCTTGAACAATTTCATGATGTCAGAGATGCTTCGACAATCCATGGCACCTCGGCAGATAGGGTCCGGCAGAAGGATGCGTGGAATATCTCAAACTAGCCTCAAAGGGAAATCCAGCTCATAGTTTGGCAATATCCATTTCTTCAGGGCAGTTTGAGGGTCCATGATCCGAAACTCACGTGCTTTCGGCAGGAACCAGCTTGTAAAACTGATTTTCTAACTGGCCCATGTATCCTTCAAGGGACCCTGTTGAACCCAAACACGGAGGTGTTTCGCTGTTGAGCAAACAACCAACCAAGCAAACACACAGACAGACAGACAGAAAGACACACATGCAGGGAGGCAGGCAGGCAGGCAAGCAGGCATACGGGCAAACAAGCAGACAGACAAACATGCAAACAGGCAAACAGGCAAGCCGACAACAAGCAAGCAAGCAAGCAAGCAAGCAAGCAAGCAAGCAAGCAAGCAAGCAAGCAAGCAAGCACGCACGCACGCACGCACGCACGCAAGCACGCAAGCACGCAAGCACGCAAGCACGCACGCACGCACGCAAGCAAGCAAGCAAGCACGCACGCACGCACGCAAGCACGCAAGCACGCAAGCACGCAAGCACGCAAGCACGCAGGCACGCACGCACGCAAGCAAGCAAGCACGCAAGCAAGCAAGCAAGCAAGCACGCAAGCACGCAAGCACGCAAGCACGCAAGCACGCAAGCACGCAAGCACGCAAGCACGCACGCACGCACGCAAGCAAGCAAGCAAGCAAGCAAGCAAGCAAGCAAGCAAGCAAGCAAGCAAGCAAGCAAGCAAGCAAGCGCAAGCAAGCAAGCAAACGCAAGCAAGCAAGCGCAAGCAAGCGCAAGCAAGCGCAAGCAAGCGCAAGCAAGCGCAAGCAAGCGCAAGCACAAGCAAGCACAAGCAAGTGCAAGCACAAGCAAGCACAAGCAAGCACAAGCAAGCACAAGCAAGCACAAGCAAGCACAAGCAAGCAAAAGAAGCAAGCAAAAGAAGCAAGCAAAAGCAGCAAGCAAAAGCAGCAAGCAAAAGCAAGCAAAAGCAAGCAAAAGCAAGCAAAAGCAAGCAAAAGCAAGCAAAACAAGCAAGCAAAAAGCAACCGCAAGCAAGCGCAAGCAAGCGCAAGCAAGCACAAGCAAGCACAAGCAAGCACAAGCAAGCACAAGCAAGCACAAGCAAGCAAGCAAGCAAGCAAGCACAAGCAAGCACAAGCAAGCACAAGCAAGCACAAGCAAGCGCAAGCAAGCGCAAGCAAGCAAGCAAGCAAGCAAGCAAGCAAGCAAGCAAGCAAGCAAGCAAGCAAGCAAGCAAGCAAGCAAGCAAGCAAGCAAGCAAGCAAGCAAGCAAGCAAGCAAGCAAGCAAGCAAGCAAGCAAGCAAGCAAGCAAGCAAGCAAGCAAGCAAGCAAGCAAGCAAGCAAGCAAGCAAGCAAGCAAGCAAGCAAGCAAGCAAGCAAGCAAGCAAAGCAAGCAAGCAAGCAAGCAACAAGAGCAAGCGCAAGCAAGCGCAAGCAAGCGCAAGCAAGCGCAAGCAAGCGCAAGCACAAGCAAGCACAAGCAAGCACAAGCAAGCACAAGCAAGCACAAGCAAGCGCAAGCACAAGCAAGCACAAGCAAGCACAAGCAAGCACAAGCAAGCGCAAGCACAAGCAAGCACAAGCAAGCGCAAGCACAAGCAAGCACAAGCAAAAGCAAGCACAAGCAAGCACAAGCAAGCGCAAGCACAAGCAAGCCAAAGCAAGCCAAAGCAAGCACAAGCAAGCACAAGCAAGCACAAGCAAGCAAAAGCAAGCAAAAGCAAGCAGAAGCAAGCAAAAGCAAGCGCAAGCAAGCGCAAGCAAGCAAAAGCAAGCAAAAGCAAGCAAAAAGCAAAAGCAAGCAAAAGCAAGCAAAAGCAAGCAAACGCAAGCAAACGCAAGCAAACGCATTCAAAAAGCAAAAGCAAGCAAAAGCAAGCAAAAGCAAGCAAAAGCAAGCAAAAGCAAGCAAAAGCAAGCAAAAGCAAGCAAAAGCAAGCAAAAGCAAGAAAAGCAAGCAAAAGCAAGCAAAAGCAAGCAAAAGCAAGCAAAAGCAAGCAAAAGCAAGCAAAAGCAAGCAAAAGCAAGCAAAAGCAAGCAAAAGCAAGCAAAAGCAAGCAAAAGCAAGCAAAAGCAAGCAAAAGCAAGCAAAAGCAAGCAAAAGCAAGCAAAAGCAAGCAAAAGCAAGCAAAAGCAAGCAAAAGCAAGCAAAAGCAAGCAAAAGCAAGCAAAAGCAAGCAAAAGCAAGCAAAAGCAAGCAAAAGCAAGCAAAAGCAAGCAAAAGCAAGCAAAAGCAAGCAAAAGCAAGCAAAAGCAAGCAAAAGCAAGCAAAAGCAAGCAAAAGCAAGCAAAAGCAAGCAAAAGCAAGCAAAAGCAAGCAAAAGCAAGCAAAAGCAAGCAAAAGCAAGCAAAAGCAAGCAAAAGCAAGCAAAAGCAAGCAAAAGCAAGCAAAAGCAAGCAAAAGCAAGCAAAAGCAAGCAAAGCAAGCAAAAGCAAGCAAAGCAAGCAAAAGCAAGCAAAAGCAAGCAAAAGCAAGCAAAAGCAAGCAAAAGCAAGCAAAAGCAAGCAAAAGCAAGCAAAAGCAAGCAAAAGCAAGCAAAAGCAAGCAAAAGCAAGCAAAAGCAAGCAAAAGCAAGCAAAAGCAAGCAAAAGCAAGCAAAAGCAAGCAAAAGCAAGCAAAAGCAAGCAAAAGCAAGCAAAAAGCAGAGCAAAAAAAGCAAGCGCAAAAAAAAAGCAAGCAAAAAAGCAAGCAAAAGCAAGCAAAAGCAAGCAAGCAAAAAGCAAGCAAAAGCAAGCAAAAGCAAGCAAAAGCAAGCAAAAAAGCAAAAGCAAGCAAAAAAGCAAGCAAAAAAAGCAAGCAAAAAAGCAAGCAAAAAAAGCAAGCAAAAAAAGCAAGCAAAAAAAGCAAGCAAAAGCAAGCAAAGGCAAGCAAAAGCAAGCAAAAGCAAGCAAAAGCAAGCAAGCAAGCAAGCACGTTAGCAAGCAAGCAAGCGAGCAAGCAAGCAAGCACGCAAGCAAGCGCGCAAGCAATCACGCAAGCAAGGCAGCAACGCAAGCAAGGCAGCAACGCAAGCAACGCAAGCAACGCAAGCAAAGCAATCAAAGCAAGCAAAGCCAGCAAAGCAAGCAAAGCAAACAAAGCAAGCAGAGCAATCAAAGCAAGCAAAGCAAGCAGAGCAACCAAAGCAAGCAAGGCAAGCAAATGAAGCAAGGCAAGCAAGGCAAGCACAGCAAGGGGGTATGGCTGAAAAAGCCCAAATGGGGAGATAAGACACATAGTTGGAGCCCTAGAACCCCCAATAGTTTGGTCCAAACAAATGGGTGGACACACGGGCAAGTTGTGCCCGGCTTTTCTAGGGGTGTACATAACCCCAAGCATCATTCTGTTGTTCATGGCGTATCCTCTCCCCAATTTGCTGGCGCTGTATCACAGCACAATCAGTGGGTTGACCAAGGAACCGATTGGTGCAAGCAAGGGGTACCACTTGACAAGTGGAGTAAGAGTTGCAAAAAAAGCTGGACCACATCCAGTGGGTTTCCATTTTTCCCAGTTGCAGCCAGTGACCAAAGACCGGCGGAAAAGAACTGAAGCGATCTCTTTGTGGGGCTCCCATGTTTAGTGGGCCTCGCCCCCAAACAAAAATATTTGGATGCGCCGGGATCCACTGCACAAGGTTCGGTGTCGATGGGAATTTCAGTTTTGCCAACCCAAGCACAAACTCGAGTCAACCAAAAGCACCATCCAAATATGTCAGACCATGGTGCCACTTTGCTCAGTGCCTTTGTTTGAGGGTACTTCATGGGCTTTGTCTGTTTGGCTTGGCTTGCGGCTTGGCTTGTCCCTTGTGGCTTGGCTTGGCTTCGCTTCGCTTTGTTGTGGTTCGGTTCGGTTCTTGTTTGCCTGCTTTGCCTGCTTTGTTGTCTTTGCCTGCCTTGCCTGCCTTGCCTGCCTTGCCTGCTTTGCCTGCTTTGCCTGCCTTGCCTGCTTTGCCTGCTTTGCCTGCCTTGCCTGCCTTGCCTGCCTTGCCTGCCTTGCCTGCTTTGCCTGCTTTGCCTGCTTTGCCTGCTTTGCCTGCTTTGCCTGCTTTGCCTGCTTTGCCTGCCTTGCCTGCGTTGCCTGCCTTGCCTGCTTGGCCTGCTTTGCCTGCTTTGCTTTCTTTGCCTGCCTTGCCTGCCTTGCCTGCCTTGCCTGCGTTGCCTGCTTTGCTTTCTTTGCCTCCACCTGCTTTGCCTGCTTTGCTTTCTTTGTCAGGCGACATTATGCAAACACCCGGGCCGTCACGGTGATCCGGGTGGACATCAAAGGATACGCCGCCTTTCCTGCTGCGAAAACTTCGCCATCGCTCATCCACCTCATCGGACGGAAGAAGCTGGTCCATATATTCAGCCAGCGCTCTTATCGCGACATTTTCCTTGGCAACGAAAGGATCTCCGCATCGCACGAAAATACACTGCCGCAGCGAGTATCAAGAAGATTGCCCTTGTTTTGCCGGCCCCGAAAACTCCATTGATGCCCGCATCAGTGCGTCAGTGGCCATCACCAGCGAAAGAAGAAGCGAGATTACACGCCGATCCTCATTGTCCTTCTCAGCAGCCCAGGCTGCGGCCAGGCGATGTGGCAGGAGATCGTCAAGGGAGTCCTTGCCATTCGCTAACATTCGGACAAAGCCCTAGCGCCGCTGGATAAGCCGTTGGCGGGGCTCTTGTAAGCAGGGTCTGGCTCGTCCAAAGACATCGGGTGAAGAATAAAGGAAGAAGCAAACTTCTTACGGATTGCCATCGGGGAAGCCAAGTTCCAGATATTAGGCATGTCCAAGCTGTGTCCCGTCAAGAGCTCTGCGAAACAAGCCAGAAGCACGTAACAAGACAACTTCCGCAGTTGCTCCTTCCAGAAGTACTGTAAAACTCGCCCTGATTCTTGCGCTTCACTGCACTCCTCGGCTTGCTGTCAGTGCGAACATCCTTAAGGAGCACTACAGGGCATTGTCGAGGGTTGTCCAACCGACGAAAACCAATGGCAGGAGTGCCTGCCTTGCCTGCTTTGCCTGCCTTGCCTGCCTTGCCTGCCTTGCCTGCCTTGCCTGCTTTGCCTGCCTTGCCTGCCTTGGCTGCCTTGCCTGCCTTGCCTGCTCTGCTTGCTTTGCCTGCCTTGCCTGCCTTGCCTGCTTTGCTTTCTTTGCCTGCCTTGCCTGCTTTGCCTGCCTTGCCTGCCTTGCCTGCATTGCCTGCCTTGTCTGCTTGGCCTGCTTTGCCTGCTTTGCTTTCTTTGTCTGCCTTGCCTGCCTTGCCTGCCTTGCCTGCTTTGCCTGCCTTGCCTGCCTTGCTTGCCTTGCCTGCCTTGCCTGCTTTGCCTGCTCTGCCTGCTTTGCTTGCCTTGCCTGCCTTGCCTGCCTTGCCTGCCTTGCCTGCCTTGCTTGCTTTGCCTGCCTTGCCTGCCTTGCCTGCTTTGCCTGCCTTGCCTCTTTGCCTGCTTTGCTTTCTTTGCCTGCCTTGCCCGCCTTGCCTGCCTTGTTGTGTTTTGCCTGCTTTGCCTGCTTTGCCTGCCTTGCCTGCTTTGCCTGCTTTGCCTGCTTTGCCTGCCTTGCCTGCGTTGCCTGCCTTGCCTGCGTTGCCTGCCTTGCCTGCTTGGCCTGCTTTGCCTGCTTTGCTTTCTTTGCCTGCCTTGCCTGCCTTGCCTGCCTTGCCTGCGTTGCCTGCTTTGCTTTCTTTGCCTCCACCTGCTTTGCCTGCTTTGCTTTCTGTGCCTGCCTTGCCTGCCTTGCCTGCTTTGCCTGCTCTGCCTGCTTTGCCTCTTTGCCTGCTTTGCCAGCCTTGCCTGTCTTGCCTGCCTTGTTTGCCTTGCCTTTCTCGCCTGCTTTGCCTGCATTTCCTGCTTTGCCTGCCTTGCCTGCCTTGCCTGCCTTGCCTGCCTTGCCTGCTTTGCCTGCCTTGCCTGCCTTGCCTGCCTTGCCTGCCTTGCCTGCTCTGCCTGCTTTGCCTGCCTTGCCTGCCTTGCCTGCTTTGCTTTCTTTGCCTTGCCTGCCTTGCCTGCCTTGCCTGATTTGCCTGCTTTGCTTTCTTTGCCTGCCTTGCCTGCCTTGCCTGCTTTGCCTGCTTTGCCTGCTTTGCCTGCTTTGCCTGCTTTGCCTGCCTTGCCTGCGTTGCCTGCCTTGCCTGCTTTGCCTGCTTTGCCTGCCTTGCCTGCCTTGCCTGCTTTGCTTTCTTTGCCTGCCTTGCCTGCTTTGCCTGCCTTGCCTGCCTTGCCTGCATTGCCTGCCTTGTCTGCTTGGCCTGATTTGCCTGCTTTGCTTTCTTTGCCTGCCTTGCCTGCCTTGCCTGCTTTGCCTGCTTTGCCTGCTTTGCCTGCCTTGCCTGCCCTGCCTGCTTTGCCTGCGTTGCCTGCTTTGCCTGCTTTGCCTGCTTTGCTTTCTTTGCCTGCCTTGCCTGCCTTGCCTGCCTTGCCTGCCTTGCCTGCTCTGCCTGCTTTGCTGCCTTTCCTGCTTTGCCTGCCTTGCCTGCTTTGCGAGACTTTGTGGCTTTCAGAGTTTAGCGGTATTTATGAGATATGCTGCTAAAAGGTTGGCTTTTTGCAAGGGATCCTGGAGCCGCTAAGTGAACGGGTGGCTTTCAACACCTGTTTGGCCCGAGGTGAGTGTGCCTTTGTAGAGGTGACGTTTTAAGGGAAAGATAGGGGGCCCTGCGAGAGCCTTCGCGCGCCAAGGTGCCGCATCGGGAGCGGGGGCCCCGGACTCGGCGGAAAGCTGATGAATTCTAAGACTCGGAACCACCTCGCAAGTGGACATCAATCCAACCGAATTGTAGTGTCCGGTCTGGCGAATTGTGGTGTCCGGTCTGGGTCTGACGGTCCAACCACCACGCGATGGTTACAAACTTGGTTTGAGCTTGCCATGTCAGATGGTCAAAACCCATTTCGCACCAGTTATGAACGAAATGCCGTGAAAGCTCGTCGATTTGAACAACTTACCAAGTGGTGCCTGGCGCGGATTCTGTCTATCAGCACCAAGGGCGGTTTTTTGTGAGGAAGTCATGGGTACCAACTTTGGATCGCAGTTCTCGGGCGGAAAACCCACAATTGACTCAGTCCCTTGATGTGTCAGCCGGGGTAAATCATCTGGATAGTATTGGCTTGACCAAAATGGCAAAGCAGGCATGCTTAACAAAGAAATGATACCTCACCAACCTGTTCAAGCCCGGAGGATTTCAAGGAGACAAGAGATTCCCCAGTCGAAAGTATCCGGGCGATGCCCTCTCTTGAACACGGAGGCGTGGCCGTGGTGCCAATGGAGGAGAAGAGGAATGCTCATTGCTTTGACGCAGCAACTTTGCGAATTTTCGTTGTTTACCCAGAATCACATCTGTGGGGTGCAGGGGCATAAGTTTCTCCTGTTGAAACATCAGACACTCCGTCCCTTTCCCCAAGCCCCAAGACACCATTTGAAATTTCCGATGTAAACACCATGAAACCCGCGCGTTGCAGAATGGACGTGCGCCAGAGAAATCGCAATGCCCAGTCGACTGTTCCTGCTAGCCATGCCTGAGCTGACGCGCAAGCTGCCAGCGAAGCGAAAGAAGCCAGTTTTGAAAGATTCCGCTAGCAGTATGGGCGAAGGAGTGTGGCCTGACATACTCCAGCTGCTCTTCTTGTCAAACTGCCACAAAGTTGAAAGATGTGGAACAGCCAGCTTTGGCTTTGCCGGACAAGCAGAGCCGGCTGATGCTTCAAGCATGGAGGTCTAGGGTCTTGGAGAAGGTTCTTTTCACGCGTTGGCTTTGCTTGCTAGCTCGCAGTTCATGACGAAAACAAGGCGCATTTGCAGCAAAATGGGCCCATGGAGCTTGACACTGACGAACCCCGAAAATTCTACAGCCCGCCGGACAGGATCTTGCTTGGCTGCCTTGGGGCCGAGGCGAGTTTAAAGTTTGGGAAGCCAAAAGCAAACCAACAATCTTACGGGGGCATTGTCGTGAGACCCCCCTCCCCATATTTCTGTTTGGCCTCCTTGGCCAAATCTGGTTGGCTTGGAAAGTTTTGGGGTTGAACCAGCAAACGCAGCCTCTCTCCTGGCCTCCAACCAAGCGACATCGACTGGACGCACTCTGGTCTCCGAGGCGACGCTGGTCCTCCAGCGGCTCTGCTCCTGTGCCCAGCCAAAAGTCATGGAGTGATTCCGTTTTGTTGGGCTGGCGCAGTGGGTTGTCGGGCCAGAAAGTGGTCCTGGTCAACGATATGTCAATTTCCAGTAAAGTGGGTTTAAAAATCACATTTTTTGGCCAAAGTGGGTTTCCTTTGTACGGGTGACTTTTTGACAGGTACTATAGGGTTTTGACGGGTACTGTAGGGGAAGCCTGTAGGGTCTTTTTGCCTGCGAGTTTCTTGTGCTTAAGAAAGAACATGTTGGTTTCGCTTTTTGCGGGTCAAAGACTGTATGAGACCGGGCCTGTTGTTTGGACCATTGGTTATGTGACAAGAAACTTGGTTATGTGAAAAACAAATCTGGACGTTTGCCGCTGATGTAGAATGGGGTTGGTTGCGCTTCGTTAGGATTTGGGTAGATCTTTTTGATATCCAAGTTTTGATTGCCCCTGAGCCCTCAACCTTCAAGACCCAGAAACGCAGCGGGGATCTGGGGAGATCTACATGATGAACTCACAGGTAGTTTGCTGAAAGTTTGGGAAAGACATCACTCAGTTCGCTCACAAAGACCCTGCGTTTTCTCACAAAGACACGGGGGTAAACCAGAAATGTCCCAGCTAAAAAGCATGGGGTCTCTGCACAGCTCCAGAGTGGTCTGGAGCGGCGGGCTGGAGTTCTGGCAAGGGGCCGTTGGGGATGCCTGGGCTTTTATGGCCAGCGTCGGAAATGTGTTGCGAGGACAGATCTACTCCCCTCGACTCGGTCTCCGATATGACTACGAGTCTTTTCAGAGTTTGAACCACAAAAGATTGGAAGTTTCTGGGTGAGCTTTGGTCCGATCGCCCGGACTGTTCCTGTAGGGAGCCTGAAGCAGAAACCCCCAAGGGATGCAGGATTGCTAGGGTCTCCTCCAAGGCCATTTAATGTTTCCATCTCAGGGTTAGATATGAAGCACACTGTTATTGCTTTTTCTGTGTACTGCAGATGTGGGTCGTGAAGCCACACATCACTATCAGTTATCTCGGACGACCCTGAATATCTTGCATCTCGTAGCTCTCGGATCAGATTGTAATTTGACATCAACGGCTATCCCATGCATTATCTTTGCTCGCCCCGACACCTTCGCCGGGACTGTTTTGCACTTTCCAGGTCGCCAGGTGTTCCCAGACCCAAACACATGCCGTTTGGTTGGGGGCAAAAGCCGCTGTAGTTCCCGTGGCTTGAACCGCCAGTCAAGATCTGCATCCATTGAGCTGTGTCAAAGTTTGGCAGAATTGCCCTTGACCAAAATGATGGTAGACAAGATTTAAACCTTGGTTTAGGGTTGATTGGGTGTGCCAATGCGCCGTATGTTTATCTTGGCAAGGAGCAGGGCGTCAAAGGGGACCCCAGGCATGGGTGGTCGTCCTTTGGTTTCCCTTTAAAATCACCCCAAGCAGGGTACCCTCAAAAACACGCAGCCCACATGCCGAATGGTTTTAATCATGATTAAGTTTGGTTTAAAACCACCCCAACACCCTGTTCTAACCGTTGTAGTTTTGCCAGGGCCGGTTTGTCCCACTGAGGCGCCTGCCACGTACACGACCCGCGAGGTGCGTCAACAACCTTTGTCCCAAGCCGCTCGTAGCAAAGGGGCGGATTCGGATGCTTGAATTTGCGTTGGGGGAAGGTAAAGCTATTGATTGATACGCACCTGCGTACGACCCTCGAGCATCATCCGCAACTGGTCCCAAATTAGCATCGGAGCATATCGGAGCAATTCCTGCAGCATCAGCATCAGTGCCATTTCGTCCGCAACTCAACGCGCAGCAATGCCTCAAAGTTCTACAAAACCACAATAATTCTAAATGCGTGTGTCTTTTGTTAGGGGCCCTCAAACTGCCTGGTTCCTTTAGTTTCCCTTAAAACCAACCCAAAGAGGGTTCCTCCAAAAAGGCACACCCAAATCTGAGATCTTATCATCGCATTTTAAAAGACAATCCCAGTATTTCCTTTCCCTTCATGTTCTATGAACAACCTATTTCATCTGAAACACTTCTTTCATTTTGGGTGATCCTCATTCTAATTCACTCTTTCTTTGATCCAATATTTGGAGGAGACCCTATATTCCATCAGCATGTTTTGTTTTTTGGACAACCAGAAGTTTACATCTTATCAGTTCCTGCGTTCGGGACCATTTCCAGGGAGGAGCCCTTTTTGAGTAGGTTTTTTGGAGATATCCACCGAAATGCCCCAAAGATGCATCTGAGATGACTCGCAAACCGTTCAACACAAACCCCGAGAAAGAGCTCCTAGAAAAGGCATGTGATCTGTACGAGACCACCGAACGAGCGCTGATGTTTTAGCTTCACGGCCAATCTGGAAGAGCTCAACCAAGGTGGATTTTCACACTTCAGACTAGACGGAATATGCAAGCTAAAAACCATCCTTGCTTTGGTTTTTCTCCAGGAAGACATGGCTGTTGATATATTTAATAGGGGCTTGGGCTCTGTGATATCAAGTGAATCAGTGGTCATGGGAAGGACACATATTAGCATCGCAGAAGGGGCATTCTCCAAAACAAGATGCGTTGTGTTTGCAGGTGATGTAAAAAGGGGAAGCCTAAGAAATCGAGTGGATTGGAGCAGTGCCGTCTACTTTCACCCGACACTGATTCAGCAGCCATGAGGAAAGCAGGACCCCCACTACTTTGGGGTTATTGAGTTTGAGACAGTAAAGGAGTTTACCCCCGTGTTCGACTTGAGTCCCTTTTCCCCAAGGTCAAAAGCCGAGCCCTGACGCTACGATGATCCTAAGGCCATTGCTCAGCCGGCGACCTCCCTGGCGACAGAGGCAGTGGGTGAGACGGGGTGTGGGGTGACTTTGACAATGGAAGAACATATAGGTGTTCTCAAAATAAACGGAGGTCCGAATCTGTTTTGAGAACCTCCCGCATAGGGCCAGTTTTCCCAGCAAAAGCTACGGAGTCCAAGCGCCAATTTGTTTGGGGATTTTGGTGGACAGGTTCCGTCCCGTTCCGCAGGGTTGGGCTTGATACTTCGTGGGCTCGGAGAACTCCGAGTCATGTGGTCAGCTTGACCCAAGTTTCTATTCACCCCGAATGGGTCATGTCTAAGGATCCCCCTTTGAACACCTCTTCTTGGCGCTTGCCAAGAAGAACTCGGTCAGGAACACACACAAACAAGACTACTGTTGTTCTTTGCTATGGGTTTTGGGTAGGCCCCTTGCAAACCAGGTTTTGATTGCGACTCGACTCCTACAGTTCAGTGGCGCCCTTTCTCCTCCGGCCACTCACTGGAGCTCTGGATGCGAGACCTGCTTTGGGAGCATGAGAAGACCGGAGATTTCAGTGCCACAAACCCACTTTCCGGCCCAAGTGATGTTGAAACCAACCCAATCGTTCCGCACCCCACTTCGGCGTTTCGCTCGAGCCTTCGGCAGGGATGCAATCCACATCGCACGCGCGCGTTGCCTCAGGAAAGCTTCGTCCGCATGCCGCCCGGAGGTTCGGGCCTCGGCTTGCAGAGTCATTTCTCGCGGGGCTCGCCTCAGAACCAGCCCCCCCTGACTGGGTCGCAGATTTGTACTTGGCTCTACCTTTGATGAGAGGCCTTGACAAGCCTAATCTGGCGTCTCTGAAAAAAACATATTTCAGGGTAAACTCAAATCTAAACGTACTGTTTGCTGTGTACCCCGGTGTTGGGGCCAAGATGAGGATTGCCAATCCCTATTTTGAACAACCCAGACTATCCTTTCACATTGCCTGTTCAGTTTCCAAACTTTGAACCTTTCTAGCCACTCAACTCAGGCGAGTCAATCTTCTTGTTTGAACATTTTGAACAATCATATCAGCCCCAACTCGCAACCGCAAATCCGCATGTTGCCCGGAAGTCAGCTCGACCGACCAAGTAGAAGGGTTTCCGCGCGCAAGCGACTTGTTGCGAAGATTCGGTTTTCGCGGGTAAGTTAGAACCAGATCCAAGAATCGTCTCTGGACTTTGGATGTCTCTAGGACTTTTTTCTTGTTGCTTTTTGCAAACCGTGCCAGGCCCTTGTCTCAAGCCTTGGTTCCCAGCCATGCGGTCCTGAGACGTTACTTGCCGAGTTTGGAGTTTCCGTCATCAAGTTGATCACTTCCAGCAAGGTGGACAAGCAGTTTGGTTGGATCCAATTTGGACTGGACTTCAAAGAGTCTGGAAATCCCAAGGGCCCAAAAAAGAAGAGCAGTTTGGGGTACTTTGAAACATCTTTAGTCAAGGCGTGTCATCTAGCCGGTCACTCCACTTTGACGTGTTCTTGATGAGATGGGCCTGGCCCAGAGCCGCGCCGGTGCGGAGTTTGGTTTGTTTCTACCATGGGTTCTGTCTAAATTCAGCTCAGGGTCCTCCAAAAAACATGAGACGCACGTGACATGTGTTTCTTGGGGAGTTTTCCTACATGAATCAACATTCGTTTGGGTGTTCCTTTGACAACCAAACACAAGGGTTTGGGCGGCTCGCCTTCAAAGGGAAACCAACAGGAAATCACCAATTGTTGGGGTCCTTCCCCCCCCCCCCCCCCGGCCCATTTTGACACATACCCATGTTTGTTGGATTCCATCTGTCTTCGGTCAGAACCAGATGTGGGCCAAGAAACAGGTCGAAGGCTGAATATTTGAACCCCTAGTTTGTTGGCTAGTCCACCGCGAATTATAGCTTCATGATGGGAATCCGACCAAGGGGCTCGAAATGCCCTAAACAAACACAAAAAATGTTTTGCAGAATTTCCTGTTTCCATGAACAGGTTGACTTGCCGTTGCACTGAGTCACTGAGGCAGGCCCTTGCCTGTGCCAATCACACCCCCACTGGCTTCACAGATGCCTTGCCCACGGATTAGTGGGCAATTGTTTTTTGAACTTTGAGATGGGCTCACGCTGTTAACTCGGATTAATCCGGCGGGACAATCAGAGGAACACACGAACTCCCCCAAATGAAAGTCATTTCTTGATAAGGGGCTGCCACCCATAATTGATACGGTCCTCCGGAGGAGTTCGAAGTTGACAGTACTCCTAACTGGTGGCTTGGGGATTTGCAGATTTGAAGATGTTTGAGATGGTGTTCTTGATGCTCGCACCCTAAGAAACACCTTGTTAAGGGAAACCAAAAGGAACACCAATATGTTGCGTTCCGAAATCTTGGGACGGCCCCGTCGGGCCCTTTTTGTTTCCAAAAGAAAGAAGCTTGGTGCAGCCTGTGGAGTTAGGACCCGGACAAATGACCCCAAACCGCCATTTAGGAGCAGTCAGGTTAGGGGATGCGAAAGATCCTCTGGCGCGGAGATTCATCCTCGACTGCGATGAAAGCATTGTATGCGAAAACCTTGGGCAAAGCTATTTAGGATCCGCAGACTCTGATTTTGGGTAGCCAAAAGTGGGATTGGACCCCGCAACCTTTGGTTTCGGTCTTCCTTTGGTCCCTCGAGAAACCAAGCTGAAAAGGCTTAGTAGGGCACTGCAGACACCACACATTCGGTCCTGAAAGGGCAGCCCCAAGCCTGTTTGTGACCTCCATTTTGTCTTTTGGATGGCATCGCGTATCACCAAATAGGGGTCTTCCAATGAATCACCACGGTCATATGGGGTTGTGTTTTCTGAGGCTACCCTTTTTGAAATTGGCGTAAAGGTAAACCAAAAGGAACACCAAACAAGGTGCCCTTGGGACCCAATGCAGCCCCTCGAAGTCCGTATTTTTGGACTGGCCTCAGCATTTCGGCAGGGGAAATCCTTTGCCTGACTGGGGTGATCTGATTGGAGGTGTCTCTTTCTCGGATTGCCACAGATCCAAATGTCATTGCCGCAGACATTCTCGCCATGCGCTGGCAGTTGGGATGATTCACCTCCGCGCTTGCGGAGGTATTAAACAATACCACTTGAGATTCACTCAACACCCGGGCACGTGATTTTCGGGGCTGCTGCGACCGCAAATTGGTGCGGCTTCCCCTGAATTGGATACCTCATTGGTTTTGGGTAGCCATGCCGGGTTTTGATTGATTGACTCACCTGCCCTTAGGCAGTTGATCCCTGTCTCTGCTTGGGCGACCTTTGGCGAAATCTGCTTTCGCCACAGTTCCAGCCGGC
>CAUJNA010003345.1:308008-318008 GCA_963377175.1 Effrenium voratum
CTCTCTTTCACTTTGTCTTTCTTTTCCTCTTTTTCCTTTCCCTTCCGACTTTCTTCCCCTTTCTCTTTCTGGTTGCTCTTCATCTTTCTCTTTCTCTTCGTGTTTCTCTTTCTTCTCTTGGTTTCCTTTCTTTCCAATTTCTCTCCAGCCCGCGAAGCTGACCCCGCGAAAGTCCGCAGAGGGTTGCGAGAGCGAAATGAAACACGCCAGAAAGGCACGGTTTGAGGGCCCGCCCACCGAAAGCCCGCAGAAGCTTCACCTTTTGACAGCGCAAGCTGACAAACAAAAGTATGAGGGTCAACGCACCCAAAGTCTAGTTTGCAGAGGCTACCCGCAAGCTGAAAAAACACAATTGACACGAGTTGGTTTAGAACGACCCACCGACAGTGCGCAGAGAGTAGCGCGAGCGAAGCGAACATCGCAACAAACATATTCACGAGTTGTTCAAGGTAAGCCCGCCCAAAACACGCCGAGGTCGCTCAAGCAAAATGAAAGTTGTTAAAAGCCACGTTTGTTCAGAGATGGACTTTTAGAGTTTAGTGGGATTCATGGCACATCCCCCTAAAAGTATCTGTCTTTAGCAAGGGATCAAGGAACTGACGGAAGTGGTTGCCACGTTCGTTCTGCCGGCGGTCTTCCGATCAGCCGCTTTTGACAAACCGAAGCTCGGGACATGCTCTCCGCGCTGGCGAGCCGAGATGCCTCCAAGCGCGAATTGGCAGGAAGTGGGGAGCCGGCAGAGCCGGCAGAGGTGCCGAGAGGCACGAAGCAGGCTGTTGGGGTCAGTTTGGCGAGTTCGGCGCAAAGAGAATCGAGTGATTGCCTATGTTGGTTCCCTTTAGCCTGGGTGGTTCCCTTTAGCCTGGACTTAGAGGGTGGCAAAGAAAAAGGGCCGGTTGATAGATGCGACTCAGACTTTGGACTTTGGCCACCAAGTGTTGCGGAGCCTCTGTTGCTTTTCTTGCCACAACTTGCAGTAGCATGTGTGCGCGAGCAAAGAGCCAAAAAGGCACGCGTGAACAGGCAATTTGGACGCTTTCCTTCAGGAATCCTTGGCATCATGGCTTCGGTCCTCGGTTGGGCTACCTTTTGCAACATCTGCTTTTAAAAATCGTTTTCAAGTTGTTGCAGAGCGGCCCGCTGATCTGTCGGTTTGGCCTGGGGATGCCTGACAAAAAGTGGGGTCTCCTCCAAATCAACGTTACAAATTAGGCAGGCTACATATGAAACAGAGTCTGAAAAGCTATGGAGTAACGCAGACGTCCAGACGTGGGCCACAAAACAAGTTGGGAGGTGTGGCGCTGGCCGTTTTTGCTTGAGTAGTCTTAGCTGGCGGTTCCCAGCCACGGGCATCCCGAGACTTGGAGACTAAGAGAGTTCAATGACGTATCACGCCAAACGCTTATCTTTTAGCAAGAGATCAAGGAAGCGCCAAATTTTGCAAGCCTGCTTCGTGTCGGGTGTGGGCTATCACGGTGCTGTTCTCACTGTTCGCCACAATGGCGGGCCGTGTTGCTTGAGCTGCGGAGCGTGTTGACTTCAGATCTAGAAGCCGCTCTGAAAAGTCGGAAGAAGCGAGAGCCACTTCTGCTTTGACGTTGCCCCAAGTTTAAGGGAAGCTGGCTTTTGATATAAAAGGGGCATGTGTCAAAACAGGCGGATACCCAAAATGTTTGGTTTCCTTTTTGAAGTTCCGTTTCAACCAAGCCCACAAAGGTCACCCTAGAAACAGATGCAAGCATGCACAGACACGCAACACAAGAACACAGAGACGCACAGCTGCGCACAGCTGCGCGCGTAGATAGATACATACGACAGATATAGACGTATACAGCATAAACACGTTTAAAGTACGAGTCCGCGCCCGCGCACGCGCACGCGCACGCGCACGCGCACGCGCAAGCACGCGCACGCGCACGCGCACGCACACGCCACCCACCTACCTACCCACCCACCCACCCACCCACGCACGCACGCACGCACCCACCCACCCACCCACCCACCCACCCACCCACCCACCCACCCACCCACCCACCCACCCACCCACCCACCCACCCACCCACCCACCCACCCACCCACCCACCCACCCACCCACCCACCCACCCACCCACCCACCCACCCACCCACACACACACAGCGAAATGCACCACACCGCACCGCAACCCACCGCAACACACATGCAACACGGACCCCACCCACCCACCCACCCCCCCCCACCCACCCACCCACCCACCCACCCACCCACCCACACCCACACCACCCACCCACCCACCCACCCATCCCCACACCCCCACCCACACCCACCCACCCACCCACCCACCCACCCACCCACCCACCCACCACCCACCCACCACCCACCCACCCAACCCACCCACCCACCCACCCACCCACCCACCCACCCACCCACACACACACAGCGAAATGCACCACACCGCACCGCAACGCACCGCAACACACATGCAACACGGACACCCACCCACCCACCCACCCGCCCGCCCACCCACCCACCCCACCCACCCACGCACGCACGCACGCACGCACGCACGCACAACACGGACAACACGGACAACACGGACAACACGGACAACACAGACTACACGGACTACACGGACAACACGGACAACACGACCAACACGGACACACACACACACACACACACACACACACACACACACACACACACACACACACACACACACACACACACACACACACACACACACACACACACACACACACACACACACACACACACACACACACACACACACACACACACACACACACACACACACACACACACACACACACACACACACACACACACACACACACACACACACACACACACACACACACACACACACACACACACACACACACACACACACACACACACACACACACACACACACACACACACACACACACACACACACACACACACACACACACACACACACACACACACACACACACACACACACACACACACACACACACACACACACCCACACACACACACACACACACACACACACACACACACACACACACACACACACACACACACACACACACACACACACACACACACACACACACACACACACACACACACACACACACACACACACACACACACACACACACACACACACACACACACACACACACACACACACACACACACACACACACACACACACACACACACACACCCCATACACACAGCATACACGCAGCATACACGCAGCATACACACAGCATAGACACAGCATACACACAGCATACACACAGCATACAACATGGACATACACAGCACATGCCACACACACAGAGGTGTTTGGCCAGAAGCTGACATTTTTGCTGTAAACATGCGTGCAAAACACTTAGTGCAATCCAGGATGTGCTAGCACGTGCTAGCACATCTTGGATTGAAGATTGAAGATTGAATATTTCCAGAACAAGTGAAGATTGAAGATTTCCAGAAAAAGTGGTCTGAGAATCTTCAATCTTCAATCTGCAATCCAGGACGTGCTAGCACGTGCTAGCACATCCTGGAGTGCCCTAAGTACATATTTGGATGTATTTGGAGAATTTCAGAAAGAGTTGTCAGAGAATCTTCAATCTTTAATCCAGATCCTGGATTGCCCTGAGTGCGGATTTGAAGAATCCAAAAGGCAGACCGGGAGCGCACGTTGTCAGAACCAAATTGTGGATGTGCACTTGCACTGCCTGCATTTGGCCAGGGGCGAAAATGTTGTTGACACCTTTGCAGGTTTTTTGCGGACTTGAGGGCTGGCCAGGATGGAAGATTCTCAAATGGAAAATCTGGTAGATCTTCAACCTTCAATGCAGGGGGCAAAGCCTTAATGAGTCTAGAACAAACTGTCAAGTTTTGGGGGACCAGGATTGAGGATGTTCTAAACATAGTTTGTGGCATCTTGTATATTCGATCTTCGATCCAGCGCAACACGATCTGAGCAAATGCTGAAAACTCTATGTTTTACAGCATTTATGCCAAGAAGAAGATCTATGATTCAAAACACGTTGTTGTCATTGGCTTGGCTCAGTTCTTGCCTGGTTCAAACCACATGGAATAACCCTTTCAAAATTGAGTTTGATTCCAAATTCATTTGGCCATGACAATAGCCATCTTCTCCAGTTGACTTTTGAAATGCACAAGAAACTGCAAACGAGTAAACTTGAATTTGGTTTGAACTTGAAAACGTTTTAAACTGGATATCCTTCCCGCCCTTACTTGAATTTCAATAGTTGCTATTGGCGATGATTGAACCAACTTAGACAAGCAACGCACACATGGGATAGTTGCTTGCAACATATGTTTCAATTAGACTGAACTAGCATGTACATGGAATTATGCACAACACTCGAGTTAACATGTAGATGCAACTGCGCAAGGACATGAAGTAGGAATGAGTTCCTTTTCCCCAAGTTGATGCTTTGCTGAATTTCGCTGTAAACAAAATAGTAGAGCTGCTACAGGCGCATTGAAGCTGCCAAAACATACTTCGCGCACTACTCTCGTACGGGACAGTTGTGTTTGTTTTTTGAGCTGGAGCTGCCAAAGTGCACTTTGCAGATTCCAATGTGACTTTAAATGCACTTCGCGCACGCCAATGTGACGGTCACACAACTCGCAACCCCCGTTGAGCTTAACTTCTGCTTGGTTGGAATTTGCATGGAGTTGAGCGTCCAGCCAGTTCATTTCAGAGTCTCAAGGGATTTCTCACCCCCGGTCAAGCTAAAAACTTCAGTCCTGGCCAAAAACCTGTGTATTTCAAGGGGGGGGTAGCATAAATAAATATATATATATATACATATAAACATGCTCGCGCCCCCCCCCCCCCCCCCCCCCCCCCCCTAATATAACTCCTTTTGAGAGCAGGACGCTGTGAGCGTGCGCTTTTTCACTTTTTGATTGGGAACTCGAGTTGAACTATGTTTGCATAAGGTGTGTTTAAATGTCAGCTGAATTGTAAAGAAATTTGATTGGAAAGAACATACTGTGTAAACTATCAATTAAACTAGAATTATTCCAATTCAATTTCTATTATGAAGCAGAAGTTGTGATTGGATTCATTCCTTATCAAATTATGTTTAACCTCTAATTTAAAATTGTAATGTTCTAGTTTGCAAGGATTTACATTTAAATTCTACATGTAAGATGTAACTTCCAGTAGGATTCTGACCAAGTATTTCCTTATTGAGTCCTATTGAATCCTATTCAAATTCAAACTGAATTTTAGCGAGCGGCCGTTGGTGGAGATGTGAATTGAGTACGAAAAACATTGTGTTTTACGGTGTTTTCTGACCATGGTAGTTCTGGGGCCAGTACACACAAAAACAGTCAATTTCTGACCTCTCAATTCTCTCCTTCTGAAATCTACTTAACATCTTTACCAAATTCTACCCAATGTCTGACTGAAATTAAGTAGAAATTATTGAGGAAAGGCTCCAATCAAATTGTATATGGTAAATTAGATTTAAAATATGATTAATCTAGTTCAACTTAAATGTTACACGGGAAACCCTTTTCTAATAGAATTGTCCCTACACGCTGCATGGCAAAGAGCCTGAGACCTACAAATGATTGTTTTTGGGTTTTTTGGGGGCAGTACATCACTTTTGGCTCTCCAAAGCAAACAAATAGGGACAGTACAGCATCGAAACACAAAACATAGGGACAGCACAGCACTTTTGGAGCACCCTGACCTCAACATGCTCCTACTTTTTTTGCTTTGGAGAGCCAAAAGTGCTGCGCTGCCCCTAAAAAGCATAAAAAACAGTTATTTGGAGGTCTGGCTCTTAGCCATGCAAGACTCTTAAGTAATTGGGTTTTTAGGTTTTTTAGGGACAGTACAGCACTTTTGCATCTCCAAAGCAAAAAATAGGGACAGTACAGCACTTTGAGCACCCTGATCTCCAAAGTGCTTTGGAAACACAACAAATAGGGACAGCACAGCACCTTGGAGCACCCTGACCTCAAGAGTGCTGTGCTGTCCCTATTTTTTGCTTTGAAAACACAACAAAGGGACAGTACAGCACTTCGAGCACCATGCCCTTCCCAAACTAATAAAATGCAAAAAGAGGTTTTTCCACATTGTCAACACACGTCAATCACAAATAATCTGCAAACTTCTGCTTGCCTATCCTTCTCCGGGCCAAAAATTGCTGCAAATACCATATGAAAATGCCTACTCAAACCAAAACATCTGCCAGCATCGCATCTTGTGCAGGATCAACCCATCTGACAAAAACAATGTTAAATCTAAACGATTCTTTTGCTTTTTATCTGCTTCAAACAGTTGAAGAATGCTCAACACACTGTAAATTACAGTGTTTTGGCAATGTTTTAGCTGTGTCCAAAGCTGGGGGTGGATCTTGGGGGGGGGGGGGGCGACCATATATATATATATACACCCACAACCACAACCACATCCACAACCACAACCACTGCAAAAAACCACGACCACAACCCCAACCCCGTTGACAACCAACCACAACCCAAGCCAACACAACGCAGCACAACGCAACACAGCGCAACGCAACACAGCACAACAACACGACACGGCACAACACACACACACACAACAGAACACAACATAAATGCACAACACACACACACACACAAAAGCAATACGCAACACACACGCGCCCCCACACACACACACACACACACACACACACAACACACACACACACACGTCACACACACACACACACACAATTATGGTTTTAGCATCCGAAGTCAGGGTGGGTCCTTCGACTGTTCGCAATTTGTGAGGATGGACAAGACTCCTTTTGCAAGGCTGTGTGGATAAGCAACTGACAGTCTTGGCATCGTTTTGTTGAGAGGGGGCCACCTGATTTCCCCCTGTACACACCCACGGGCCTTGGCGAAAGGAAAAAACAGCCAGTCCGAAGTTGACACTGATCTCAACAGGGGCGCAAGGGGGTCCACATATCGTTTACCTTGGGAACATGAAACATATTATTCGAAACCACGAGGGCTTGAACTTGCGCTGGGCCATGAACACCTGGGTTCCCCTGGACGCTGTTTTGATCGAAGCTTGCCGCTCCACAGATCCGAGCTTTGACAGCGGGCTCCAAAACCTGTCGCAGGTCGCCAGTTGGGACAGCCCCGGCAACTGGCATGGAACCCAAATGGTGCCCGAACAGATTGCAATCAGAAACGTTGTTTTGGGTTCCATGTACTGCCTGCACTCCAAGACAAATCTTTCGGCGCCTTGAAAGCCACCCCCGCTTGCTTTCCCGATTCAGCGTTTCGAGGTCTCTTCCCGGCTTCAAGCTCCGGTGGAGGGAGAGAGGGTTGAGTCCGCCCCTCGTTGGGGAAGTGTCTTGGAACCCTACTCGGGTTGTTGGAAGAAACGAGCAACGTGTCAGTTTTTGGAGGCGACCAAAACAGACTGTAAAGGGAAGCCGACAGGAGCCAATCAATTCGAAAATCCCGACCTTAATGCACAGCTTTGGCAGCTGTTGATCGTACTTGCACGAAGGCAGGTGGAACAAACACAGATCTTCTGATGGCATGGTTTTGTCACGTTGCTTATTTTACGTTTTAGTGCGCCGGAGGGTGCATCAAGATATTCAGATGCTCAAAATGCCGGTTAGTGCGATAGTGTGCCATGGGGGACTGGGGGAGAAAAAAACACACGCGAGAAGCCGGATCTGCGTTTTGCTTTACCCTCCCAATCATAGGCAACCTCGCAAAATGTGCTGGAGGTGTTTGCAACATACGTGTTCAAATAAGGGCCCCGTAAAATAGTGGCTTCCCTTTGAAACAACCCAAAATGGGCACCCTCAAAAAAAGAAGGAAACACCTCCGCAACCATTTCTACGTATCTTGTTAAGCCAAGCACACACGCAAGCCCGCCAATGATGGTTCTGATGGTATATTCAATAAGGAGGGACATTAGAGCGCGACCCAACCTGCCAGAAAGGTTCTCAGAAGGCTTCGATCATGAAAGAACCTTTTGCGGGTTGTCGGGGGCCTTGAATTGGTTAAAGGACTATCATACCCCAAATTGTTAACCCCACTTTTCAAGATTTTTTGGGGAAACCTCCAAACAACCATCAAATAAACTCAAAATGCTACCAGTGTTCGGACTGTATGGATTCTCTTTTGTTTTTCTTAGGTTGCATTGAGTGGCTTGTAGGAGACACTTCACAGTCAGATCACGCTTGCTCAAGGGCCCAAGCACGCTTCTCACTTTTCCTCTGTCTGTGTTTGGGCAGAGGATGCTTGCTTGCGTTTGCTCCTTTGGGTTGCCCTTCCGGCTGCAGGGGTAGAAACATACATGGCTTCCTCTGGTGTCCCTCCGGGCTGATTCCTTCATTTGGATCGAACGGGAGCAGCCTGACACCTGCTCTGTGGTTTCCTCACCCTTTCAGTTCACACGTGGCACATGTGTTTCCCCATGGTCTGTAGTTCCTTTCAGTCCACATGTGTTTCCCCTCCTCCGGAGTCGAATAGATTTATCCGAGGAGAATCTGCCGAGTCGGCCCGCTCAATGGCGCCGTCCGAGATGGCCTCTGAGGTCTGCCCCAAACAATTAGAAGCTACCTGGATGCTTGCAAAACGGATGGTAGGAATTTATTTATACAGCGGGGGGTTGTTCGCTTGGTTGTTGTATCCCTTTTTCAGCCTAGCTTTGGTTTGGCGCAATTCAAGTACCGTTCCAGTACGTAGTGGCAATATGGTGGCTGCAGTTGTTGATGGTATTTTTTGGTGGTTTTACAGGGAACCAAACGGGAAAACCACCGTTTTTGGGGGCCCCCGGGGACCTATTTATCACACACCAGCATAGTCTAGGGTTAACATTTGGTACCCTCCTACATCTTTGCCCTTTACTCGAATAATCAAGATCCCATTTGAGTTTGTCTCAACATCGGGATTCCTCAAAGGGTTGGTTTCCTTTGCGTGTCCCCGTTAAACCAACCAAAAACAACAGAGGCTCCCCCTAGAACTTGCAACCCCGTTTTCATCCCAGTAGCTTCGCATGGGTGGCACGCACGTTCTCTACACTCGCCCGGATCAGATCCGCTCCGCTTGCAGGAGAGAAAGCGGTGTTTAGTGAACCGCAGGTTGGTTGCCGGAGGGCTGAATGTGAAGCATTGGAAAGTGCGATTTTGCCACTTCCATAAAGTTCCTGACTTGAGCTAGGTATTTAGGACATACTTGCAAAGGAGCAACGCACCACTCAGTTGCCCTGATGGTTCGGGAGCGACCAGTTTCTTTTCTGGCAAACAGCTCACCCTCCTCCCACTGACATGGCCCCTGACACAGGGTCCCTCCAAGAGGAAACTAATCTGCCAGGTACACTTCTATATAATGGTGCCATGTTTGTGGGAGGAAGGGCACGTTTGGGAGCCTTTGGGCAATCCACTTAGGAAGTCAGGAACCGGACACATCGCATCTTCTGTCTTTGAAAAGCATATTGGGCAGGAAGCTTTCGAAGACGGACTTCCGAAACCACCCTGTCCGCTTCAATTGGAGAGAGGGTAGGCGTTCTTGTTTCCAAGCTGTCATCTAGCCTTGGACAAAAAAAGCACCTTGGCTGCTGTAAGATGCCTAGCCCTAGGAGTTTCTTCCATGGTTTAGCTTTGATATCGCCACGGGTTTATCAAGCCACGTTGTGTAAGGCTCGGAATCTCAACTCCTTGACCCTTAGGCCACAGCAAAAGATGGGTCAGCGGAGTCCCCCTGGAAGAAAGGATTTTTTTGCTGAGGGGCTGAGGGATGCCCGGGACGAAAATCAGGGCTCCACATTGGGGCCAGCTGGAAAGCTCCCAATGGGCTTGCAAAGCACTTGAAACAAAAGTAAAGCCCTCCAAATCGAGCTGAAGACAACTGCACAATTTATGCGGCTTTCAACTGGGGCTTGTAGAAACGTGGGTGCATCTGAGAATGAGGGGACTGGCACCCAAACTTTTGGTTCCCTGTAAAACCACC
>CAUJNA010003345.1:328008-385508 GCA_963377175.1 Effrenium voratum
CGCGTCATACATACATTTTGACACATGCACAAAGAGCGAGAGAGAGAGAGAGAGAGAGAGATGAATGCATGCATAGACATACATATGTACAAATTCAATGATGCCGCTGACTAGCCAGCACCGTTTTGCAGGTACAAGTGGGAGATTATGATTCATTCTTGCCGTTGGCTATTGCTCTGAAGCGCGCGCAAGTGATTTCGACCACGTTGCTTCCCTTCAGATGTGGGCGGGTAGTGTTTCACCAATATGCGGCAGGATGCGGTAGGGATTTCGCTGAGCACTCACTGAATCCCTTCCCGGGTCCCCCTTTGACAGTCTAGTGTTGCGAATTCAGAATTCGGCATTGGGAGATCAGGGGTTTGGAAAACATACTTGCATACTATCGGGAAGGGATCTACCTGAATGACCGAAAGTTGCGATCGATGTGCTTGCCATGTGGAATTTGGATGCGGTTTCGTTGCGGGCGAGATGTTTGTCCCTTTGCGTTGCGGGCGGAAGGAAGTCTAAGTCTGGCCCTGAGCTACGAAGGAACTTGCCCGAAGCTCCAGCCACGTTTTGCGAGTCTCAAATAGTGAAGAGCCATAGAGGGAGCCATGAGTGGCCCAAGTCGTGTAGTCAGTACTCACTATGTGGCGGCAATAGCTCACCTATGAGCCTATGGCTTTGAATCAGTATGTGATCTATGTGTTTTTGTTTCCCTCTACATGAGGTGACCCACCGCCATTTTGTTTGTTCGTTTCGCTCTGGTTTCTCGGACGGGACACATGTATGGATTTGGATTCCCCTAACAAGTCCGCTCTTTTGGAAGTTATATGTTCCCACAAGAGCTGGGTGGGTTTTGAGGCCAGTCTTTGTGAAGGGAATCCCTTCAGAGTGATAGCGTAGTCATAAGAGCGCCCCATGTTGGTATCACAGAAAGGTATAGTTAAGGAACCACGCCCAAAGTTGTTTGCAGCGAAATTGTGTGTTTCGCGCCCTTCGCCCTTCGGCACAAAGATCATAGATTAGGGGGGTGGTGTCCTATAGGCATCTCCATCTTTACTGTCTTGACGCGCCTTTTGGATGAGGATACTGGATTTTTACTTGTAACCCATTCGCCCTTTGGCAGGCCATGTTGCTTTCTAGCTTTTTGCATTGATTCAAAACTTGCAGATTTCAATGACTAGCAAGCAAACAGTGGATCACTTGCAGGTCAAGGACACTAGACTGTATTCTGGCAACCACCAAAGTCACACGACCAGTATAGGCAACACAGCAGAGCATAGGGCACAAAGAGTTTTATGGCGAACGTGGGGGACATGAGCACCAGAAACGGGTTCTCTTCAAAGGTGTCTTGTTTACTCGGCAATTTCCAGCCGTACCCGTAGACTCCGATACTTGTTGCGGTTATGTTGTTCAAATTGAAGCAATCAATGAACATTCACCAAGTTTGGTAAGCGTTTCACTTCTCGTCTAGTTGACGAGGGCCAAGTTTTCCACAACTCCTAGGACGGCTTTTTGTTCTTTGGCCATCCCATTCTTCCCATTCTTGTGGTGGGATCCCCCCGGGGCCTCAAGAAAGGTCTTATTCGGAGGACAGCCGGAAGTGAGGGGTGGATCTTAGCACCGGGATTCCGGAAGGCTTACCGAGCCTTGGGGAAGCGCCCTTTCTCTAAAGACATCGTCAGCTGGTCTGCTTACCTTTCGGTTTGCCTTTGAACCAGCCACAAAAGGCCTTCCTCAAAAACCATGACTTTTGGTGGCTCGGTACAGGCCAAACGGGGTTGCTGTAAAGGGGAACCGCAGAACACCTCAACTTACCTCAGGTCCCAACACGGTTCCTCAGGCGCTTAAAAGGCTTAGACTTGAGTTTAGAGTTGGAGTCAAAAGTCGTATCCCACCGTGGACATGTAGTTACTTATGTCATATCTCACTTGGTGTTTTTGTTTGTTTCGACCTAGATCAACCAAATCATGAATGTTTTCGGTTGCGGAGCCGAAAAAACCAGCGATCGCAGCTCGTCGGGTCTCAGCCCAACTGGCAGAGGATTCGAAGTGGCATGGCCACGCGCTCTCGAGCTGGATTTGTTGTTGAAGACTTGAAGTGGCTTTAGAGCAGGTGCCTAGGAGAAATCATTGCGGACTATTGGCATCTGGCGTCCGTTTCACATTCGAAGAGCTCGAGGACTGGGGCCACGTTGGGCAACTAGTTACCAACCACGTGGGTATGGGTCAGAATTAAACCAGGGGACCGCAGGTTGTGGTCCATGTGTGCACTTACTGGGGGTTCCATTTGGGGTACCTATTTTTGACCCACAGCCATGCACGATTCTCTTGGTTTGCCTCTTGGGAAGGCGCAGAGAGCGTGTGACAAACGGTTGGCATTCAGCAGCAACAACTCAAAGCTACAGGCTTACGCATACGCCTGCATTTCCCTGCATGTGGGCAAGAAAAGGACATGACAAAAACAACTGGAGGCATGGAGCCATCTACTTTCGCCCAACTGTACTGATTCAGAGACAGCGGAGCGGGAACTTCACGACTTCACGGACCATTGAATGGCCATGTGCGGTATTTCCAGAGCTTATGGATTTCGACATCATCCCCTCACTTCGCGAAGCTTTGAGGGAGTTGTCACTGTTGTCTTTGGTAAACTGTTGACCCACCTTTGGTTGTTCATGGTTGATCTGAGGTGAAGTGTTCAAAGGTTTTATTAAGGTTTGGGGTGAGCAAAGTCCCTTTCCGAGCTTGTGCCCGTCGATGGTTTTCCTCAGCTGATCAGACCGAAGTACACACTGCCTTGGCCAATACGGAAAATGCAGCGCCTCGACCGCTAAGCACATGCACAAGCACTCGAACGCCTGTCCTTCTGGCCCACATGTGGTTTCTGTTTGATTGCCCCGTGGGTCCTTTTCGCAAACAGCCTGTCCTTTTTCCTGGGGGTCAACTACCACCAAAGGGCCCGTTTTATTCCCATGGCCACTGGGATCCTTGGATGTGTTATTGTTTTCTGGTGATTCCCTCTTAGGTGCTCAATTCAGCATCAAGCAGGCGTTTCTCAGCACCAAATTATCGTGGAGCTTTTGAGTCTACTAGGTGATAGACCCCATACCTCCCTTGCGTTTGCCTTAATCTCGTCACGGCGCACGTGTTTTACTGTGCCTGTCTGCCTGTTTGCCTGCCTGCCTATCTGTTTGTTTGTCTGTCTGCCTGCCGTCTGTCCATTCGTCTGTCCGTCGGTCCGTCCGTCCTTCCGTTTGTTTGTCTGCCTGCCTCATGCCTGCCGCCTTGCTACCTGCCAGTCTGCCTACCTGCCTGCCTGCCTGCCCGCCCGCCCGCCCGTCCGTCCGTCCGTCCGTCCGTCCGTTCGTCCGTCCGTCCGTCCGTCCGTCCGTCCGTCTGTCTGTCTGTCTGTCTGTCTGTTTGTTTGTTTGTGTGTGTTTGTTCGAATGTTACCTTGCTTGGTTTGCTTGCTTACTGGCCTGCCTGCTTAGTTCCCTGGTTGCCTGGTTGCTTCTGGTTGCTTGGTTGCTTGGTTGCTTGGTTGCTTGTTTGCTTGGTTGAATGGTTGCTTTGTTGCCTGGTTGCTTGCTTGGTTGCTTTCTCGCTTTTGATTTGGCTGGGTTTGGTTTAGTTTGGTGTGATGTGACTTGTTTGTTTGCTTGCTTGCTTGGTTCGGGTTGGTTTGGTTTGGTTTGGGTTGGGTTGGGTTGGGTGGTTTGGTTTGGTTTGGGTGGTTTGGTTTGGTTTAGTTGGTTTGGTTTGGTTGGTTGGTTGACTGGTTGGTCGACTGGTTTTGGTGGGTGGGTAGGTGGGTTGCTTGGTTGGTTGGTTGGTTGGTTGGTTGGTTGGTTGGTTGGTTGGTTGGTTGGTTGGTTGGTTGGTTGGTTGGTTGGTTGCTTACTCTTTGGTTGGTGATGATCAATCAAGCTCGGTCTTTGAACCTGCTCCACAAGTAGCATCCGGTTGATCCTCAGAAGTTGGTGCTTCGTGGGGCTCTTGTGATCCGTAGGACCCACCGAGAGAAGTTCTCAAAGCCCTGAGACCTAAGCTTCTAAGTTCTAAGAGCCGAAGGCCTAGGGGCCTCTCTCGCTTCGGGTCCATGATTTTCTTCCTTGAGGGGTAGTTCTCAGGCAGTCTGGAGGGCTTCTTCATGGACCTTACCTGTGTTTCTCGAAGGAAAAAACAACAAAAGAACACAAACATCAACTCAAGCCCCGGCAAGCGAAGGTTAGGAAGGGACGGTCCCAACCAGTGCGGATATCCACCCTTTTGATGCTAATTTTTGGGGCTGGACCGTGGACCCTTTGGGGCCTTAGATCATGCCTCACCTGGTCAACGCCCAATTTTGGAGAGTTTGTTTGGGCTTTTGGGCTGCTTCGCATCAAAGGGTCTGGGACCTGGACCTTTGGAATCAAGACATCAGGGGCAAAGCAACTTCAGAGGCGCCCAGTTGGGTTGCAACCCCCTCTTTAGAAGAAAAGCCAGTCCCCAACTGGCCGAAATGGAAGTGCGGGAAAGCTTGACAACTGGGGTCTCGTCCAAACCACTTTTCTGCTTTAGGTTGACTAAGGACGAAGCAGAATCGCAGAATATGTGTGTTTCTGCGTACCCCCATGTGGGCGACAGGACGCAGTGAAAGTCTGGCGACACACGCGAAAGCAGCTCATGCTGCAGGCGCGAAGGGGATTGCTTGGGCCTTTTAAAGCGTCCTTCCTCTTTCGTCCCCCCCATGGGAAACTTGAGTGAACCCCTGCTTGATTTACACGGGGATCCCGGCTTAAAGCTGGGTTACCTCTGGAGCAAAAGGTCTGTCCTGTTGCACGTTTTAGGGAGATGCCATTTGTTTCCCAATGGTCCTCGAGGCTAATGGCACACCAAAACCAGCCAAGAGAAGGGGTTCTTCACCTTTGGCGAAACCACCTGTTTTCCCCTTCATGTTGACAAATCAGGGATCGACGTTTCCAGTGACATCCGGAGTTCACTTCACAAATGCCCTCAGCGAAAGTGACATTGTCTATTCTTCAGATACAGTGGCATTCCAAAACCTGCGCACAAAGCAAAGAACAACAAGTAAGCACACAGACAACCTAGCAAACAACACAGGCTAGCGAAATAGCATCTTGACCACAAACAAGCAACCAAACAAGCAAACAACCAGAGACAGACAGACAGAGACAGACAGAGAAAGACAGAGACAGACACAGACAGGCACGGACAGCACAGACAGCCAGAGACAAACACCGACAGACAGACAACGACAGACAGAGACAGACGGAGACAGACAGAGACAGACAGAGACAGGCAGAGAGAGAGAGAGACAGACAGAGACAGAGACAGACACAAAGAGAGAGAGAGAGAGACAGAGACAGAGACAGACGCACAGACAGACAGACAGACAGACGGACAGACAGACAGACAGACAGACAAACAAACAAACAAACAAGCAACAAAGCAAGGAATCAGCCAATCAATCAATCAGTCAGTCAGTCAGCCAGTCCGTCAATCCATCAATCAACCAACCAACCAATCAATCAATCAAGCAACCGACAAACACAAACCCAACCACAAACAGTTTACAAACACAAGCACACACCAAAGCAAGCAAGCGAGCAAGGAAACAAGCAAACAAGCCAGTAAGCCAGCAAACAATCAATCACACAAACCAAGCCAACCAACGAAAGAAGCAAACAAACCAAGCCAACCAACGAAAGAATCACGCAAACAAACAAGCAAAATAAACAAGCAATCATCCAAACCAAACCAAACCAAGCCAAGCTAAAACCAAACCAAACCAAACCAAACCAAACAAGCAACTCAGCTCATCAAGCAAACCATTAAACAAACACACAGCAAGCAACCAAGCAAACAAACAGACGCACGAAACAAACAGACAACCAATCAAGCAAACGATCAAACAAATAAACAAACAGCCATCCAAACATGCAATCAAAGACGGAAACAATGAGACAAACACACGGCAAGCAAGCAAGCAAGAAAGGCAAAGCAAAGCAAAGCAAAGCAAAGCAGAGCAGAGCAGAGCAGAGCAAAGCAAAGCAAGCAACCAGCAATCAAACAAACTAACTAGCAGGAATTCACACAATCAAGTAGACAGACAGGCAGGCAGACAGACAGACAGGCTGACAGACAGACAGGCTGACAGACAGACAGGCAGATAGGCAGATAGGCAAACAAACAAACACACACACACACACACACACACACACACACACACACACACACACACACACACACACACACACACACACACACACACACACACACACACACACAACACACACACACACACACACACACACACACACACACACACACACACACACACACACACACACACACACACACACACACACACACACACACACACACACACACACACACACACACACACACACACACACACACACACACACACACACACACACACACACACACACACACACACACACACACACACACACACACACACACACACACACACACACACACACACACACACACACACACACACACACACACACACACACACACACACACACACACACACACACACACACACACACACACACACACACACACACACACACACACACACACACACTTGATATGAGACGGCGAAACTGCCAAGGTGCACCCCCAAGCAACTGAAAGGTGAAAGGTGAAAAGAGGAGTTTCGGCTTGACGTAAGCCCGGTAATTGTTCATCCTGCCGGCAATCCTCATCAGGAACGCCATCTGCCAACAGGATTACTGCATTCCGGGGCATTCGTCAAGGTGTGGCGTCCGACTCCAATAAAGAGAGAAAAGCACGACCGCAAAACCCCTTAGGAACAGGGGGGCCACACACACACCCCCCGCAGGGGGAAGAAAAACCGCCAAAAAGCCGCCTCCATCATGATTGCCGATGGGTAGTTTAGACTGTTGGCAGAACTCCTGCCTAACTGCTCACGATCATTTTACCATGTAGCATCGCCGTCTGAGCTCAGGTGCATTGGTTCGAGATGGTCGCTTTCTGGTGCTGCTCCTTCAACTTTCTGAGACGCTCCAGGCTCCTCCAGCGCTGCGTGACATCCGCAATGGACCTGTTGAGCTTCTTGGCCAGCGATTTGTACGAGTACTTGGACCGGTTGTCCGCTTTCAGGCTGCAAAGCTGCTGGTCATCTTCCTCTGTCCAGGCGCGAGGTACCTCCGGGGGAGTTCCTGGATTGCCAACATCGGAGTGAGCACGAGCAGGGGCTTCAGGAAGGGATTCAGGAGAGGAGAATGGGCCCACGCAAGGAGATACTGGAGCCGGCGCTGGAGTGCGAGGTACTGGACGCGCTGGAGGCTCCGGGGATTGTGTCCTCTCGGAGGATGTAGCTCGGCATCGCTTCCGCTTCGCTCTGCGCCGACCGGTCTCACCCTTGTCCATGATGGAGCTGGGAACATTGGCCTTCTTGATGCTCGGCTGACCGACATGGGTGTGCGCCATGGAGCTCTTCGGGCGTGGATCTATAGCCTCGTTGGCATCCCCCGTGACGATGCCGTAGGACAGCGACTTGGGGTTGACCACCGCGTTGCGCTGGTGGTCCACGTGTAGCTGGAGTGACTGAGCGTCGGCTAGCGGTGGAGGGTCAGCCAGATCCTCCGAGTTGACCGAGTGCCGAATCCCGGGGCCAGGTGGTTCTACCTCATCGAGTCGGGCATGGTCATGTGCTCGCGGTCGCGAAGATTCTGCCAGCGATAGACCTCGGAGATGAGGATGCCACGCGCCATCGTGCCCACCATGAATCCTGCGACTGTGTGCCTCGTCTGCCTGATTCAAGGTCTCCTGGATGAGCTGCATCATGTCCGCAGCGTTCTGGGTCATCCGGTGGTGGAGTGCAATCATGCGTCCGAGCATGACGACCACGTTCCGATATCGGCGAAAAGGCCCACGTCTTGAACCACCAGATAAGCTCCGTGATAAACCCGCGAATCAAATGGCTCCGGAACTCAAACAGAACAAACCAAGCCCAACAGCCCAACCGAGCCCGACCCCGTTTGGGAAAGACCGAACCAAACAAGACCAGCAAGGGCCACGCAGCCGAACCTCAAGAGACAACGACAACCAGCACATAAACATTCTTTCCGGTTGGGATGGCCGGAAGATGAAACAGGTGCTGCAGATCCGCTGACTTGTAGCCGGCGGACAAATAGATACTGCGAAGCTGATCCAACGCCATCTGTACTGCCCGTGTCGGGTGCGCATACTTGGTGGCGAGAGCTGACCGTGATCTAGCCCCGGAGAGAAGGGTGGAGAGACTTCCTGCAGTGTGGGGTCCTCTGATCTGCCAGATTTTTGTTGGGGTTTTGTAGTAAATCGCCCGGTCGCCTACGTCGATGACAAAGCCGAGGAACTCCGAGGAACCTACCTGTTCCAACACGATGGGTGCACCATAAAAGTCAGCGTGAAGCAGAGCCTCCAACGGGGCTGCTGGGTGACCAGAAGCCGGAGACGGGAAAATCACAAATCTGTTGTCGACATATCGCTCCAAGAAGATGTTGTGGCTGGCGAACCATTGTCCGTAAATACGCTGCCAGAGAACTTCGTGCCGCGCGACGCAAATGTGACTGAGGACTGGGCTCAGCTGAGAGCCAATCGCTGTTCCGTGGACTTGGCGAAGAATGAGGGTTCCCACCTGGACGTACATGCATTGGAAGCTGGATCTGACTATATCCAGGATGTCTTCCACATAAATGACCCGCGTGGTCGGTGTGCGTCCGTAGGATTGCTTACCCGCAAAGACCCGGTTATAGTGAACCGCCGCCTGAGTTTCCACTGAATAAATAAGACCAGCATGCTCTCGCCGATGCTCTGCTAATAGCTGCTCAACTGCTGCGCACACCTGATCCTGAGGGACACTGTTGAAGAAGCCGACCAAATCGTCATTGTGAAATGCAAGAGTGACTGTATCGTCTGTGTTGTCAAAGTATTGTTTGACGTTCTGCCATATCCTCGGCGCGGGGTGTACCCCCCACGAACACTTCCACGTACTCGCTGCGATCTCGCCGAGAAGGATCGCAACTGCTTTGAAGAGCTGCCGGTGCACCACCTTATGGTAGGCTATAATAGTTCGCCCTGATTTCCATTGCTTCTTACGTTTGAGAAAGACCTTGCCGACCGGGATCGCGGTGGTCTTCTTCCTGTATTCCCATTTGTACCTCTTCTGCAGGTGCCGCGGGATAGCTTCAACAATAAGAGCCTCGGCCTGGTCGGGCTTCAGGGAAGTGGCGGCAAATGTGCCGGACTGAAGCCAGGTGTTGCGGAGGCCTTTGAAGTAGAGTTGGGGGCAGAAGAACATGAGGTGGTGGTTGTCATGGTCCTCGTTGTGGCACACAAAGTCCTGGCTGAGGTGCCGATGCAGGATGTTCAGCTGGTGCTTGGTGAGAAGTTGATAGGTGGATGCGTGCTGCCGGTGTTTCCGAAATTCATTGCGTAGGTGCTGCATGAGGGGTGCGTGGAATTGGTCCAGGGGCAGACCGTGGTGCAGGCACCATTTTCGTAGACGTTCATGAACCTGCACTTCGTAGACGGACAGGTCCACATAGTATGACGCCAAGGCTGAGGTGTAATGAACATGCTGTGGAGTTCCGGGAAACCGGAACTCATCCAATCCCGCGGCCACATGGCCTTGAACATGAGATAGCCAGGGCTGCCGTTTTAGCCAGGCTGCGCACTGACACGATGATGGTCCTGCTGATGTGAGGAGGTAATTGTCCTGAAACAACGAGTAGTTCCACATGACTGTATGGACTCGAGGATGAGGGGTCTCCGCCAACTTCGTGCTGGGCAAGTGGAATGGAAGAGCCCAGTTGCGATGGTCGAAAACCAGCCGACGAAGGACTTCCCTGGTGGACCGCTGATACTGGGGATGAGAAAGCCACGGTAACCGCAACAACAAGTTGATCTTGGGTTGTTGGAGTTGGCGGAAATCAAGAACTCTTCGCAAAATATTCCGAACTCGATGCCGATGGGGCTGTTCCACATTGCCTGACAGCCTGTATATAGCATATATATCCAAGTCTGAGTGCCGTCCACTACGAAGTCGTTTTTCCTCCTCCCAAGATTCAATGTGCTCCGAGGTGAGGCGACCGATGATGGACCAGGCTTGGGTGTGTTTGAGTGCCACCCGATGGAAGTTCCTACCGTAGACTGTACAACTCCTCCTGCGCAAGCGGAGGAAAAGGCGTTTGCCGAACCTGGACCAGGGCTGTTCGGCGAGAAACCTGGTAGCCGTGTAGCCTGTGGAGATGCGCTTATACCGCCGATAGATGTAGGGCCAGTTGAGGGAGGGCTGATAGATGCTAATCAAGGCGTGTTCCTGTGTCCAGGTCACGGTATGGTCGGAGTCTGTGAATATCACCCATGTAGCGAACTCGTCATAGTTGCCAAAATGATGCCACCATCTGAGGGCCGGCTCTGCATTAATAAACTGTCCGTGCTGAATACCCAGTAACTTGGCCCTACGATTGTGTTCTCGACTGGGATAAGTGATGCTGGTGCTTCCAATGTATACGTCCGACTGCGGATTGACTGAGCGTGGAAGGTCCGGGCGGAGTTCGACTCGCTGCTTCCAGTACACTGCGTTGGGCTGCAAGAAGTGGGTGAAGGTGTACATGTTCGGGTGGATGCGCAGACGCCGGAGTCGGCGCCTGAGCTCCGTGAGCGCATGCGTGGGACGACCGTAGTGGTGGACCATCAGCAGCGTGGACATTGACTCAGACCACATGGACAGTTGCTTGTTGACCATCGGCATGTTAAGGATTTGGCGACTTGTGACGACGATCAGATAGAGAACCTGATAATACTGATGGGCTGCATGCACATCGAGGGAGTCCCCGAGTCTGATCGCAATGAGCGCAACGATGTAAGGAAGGAAATAGTCGGTACCATGTTGCAAGCTCACCGGCCAGGACGGCTCAGGAATACCATAGTGTCTGGCTGCACTGTAAAGCTCCGACAGTGCGTACTTGCTATATAGTTGCAAAAGAAAAACCGTTTCTGGAGATTGAATGACCGGCATGGCTTAGCCATGCATCCAACGCTCGAGCACTGAACGGTTGATTGGGTCAACAGAAAAAACGGAAAGCCCGAAAAACCCGAAAAAGGAACCCGCGACCCCGAGAACCGACAGGAAAACGAAAAGGATAAAAGGCCGTTGATGGTCTCCGGGCGAGGTGCAGGCGTGAGGAGCAGCGGGCTTTTCATACCAGTCGTGTCGATGATGCTAACTTCCTTCTTCGTCTGTGCTACCGTCACTCCCCTCACTTGCCATACATGTACATCACCGTGATGAACTGCAGGAGTGCTCGCTTCGATCCTTTGCTCACTAAGGAGATGGTGGCCCCCCACTTGACTGCAATGGTTTTCAACTGCTCCACTGTGTCCGATGCCAGCTCCTGCTTGATGAGGTCAAGGTAGGTCGCTTGGTTGGACAGCGTGCGTTCGTGTAGCCATGCCTTGAAGACCGGTTCCCTTGACGTAGAAGGTCCGAGTCTAGAGTGACATCCGGAGGAGCCGCCGGGGTCTTTCTCTTTGCTGGTCGTCGCTTAGGGGCTGGATCAGCCTCTGGAGATGGAACTGGTAGGGGAGGTCCTGACTGATCCGAGTTGGCCGCATTGATGTAGAGGGACTGGTCAGAGCGGCCGGGCGTGGGGGTCCAGGACGCGGCATTGGAAGGGGACGAGGACGGCAGCTTCTTATCTGGTGTAAGAGTGATGCCCTTGCTCTTGTAGCGCTCCAGCTGTTGCTCTAATTCGGCAATTTTGTGGCGAGTGAGGTTCTCCTGCTTGGCGGGCTGCAAGGACTCCATGAGATCCACGATTTTGATTGCAAGTGGCTCCATAAACTGCATGGCCTCATTGCGCTTATCCGGCGCATTGTCCGCGTGGAGAGAGCGAGCTGTCCTGTCAATGTCGACCTCCCTGCCTCTCAATGCTTTGAGAATGGATGTCAATAAGACTGCCTCGGCTATCGTCTGAGCCATAACTGGTGTGCTGTAGCGGCCATTTGATAGTGCTCGTAATGCGTGATCTTCTGCTCCTCCTCGAAGAAGTCGCGTGAGTGGAAGATCCAGGATGGCTGTTCCTGCGAGCCCAACTCTTCTGGACCACTGAGTGGGCTGAACGTGACGGTACAGCTGCAGACCGCGGACCTCCGTCTTGTCTAGGAAGATGTCGTCAGATTGGAAGGTGCTGGGAAGCAGCTGCGAATATCGAGGCTGAGTGTATTGCGTTGCATCACCCTGGCCTAGAGGTGCCCGAACTGGAGGTTGAACTGGCGGTGCGGGTGGTGAAGGACGAGGACCTGTCTGCATGTGACTTGTTCCACCACCGTGATAGTTGTAAAATTGACCGGGTGGTTGAGGAGGAAACTGATGAGCCATCTGTGGGGGCCGAGGGGGATTGACCCGGGACGGTGCTTCCTCGCGAAGTTGATGTTGCGAAGGTTCCGTCCGATTGGAGCTGAGATATGCCTCCTGCTGGGACTGCGGAAATGACCATGACGGTAGATACGAGTGTCCCGGATGCGAAGAGGAAGAAGGTGCCGATGTCGCCGGCCATGAATAGCTCCACGGAGAAGCCATCACTAGATAGGAGGTTGCCGCCCGCACTGCTAATGGGTTAAACGCTAGGTGTACGCCACACATTTCCGAAACAACAACCATGCCAAAACGACACCCGAATTCCGTCCGGGCCCAGGGTGGTGAGCGACCAGAAAACAGCATTAGCTACACAAAACTTCAAAAAAGGAACCCTGCAGCAAGGTCAGCACATACTCGGATCAGGCTCTGGCGTGCACTTTTTGTCGCAAAATATCGTCGGTAGTCGAAGACGGCAGTGTGGCGAAGTATGCTCTTATTCGCAATGAAACATCATTAATTGTCATTGGCTGCAAATGCTCCTGGTGCAGGTTCACGAGCGGAGGACACCAGTGGGTGGTTTCGCATCGGTGGGCCATGCGAGTCCAACGATCTGGCTTGCCTCCGGGATCACCATCCAACACTTGCCCGACACATAGTGGATAACATCAGGACGTTCACTGGAGTCCAGGGCCTCAATGCAAGCTTGCTCTCCTCCCGATCGAATCGGTTGACAAGTGCCAACAGCGCGTCCGAACAACAGCAATTGAGCCATGTTAAAAGACATGCTCCAGTTCTGGCTCATCGTGCGAGCGATTTCTTCAGCGTCGTAGTCGGCGTGTCCAGTGATCTTCCAGCCCTGGGCATAAAAGGCTGGGCACTCCGAGGAGTGCTGCCGGGAAGGATGGATCTGTCGGCTCCGCAGGATGCCGCGAGTACCTCCAACACTGGAAGCGTGAGTCCAGAGCAGCATGGGTCGCGTCTTCGTCGGTTCTTTGAGCCGGACCGTGGCCCCAAGATAAGGGACCGTCAGCATGAACCAGTGCGGGGTGATCTTATAAAAATGATGATCCGGGTTGACCTTCGCATAGTTCAGGGTGGAATGTTGAGACGGTATGCCTGCTGCATTCAAGGTCGCGGCCACATAGCTCATCTGCTCCTGATTGACTGGGATCCCATCGCGAAGATATGGTGCTGCCAGCACCTGAAGTTCGTTCCTCCAGGGATCAGACTCCGGGTTGGGAAGCAAGACCAGCGGTGGATGTGCCTGTGGATTGGGGCGTAGTTGCATGCTCCTCGAGGACGACCCCACATCCGGGCGAGCTCCTGCGGCCTTGGAGGCTGGAGCTGACGGGGCACTGCTTCTGCTACGCGGAAGGGGAGATCGATTGCTTCTCGGTCGTCGGGATGAAGCTTTAGTTGCCGTAGGTGCCCGGGATGAGGACTTGGCTGCTGTGGGCGTCGGCGCGGTAGCATTCGATGCTTCCGTCACGGTGTTGTCCGATGTTGAGTCCCTTCGGGAGATCGGAGGTGGCGTCCGGGAGCGAGCTCGGCCTCGCCGCTGTGGGGGCACTGACTTGGAGTAGGGGGAAGCGTTGTGGGAACGTGACCGGTCTCCCTCCGTCGTGTGGCGTAATCTGGATGGTGGGTTGGGCGGTGGAAGCATCTGACCTGATGGGGTTGCCGTAGGGATCGGTGTGATAGGGGTCGGTGCTGTGGGCATAGGTGGGCATGCTGTAGCTGAAACTGTCGGGGTAGTTGGCGTCATCGGAGTCATTGGTGTCATCGGTGTGGCCGGGCGTGCTTTCACCAGAATTTGCGGCAGTGGGCCAGCTACAGATGCAGGCCAGACCTCCAAGGTAGGGACCGATGCCGATGCGTCTCCGGGAGCAAGAGCCGGGACCGCTGCTTTGGCAGCCCTTGAGGCGTTGGACACCTCGCAAGATGTCCTCGAAGCTGGTGTCACAAGCGTACTCCTGCTCGGTGATGCTGACTGGTGCACTGGAGACCTGGGCGGCGTAGGGCCGGCAGTGTTCCTGGATGCCTTGGCCATGGGGCCTGCCGAGTTCGACATCGGACCTGCGTGGGGGCGAGACATCTAGTGCCAACAATTGCGAGCCAAGACCAAGCTGACGGCGTCGTGATTTTCCACCTGATGTGTCGGGTAGTCGGATGGGTTGTCAAACAGTTGGTCTGACAGAAACGGTTCACGGAAAACAGTCTGGGGTGCCGGAAGGTCTGGGAGAGGTCCAAGCCTGTATTGATAAGATCAGCTGGAACAGTCAAGCGTCACGAGCGACAAGGTCCGGTAACAGTCTGTAGAAAATGTCTGAGCATGAGTCGGAACAGATGCCCCCAAGAGGGATCAAGACACTGACCGAAGCCCGGACGCAGTGCCTAAACACACTTGATATGAGACGGCGAAACTGCCAAGGTGCACCCCCAAGCAACTGAAGGGTGAAAGGTGAAAAGAGGAGTTTCGGCTTGACGTAAGCCCGGTAATTGTTCATCCTGCCGGCAATCCTCATCAGGAACGCCATCTGCCAACAGGATTACTGCATTCCGGGGCATTCGTCAAGGTGGCGTCCGACTCCAATAAAGAGAGAAAAGCACGACCGCAAAACCCCTTAGGAACAGGGGGGCACACACACACACACACACACACACACACACACACACACACACACACACACACACACACACACACACACACACACACACACACACACACACACACACACACACACACACACACACACACACACACACACACACACACACACACACACACACACACACACACACACACACACACACACACACACACACACACACACACACACACACACACACACACACACACACACACACACACACACACACACACACACACACACACACACACACACACACACACACACACACACACACACACACACACACACACACACACACACACACACACACACACACACACACACACACACACACACACACACACACACACACACACACACACACACACACACACACACACACGAGCACACCATCATATTATTCATGATTAAATCATGCAATCGATCAAGCAAACAAACAAACACACAAACTAACAAGCAGGCATGTAAGCGAGCAAGTGGGCAAGCAAATAAGGAATCAAACAAGTAAATCAAAGAAACAAGCAGCAAGCAAGCGAGCAAACAAACAAGTGACAGTTTTTCGAACACACCCAACACACAATCAAACAAGCAAGCAAACGAGCACAAACACATGCACGCACGGAACCACGCACGCGAGAGAGCGAGTGAGCCAGCAAGGAAACATGCAGGCAACCAAGCGAGCAAGCAAACACGAATAGCACCACCACAATCGCAAACATACTCAAAAGACAATTAAGCAATCCAATTGACAAACATGAAAGCAACATGCACACACACACACACACGGCGCACACACACACACACATACACACACGCAAACCCCCAGGCACGCAAACCCGCACGCACGCGCGAGCATGCACTCAGACACATGCACGTGCACAGGCAGGCATGCACGCGCGCAGAGATATGCACGTACACGTGCTTTGTGTGTGTTTGTGTAGGTGTGTGTGTGTGTGTGCGTGTGTGCGTGTGTGTGTGTGTGTGGGTGTGTGGGTGTGCGTGTGCGTGTGCGTGTGCGTGTGCGTGTGTGTGTGTGTGTGTGTGTGTGTGTTTTGTGTTTGTTTTTGTACCGGTGATTGAGCTGGTGTTTGTGTTTGTTCTTCGTTTGCGATTGTGATGGCGTTTGCGTGTGTCTGGGTATGTTTTTTGTTTGCATATGTGTTTGTGATCGTGATTGCCCGCGTGTACGTGTGTGTGTGTGTGTGCGCGGTGGTGTTGTTTCCTGTTTTTGTCTTTGGTGCGCGTTTGTGTTTGTCAATGTGCTTGTGGTTGTGATTGCGTTTTGGCTTCTGTGTCTGTGTTTGCTGTTTCTTTGTGCGCTGTGCTTGTGATTGTGATTGTGTTCGTGTGTTGCTTGTGGCTTGTTTGCGTGTTTGTGGTTATGCTCGTGTTTGGGGGCTCGCGTGGACCGTGCGTGCTACACTAGGGCCGTCACAATCGCAAACACAAGCGCACAAACAATCACACACACATAAGCAGAAACACAAACACTCACACGCACACCCACACTCAAGGGCAGACTCAATCACAAGCACACACGCGGCGGCTCCGTCGCGCATCATCGCGGGATTTCGCGGGAGGCGTGGTCCGCAGAGTCGGACCTGAAGCGAGAGCTCCAACAGCTGCAAAGATCCAACCAGGCGGGCTGCTGGAAGGGGTGCTTTTGAAAGAAACACCCAAAAGACGTGGCTGTGGCTTTGCAAGAGTGATTATTCAAGCTTTCGTTTGGGAGCTTGAACTTTGAAAATGCTGCAAAGTGGCTCTGGGTAGACCGCAGCAACTCAACTGTTGTGTTGGGCTCAGCGGCCCTAAATCGAGTGGTTTCCTTTGAGTTGTCCTTGAAATGACAATGAAGAGGGATTTGTGGACATAAATCCCCGCCCCCCCAAAAATGTCCACTAAAGGTTCTCATGAAAAGTTCACACCCAAATACAAGCCAAAAGGAGGTCCGAAAACTCATTTTGAAAAACACTGACCGCTATGTTGGGGTTGGGGAATTGGACTCACTAATTTGGCAGGGAAAGGATTTCGAATTGGGCCATTTGTTTTTGACTGGACTTTCCTCTATGGTTTGTTCGGGAGAGTCACGCAGCTTCCCAAGAACACATTCTGTTTGTGTAGTCTATCCAAAGGTATTTGTTCAAAAAGTTTGGAGGAGACCCCAGTCGGAGATTTGGACCCGAAAACATCGGCGTCGCCTTCCAACTTAACTTCAACGCTTGGCCAGGTATAGAGTCACACAGAAAGTGAATGGCGCATGGAGCACATTTGTCCAACTTCGATCCAGGGCCACAATAAGAGGTGGAGCCGTGGGAAGATTATGACCTTTATTTACTTCACCAACTGAACATGGGAACATGCGGGAACGTGCAAGGAGCCTTCATCCTCATGGGTGATGTTGCAAGCACAATTGGTAGCGTCGCTGTATCTCGCCCAGATTCACGATCCTTCTTGGCCCCTAGTCCAACCTAGTCACCATTAATCACATCAACCCGTATTGGGACAACTCGTTCTCACCAGCACCCACTTTCACACTAGGCATCGCCACAATCGAACACGCCCCTCTTCATCCAATTGGGAATGAGCTATCTCAGTGACCCAAAGGAACCAACATTTTTGCAAACATCTGAGCAAAGGTCAAAATTACTTCTTTCCCCGAAAGAACATGGGAAAATGAGTGTCCCCTGATCAACACCTGCTAGTTTCTGTGTACCTCACGTGGCCAAGACAAGGGGAGCCATGAGAATGGTTTTTGCCAAAGATCACCCTTAATCCTTAGCGGCTAATAGTCGCTAGTAGTCATTAGCCAGTAAGAGTTTATATGAAGCCGCGAAAGCACCCCTTGCGGTGGCTCTGTCTTGCGTGTCAAACTACAGGTTGGGACCCCCCCTCTAAAGATTTGACGATTTTCCTCTTGGTTTCCCCGAAGTCTTGCGAGGACTTGCAGCTTGAAGGGCAAGAGCCAGAGGCAGGTCGAAAGAGCGAATCGGGTGCAAAGGTCGATTTTGTCCAAGGAGCCCTTCTAACAAGTTGGAGGGGGCTTGTTTTGGATCCCCGAAGTGTATTTTCTACAAAGGATATCTTTCTGCTCGAGCTTTTGGGAGTCCATTTTAGGAGTTGGGGCGGTCGCAAAACTTCTTTGCCGCTTGTACACGACTGCTTGGACGATCCCACATTCCCAAGCCCCTCATCCTCCTCCCTCTTCAGTTCTGTTCGTCTTTGATTTTCGTCCACCTTTGGTTTGTGTGTGTGATTCATGCGCTTCCCTCGCGATGTTCCATTGGGTGCACCAATCACCTGGTTGGCGACGTTCCAAGTGGGCTGGGCATATCTTGCAAATTTCTGGCGCCTGCTATCCGCGAGACTTTTGGGTTACGAAAGGTTCCCAGTGTAGTGATTCTCCATCAGGATTGGCCAAGACTACTTGGAGAAACGTTGCTTTCACCAGATGTGTTTTTCACCAGGGTTTGGCTCAACCATTTGGAGGCTTCTCTGAGGTGTTTCCTGAAGGATGAGTTGGACGTAGGGAAGCCAACCAGGAACCCACCATCCCCATTCACAGGAAACGAGCCTTTATCTACTTAGCCAACAGACACTGGGCAAGCCCTGCTCCACACAGCGCCTGTGCAAGCCAGCCGGCTGCGTACACGCCAGCCAAGAGACAAGCCATGTATGTTCGAGTGGTTTCTGCTATCTACGAGACACACACACACACCAGCGAAATGATAAGCACGCAAGACGGTGATTGAGCTGCCTTTCAGAAACGTGTTCAAGCGCTGTCACAGTGGCTGAAGCAGCCATGCATAGTTTGGTCGCGTAACCTTAGGACCCCGGACGTCGGGTTGTGCTTGGCGTGCTTCAAAAAGAACGTGTACTCGCAAACACAACCGTCCGTGCGGGTTGTATGTCCCACTGGTGTTAAGCAGGGGGTTCCCCCTGATGAACATGGTTGTTTGGATGAATCTGAAGCTGACATGGCAGGGCCCCTTTTTTTGCTGACTTATTTGACCTTTCTGTATCTTTCTGCCCTTTGGCCAAAAGGGGTTCCTTCATTTTCCCTTTCAACCACCAACCAAGTTAGCTGGGTGTGTATCAGAATAGAGCGACTGTAAAGAGGTGGTTTCCATTTGTTTTCGAAAAGCAGGCCCACAAAGGATTCCCTCCAAACAGCACACCCCGCACTGCTTGCAGGCCGGATCCCTTGGGTCTTTAGTCCGCTTTGATCTCGAGTTGCGAGGAGATTTGGTGTGGGCTCAAGCATCTACGCACAGGCCTCAGCGGAACGCGGCGAGTCCAGGGCCTTTACGTGTTGCAAAACCATCCCTCAAAGCCAATTTTTAGAACCCCCAACCATATTTTCTTCATCTGGGTCCCAGATGATTTCTTGGCTAACCTGGTGTGAATTGTCCCATATTCCCCAACAAGTTCAAGGGGTTCCTCCTGAAGAACTGGCCGTTTCGGGGTTGTCAATTCACCGGATCTTTGCCGGAGACGTGACCCGGATGTTTGTGCGGCCGCATTTTGGGTCCCCGAGGCAGGTTGGGCCTTTTCGCAAGCCCCGAGAAGAATCAGAGCCAGGGGTTTGGGTTGCACCTCGGAGAAGCGCCCAATTCCGCCCCCCCCAACAAGTTTCTTGGTTGGAAAACCCACCCCTTTTGGAGAAACAACGGCCCGGCGATGTTTTGGAAGGGAAGGTCCCCGTCACCCGGTGACGTCCTGAGGCAAGAGAGTTTTAGTCCTTGGCGCCAACCTCCACCTTGCAGGGGCTGAGGACGTCAGATGGGCGCGGAAGGGACACCCCACAGCCGGTTCCAAGGGCCATTTGACTGTCGGTTCCTACCTGGCTGAATTGGGGTTGTGCTCCCTACACGACATTTGTGCCCATCTTAGATCAATGGGTGTGGGGGTCTGCTTAGGTTGTCCCAACTTTTCTGAGACTTGCTCAAACTAAGATTGACTTCCAAAATGGGTCCTTTCCTTGAAAGGAAGGTTCTCTGCAGGTGATGAGTTGTTGGGTTCCGTTCCCCCAACCCCCAAAGCAACTAAGTCAATTTCATTATATTCGAGGGTCAATTCGTTTCATTCGGGGGTTGTGTTGGGGAAATTTATGGGCCCATTCTTGCAGTTTGAGGTCACAGCCATGCCGCCCCATGTAACCTGTTAACTTACAATGAAGCACATAAAACTAGCAAATGCGCATTTGAAAATGGAGAACATGATTGAGGTAATTATCGCTTATATACGGTGTGTCTCCAGCCCATGCGGCTAGGTCGAGCAAGTTTGGGCACTTAAGGTTGCTTCGGCCTCTGGCGCCTCAACCGGCTGCTGACTGCTCAGGGGCAAATTACTGCTGCCCAACCAGGCTCTGTGAAGGATATCAGCTTCACCCTGTGAACCCTGCAGTCGTCTAGCCACACCATTGCAGTTGAAGATGCTTTTCAAAAACCGCCCACGCGCCAGTCTTCAAGATTTATACTGATTCAAGACGCCAACTGCCTGCAGCTGAGAAAAGCAACGGGGTCAAGCAACTTGCCTTACAGTTGGCAGTATTTGCAAGCATTGCTTGCGCCAACTTCTTCCTGCGACACGCTGAGATCCAAGGCACAGTGAGAATGGGAAGTATTTTATTCGGGTTCAAAAGCTTTTGCTGCGGGGCGAGCGCCGATGTGATCGGGGCAACTGCTTCAACAAGTTTGCTGAAAAGCCAGGCCTACAAGCAGAACTGAACTCCTTCCTGAAAATGTTCTAGGATATAAAACCTGCTCAAGACTTTCACGAAGGAACCTTAGCTTTGATCTTTCCCGCACAAAACACACATAATCCCTTGAGGCACCCCGACCCCTCCCTGAAATCCACAAGTTCGTGCGGGAAGTCACCATCGCCAAGCTCTAGACCAGCGTTTCCAGCGCATTGGGGCGGTTCCTTTGCTTCAAAGGTCAGGGCCATGATTCAAAAATGTTGGCCTGCAACTCCACCCCCCCAAGTTCACAACAACAAGCCGGTCAAGCACATAAAGCGCGACATACTCTTCATGAACCTGTATGCTTCCCAACAAGTGTGTTGTCCAATGCAGCAAGAATCAGGCAAACCACTAAGGTTCCAAAAGCTGCCCGATCTCTCAAACCGACACTAGAGGTGGTGAATGTGGCGAAAACGTAAATAATAAACAATAAATATAAATATCATAAGTTATCAAGGCACAACCTTTGTCAGCTGGCCGAATCTACCCCCCCCGGAGTTGCAAGATCTGATGAGGGTGCAGGCCATGGCGAAGATTTAGAGGTTTCAATAGGGAACCTGCATAACGATGAGGAGGTGAAATTCCCTTGAAACACTGACTGGGCCACTCGAACTTGTGGCAAGGCTAGTAGAACCAAATTTTGGGTGCAATTCCGAGACCCTTCGCACCAGAAGCCTGCCACGGGGAAACCTGAAAATGCTTCATTCTCAGTGTCCACGCAAAGTGTCGCTGCTTGGCTGCTTTGCTTTGGCTGGGCCTCTTCATGATGCGCGGGTTATAGGTGAAGCAAAGGTACTCCCCATTGTTCACACGCTTCACGCGCAAGTTGAAACACCTCCTACAATTGCGCCAAGCTTTCCGGCGTGTGACACGTGCGCCTACTGCAAACAGGTTTGTGGGAACTGTTTTCTAAAGGTCCGCGTTAACGAGTCAGTTGAGTTGCTTGACATGCCGCTGAGGACTCTACATCAAAATTCGAGGGGCCAGGGCCTACACGCGCCGTCTCGATAAGATTGCAGCTGGAAGGAGCTTGGAAGAAAATCCGGGCACAGCGTTTGCTTTGGCTTAGGAAGTGTTGCGATGGTCACTCTGCAGCCAAACGCAGACCATGAGGCCATTGGACTATCCCTTGCTCCCCTATGCGTTCGCATGCTTACTTGGCTATTGCAACAATGCTTGCGCACGATGGCGCTGCGAAGGCGCGGCTCTCAGTCGCTCATTCTCAACTAGTCTCACTCATACATTCCCGCTCCCTCTATCTTGCTCTTTCTCACTTGACTCACTCATTCTTACTTTGCATTCTTACTCACTCAATCTCATGCGTCTCACTCTTGCTCATTTCCGCTCACTCAGTCTGACTCACTCATGAGTCACGCTCACTCCTTTTCACTCATTCTCCCTCGTTCTCCCTCGTTCTCACTCCTTCTCACTCCTTCTCCTCCACATCACGCATCACCTCCCGTGCCTTTAGCATCGCCTATCCCTGTATTTCCGCACTTGAGCACTGAAAAAAGAGCGGAGGGAAGGAGTGAGCGAGCGAGTGAGTGAGAATGAGTGAGAGTGAGTGAGTTTGAGGCAGAATGAGTGGAAAGCACAAAGATGAGGGATCAGGCGCTGGTTTTGGAAGCGCAGGTACGGAAGTTTCGCACCACTTCTGAAGGGGTACATAATTCCCAACATGCTTATGCGCACAGTTTTTTCATTTACGTGTATGTATGCGCTCGCGAAGCGTAGCCCAAAATGGCATCCCTTTACACCAGCCAGCAGAAGGTACAGCGCCCTCAAAACAAAGCCGCCTGAGGTCTGAGGCCTGTCCTTGTGAGCCCTGCTGCAACTTCGGCCCAAACTTTATTTTTGCAACCTTGCCCCTGAAGATCTTTGTACATATCATTAACTCTGGTCTTTTCACTTGGTCAGCGCTCCCTTGGTTCCTGAATGGTTGTTTCCCTCTCTAAACAAAAGACTGGTGAATACTTGGGAGTGGAAAAGGCGACTATTTGGCATCCCTGGCAAAGGCGACGGTTTGGCATCCCTGGGAAAGGCGACGGTTTCGCTTCCCCGCGGAAGGCAACGATTTGACCCAACAAGTCGCCCGTCAGAATAAATGCGTCACCTTTTTGGGGTTCTAATCCTGGATTTTGAAAAGGCGACGGTTTGCCTCAAACCATCACCTTCTGCCCCCTTGCCACAACCCTCCCCCCCCCAAACCAAGCCAACCTAAGAATGGCTCCCCTTTTCTCAATCGTTCTAAGTTCTTCCGGCCTCCCCTTTTCTCGGATTTTCTCCTTTCGCTCTTCCCTCTGTTTCCTTAGCCTGTCACATCCTGCTGTCAAAAGGCGACGGTTTGTGCCGAACCATCACCTTTTGAAAAGCCACAACTTGGATCCCTGAAAGGTGACCCATGTATGCTTTTGATTGCCTGAGTGGCTCCTGAAATTCCTGAAGTTCCTCATCAGCCAACTGATCACGCAGCGTGATGCCAAACCGTCGCCTTTGCCAGGGATGCCAAACCGTCGCCTTTTCCACTCCCAAGTATTCACCAGTCTTTTGTTTAGAGAGGGAAACAACCATTCAGGAACCAAGGGAGCGCTGACCAAGTCAAAAACCCAGAGTTAATGATATGTACAAAGATCTTCAGGGGCAAGGTTGCAAAAATAAAGTTTGGGCCGAAGTTGCAGCAGGGCTCACAAGGACAGGCCTCAGACCTCAGGCGGCTTTGTTTTGAGGGCGCTGTACCTTCTGCTGGCTGGTGTAAAGGGATGCCATTTTGGGCTATGCTTCGTGAGCGCATACATACACGTAAATGAAAAAACTGTGCGCATAAGCATGTTGGGAATTATGTACCCCTTCAGAAGTGGTGCGAAACTTCCGTACCTGCGCTTCCAAAACCAGCTCCTGATCCCTCATCTTTGTGCTTTCCGCTCATTCTGCCTCAAACTCACTCACTCTCACTCATTCTCACTCACTCGCTCGCTCACTCCTTCCCTCCGCTCTTTTTTCAGTGCTCAAGTGCGGAAATACAGAGATAGGCGATGCTAAAGGCACGGGAGGTGATGCGTGATGTGGAGGAGAAGGAGTGAGAAGGAGTGAGAAGGAGTGAGAACGAGGGAGAATGAGTGAAAAGGAGTGAGCGTGACTCATGAGTGAGTCAGACTGAGTGAGCGGAAATGAGCAAGAGTGAGACGCATGAGATTGAGTGAGTAAGAATGCAAAGTAAGAATGAGTGAGTCAAGTGAGAAAGAGCAAGATAGAGGGAGCGGGAATGTATGAGTGAGACTAGTTGAGAATGAGCGACTGAGAGCCAATGAGTGCGAATGGGTAGGTGAGAAGTTACGATGAGTGAGTGAGGGCGATTCAGAAAGAACAAGTGGCTCAGCATAGGTGGGCGGGTGAGACTGCGTGAATGAGGGCGTCGAGGACGGAAGAGACGGGAGGAGAAGCAACCGGGAGGCGGCGGCGCAAACGCAGCGTAGTAAAAGCACGAAACCCTCACAGTGCTGCGGGTGAGAAAATCGCAGCATGTCCAAAGCCGGGCTGCATCTCCGCAGCGCCATCGTGCGCAAGCATTGTTGCAATAGCCAAGTAAGCATGCGAACGCATAGGGGAGCAAGGGATAGTCCAATGGCCTCATGGTCTGCGTTTGGCTGCAGAGTGACCATCGCAACACTTTCTAAGCCAAAGCAAACGCTGTGCCCGGATTTTCTTCCAAGCTCCTTCCAGCTGCAATCTTATCGAGACGGCGCGTGTAGGCCCTGGCCCCTCGAATTTTGATGTAGAGTCCTCAGCGGCATGTCAAGCAACTCAACTGACTCGTTAACGCGGACCTTTAGAAAACAGTTCCCACAAACCTGTTTGCAGTAGGCGCACGTGTCACACGCCGGAAAGCTTGGCGCAATTGTAGGAGGTGTTTCAACTTGCGCGTGAAGCGTGTGAACAATGGGGAGTACCTTTGCTTCACCTATAACCCGCGCATCATGAAGAGGCCCAGCCAAAGCAAAGCAGCCAAGCAGCGACACTTTGCGTGGACACTGAGAATGAAGCATTTTCAGGTTTCCCCGTGGCAGGCTTCTGGTGCGAAGGGTCTCGGAATTGCACCCAAAATTTGGTTCTACTAGCCTTGCCACAAGTTCGAGTGGCCCAGTCAGTGTTTCAAGGGAATTTCACCTCCTCATCGTTATGCAGGTTCCCTATTGAAACCTCTAAATCTTCGCCATGGCCTGCACCCTCATCAGATCTTGCAACTCCGGGGGGGGTAGATTCGGCCAGCTGACAAAGGTTGTGCCTTGATAACTTATGATATTTATATTTATTGTTTATTATTTACGTTTTCGCCACATTCACCACCTCTAGTGTCGGTTTGAGAGATCGGGCAGCTTTTGGAACCTTAGTGGTTTGCCTGATTCTTGCAGCAAAATTGGACAACACACTTGTTGGGAAGCATACAGACTCATGAAGAATATGTCGAGCTTTATTTGCTTCACCGGCTTCCTTTTGTGAACCTTGGGGGCCGGGGGGGGGGTGGAGTTGCACAGGCCAACATGTTTGAAACATGGTCCTAACCCTTCAATCAAAGGAACCGCCCCAATGCATTGGAAACGCTGGTCTAGAGCTTGGCAATGGTGACTTCCCGCACGAACTTATGGATTTCAGGGAGGGGCTAAGGTTCCTTCGCGAAAGTCTTGAGCAGGTTTTAAAATATTCTAGAACATTTTCAGGAAGGAGTTCAGTTCTGCTTGTAGGCCTGGCTTTGCAGCAAACTTGTTGAAGCAGTTGCCCCTATCAGATCGGCACTCGCCCCGCAGCAAAAGCTTTTGAATCCGAATAAAACCCTTCCCATTCTCACTGTGCCTTAGATCTCAGCGTGTTGCAGGAAGAAGTTGGCGCAAGCAATGCTTGCAACTACTGCTAAGTGTAAAGCAAGTTGCTTGACCCCGTTGCTTTTCTCAGCTGCAGGCAGTTGGCGTCTTGAATGAGTATACATCTTGAAGACTGGCTCGTGGGCGGTTTTTGAAAAGCATCTTCAACTGCAATGGTGTGGCTAGACGACTGCAGGGTTCACAGGGTGAAGCTGATATCCTTCACAGAGCCTGGTTGGGCAGCAGTAATTCGCCGGTTGAGGCGCTAGGGGCCGAAGCAACCTTAAGTGCCCAAACTTGCTCGACCTAGCCGACGGGCTGGAGAAACACCGTATACAAGCGACAAGTACCTCAATCATTTTCTCCATTTTCCAAGCGCGTATTTGCCAGTTCCATGTGCTTCACTGCAAGCCAACAGGCTACATGGGGCGGCATGGCTGTGACCTCAAACTGCAAGAATGGGCCCATTAAATTCCCCAACACAACCCCCGAATAAAACAAATTGACCCTCGAATATAATGAAATCCACTTAACTGAGAACCAGCCTTACAACAGCCTTACAGCATACCTGACAGCTGGGTTGGTGTTTGCCGCCCTTCTGGCTGTTTTGGAGCTTTGGAATGATTTTGTCGGACATGTTCTCTTCTGCATGTCTGGGTCAGGGGAGCAACCAGGGGATGATGTGTGTGTGTGTGTGGCGCTTTATGTCTCTAGGGCCGGCAGCTGTCCCCTGGCTGGCTGTCTGGCTGGCTGGCTGGCTGCTTGGTTGGTTGGTTGGTTGGTTGGTTGGTTGGTTGGTTGGCTGGTTGGAAAAGCACCATCTACCAGCAGCAGGGTACCCTGGTTGTTTGGGGTGCGGGGCATCCTTGCAGGACCTGCGGCGGATGGTGAGCGCCGTGGAGCACTCTTTGAAGGCGAGAGGGGTTGAATTCTGAAGGTGTCGGGCGGGAAGTTGAGCCGCGATCAATATTTAGACAGATGAATAATTAGTAAGGGACCATCCTTTGTTTCTTCACATGGTTTTGGGTAGACCACTTGAATTCCAGGTTTTGATTGTGACTTAGTTGTTCAGTGGATTGTACCCGTTTCCCTTTTGGCCTGGTGGGTTCCCCACGACCAAAAGCACTGTTTGTTCAAGCATGGTCTCTGAACAGCTGGGGGTGCTCATTGCTTGTTGTTCCTGTCATTTTCTTGGGTTGTGTCGGGTATGGCCTTTTGTTGGCGCGTGCATTGTTTCTCCAATTCTTTGCGCGTGTCATGGACCTCCAAATGAGCATCCCTCCGTTTCAAGGTTTTAGTCTTGACTAATCTTGGCATCGCATGGGAAATTCAAGGTCATTTTGTTGGGTTGGTTTCACGCTAAACCAAAAGGGAAGCAAGCATTGTTGGGTTCCTCCCACTATTTGTGCCAGACCCCAATGTTCTTTGGCTTGTTGAGATTTGTCTTTTTTCAGCAGCGCTTTTGCCAACATCCAGTTTTTGAAGGGCTGGCTGGCAGAACCCACAGTGCATTATTTTCAAAGGCTCTTCAGTTGGAAACCCTTGTGGGGCAGGAAGTTTATACGGGTGTGTCTTTTTCTTGAAGGGCACCCTTTTTGATGGTTTCAATGCGAAGCCAAAAGGAAAGCCATCATTTTGGGGGTCCCCTAAAGGACGAGCCACCCATGCTACCCTTCCAGCCGCGCAACATCAGCGTTTTCTCTGTCGCCAGGTGCAGGGGGAGCAGATGCAACAGCAGCTCCAGGAGCCCAATCGAGGGGCGCAAAGTTTCCAGGCTGTCGTCAACGCATCGGAGGTCCAACGGAAAGCCTCGAGGAAACTGTTGCCATAAGGCAGCTTCAGGAAACCGGTTGAAGTACCCAGTTTGAATGGCCTAAGGATCGACCTTTGAGCATGATTGCACCCTTCCACTTTCAGATTTTGGGCGAGGGGTTGATATCGGAACAAAAGGGGAACCTGGGTTGAAGTCTACCTCTTGGGGTAGTCAAATGGAACCCTCTTGGGGTAGTCAAATGGAACCCTGGTGGGGTAGTCAAATGGAACCCTGGTTGGCAGCGCAGCTTTTGTTTGGCGGCTTTTTTTGTTGGTGGTGGGGGGCTGCCAAAAATCAAGCACTTTGTTTTTGTTTGTGCTACCTAGGTTTCGGAAGGGTGCACATCCTAGACCAAGTCGCGCACCTTCAACTACTTCTCCAAGGTTTCGGGGATGCCCCAAATAGCCGAAGTCCAAGAGACAAACATCGGCAACAGGAGCTGGCAGCGGAAGAGTGTGGGCTCGAGCAGTCGCTGCAGGCGCGGTGGGAAAACAGCTCTGAAAGCTTTGCTGCCAGCTGAACCTGTTTGCGTCTTGGCTCTCAAAAGTTGTTCATCTTGCGGGGGGGGTTGAAGTGTAACTGTTTCCGCTTGGGAACAAAACCAAACACGAGGCTTTAGCGGGGGCTCCTTATGTTTAAACAATGGGGACACCTGACAAAATGGGCGGTTCTGAACAGAACAACGGGTGATGATGGGGAATCAACCCTTACAGTCGTGCTGGTTTTTACGGATTCATTTGCAACAACCACAACTGTCATGCGGGCCGTGGGCCTGTCTAGTTTTAGGGGCCCCCCGAAAAATGTCGGTTGTCCTACGGTTTTGTTCCCAAACCGCACCAAACTCAAAAGACAGAGCCACGTGAGCGGGTGGGGAAGCGGCCTTGGGATCCCCCGATCCGTCGACTCGAGGCCTCCTTGGCCCGCTTCGAAGCCTGGGCCGAGCCGGCCACGAGTTCCGGGAGAACTCGGAGGAAGGTCTCGGTGAAGAGGCGCGACGGGGTCGCCAGGGACTGGACCATAGGTCAACCATTTGCTTAATATTTTTTTTTTGTTGCCCTGTTGGTTTTAAAGGGAATCTACCACTATTGGAAATATATACATTTATTTTTTTTCAGGGGGCTTAAGCAAATGGAAGTAATTAGGTAAACCCAAAGGTACACGGTACCATATACAAGGGGTAGATAGGCAAAGGGATCACTTCACCAGGTCAATATGATGCGAGTTTTTCAATGGGGGACCCTTTGGTAAAAATAGTTGGGTGGCATGACAGGTGCTTCGCCATTAATTGAAAATTCATATTCGGACCGGGACCCAAAATGGCTTCCATTTGGTTTCCAAAGGCACCGAGCCTCCAAAACAAACACGCCCAGGTTTCTGGGGCTACCAAGAAGCGCCAATTCCCAAGCCAGAAAGAAGTGAGGGTGCAGGACGCAACAGAGGTGTGGGATTTACAAACCATGATGTAAGGAGTGAACCACCAAACATTCATGTCCTAGAATGGACATTCAAGCAGGGATATGGTCGTTTTTGGGGCGTACCACCTCAAATTGGATGATTGGGTGCCCTCTCCGGTCAGGGATTCTCCTTTGGTCCCATCAAAAGCCCCGAGTCCGAACAAAAGGGGGGAGGGGCGATCACGTGGAAGTCCACGTCGGCCGGGGACGTCAGAAGCTCGCCCCGAACTCGAAGTCGAAGTCGTCGCCAGGCCGAAGTCGGAGGCGAGTGAGGAGTCCTTGCGGCAGAGGGTGCAGGAGGTCACCAAGAAGCTGGTGCCCGGCACAGGAGCCAGCGTAGGGAGAGAGGGGCTTCGGCCCCCAAGGTCTCGTTTTGACACATGCCCAGCTCTTGACGGGGAAAGGTTCACTTTTTGAGCAAGCTCCAAGGTCGCAGATGCCCAGGGGTGGTGGTTGAGTTTGCAATGGGAAGCCAATTCCTGGGTTTCAGTCTACCTTGGCCCAAGAGAACACTATTTGGAGCCAGTAGGGTGAGGCTGCGAGTCAGCACCGTGGTGTGCACAGGTGAACTTCGCCGAAAGCAAAGGAGGAACACAGATGGCGTTGTCAGATTGCTTTGTTTCTTGCTTGCTTTGGACATCTTAAAATTCAGGGGTAAACCACAAGTCCGCACTTTTGCCCAATCCACTCAGGAAGTGAGAGACCCATTTCCCTTGACAAATCCACGGACCAAGCAAAGCTCGAAAGCTCCTAGGAGGCTGGTGCCAAGCAGACCATGACGCGTTTCTCAGGCTGGCATTGATTGCAAGACATCCTACGACCCGAGCGAAAGGGCCTTTGGTTTGAACGGGTTCACTGGCCCCGAAAGAAATTTCGAGAAGCCCTCAAAATGCAACCGGAACCCTGTCAGAAGACCAGAGCTGAATTCCGATGTTTCCATCTGTGGCTACGAAGTTGAAGTGGACACCTCGAAGTTTGATGTTCACCAGTTTTGGGTCCCTAGTCATGTTTTTGTTCACCGATGTCTTCCGTGAGAACCAAGGATTCCCCTCCAGACTCCTCTCCCCTTGAAGCTTCGCCAGGCTGCTGGGGCGCTTCCGGAACCGCGCCAGCGCGGAATTCCTGCAGCAGGCGCTTGAGTCAAGAGGGCGACATCGGCCACGGTCAACAGACCTTTGGGGATATTATGGTCATCAAACGCTTAATGGGAGTAAACCAGGACCATGACCTTGTGGTTTCCCCTTTTGGTTTATGTAAAGGTTCCAAATGGTGAACCCCCTTTGGGCAAGTGAGTGAGTTGGTCAACCTGCCTGTTTTCGTTGGTCTAGTTTGGGTTTCCTTTTCAGAGGCAATCATCCCCGAGTACCCTTTGGAAGGATTCGGTCCGTGATTTCCCTGGGTTGCAGTTGAGTCGCACTCACAACCCAGCCATACAATATACCTAGGTGCGGCTATCCACTTTTTAGATTCTTCACACGGTTCTGTGGGTCAAAATTGAATACCAGGTTTGATTGTGACTCACTTGGGCGTAGGGAGATGGCGAATTCAAACTTCCTCGTTTTGGTTTTGGTTCTCCGTCTCGGACAAGCGAATGGGGCCAATTGCCGAGTTGCCTTCAGCCCACATGAGAAGTCAGATTCCGTTCTGAACAGCGAGGGTGTAGGGAAGGCGGCTGCCACTCCCCCGGCCGGGGGCCCAAAACACTCACTTCCCGGCCAGAGAAATCGGACGAGAACACGAGGTGCTGGTCTTTGCAAGCCTTGCAACGGCCGTGGTAAACAACAAGTTTAGGCTTATCAACCCCCCCTCCCCCACTGCTTTTCCTCATGTTTAAAGTCCCCTTGGCGTCCAAGAAGCAGTGGTTGCTATGGACCCAGGTGGTATATGGCAAGGCAGGGTCTGCCATTTGCGGAGTCACTTGGGCACCTGGTAGTAAGGATCCAATCGGCCAAAGGCATCATAGAGTTTTGAACCTGGCGATGGCTGGCTGGCTGGCTGGCTGGCTGGCTGGCTGGCTGGCTGGCTGGCTGGTTGGTTGGTTGGTTGGTTGGTCGGTTGGTTGGCCGCATCCCCGTCATCACCAGCCTCACTTGGAGCTGCGCGGGGCTGCTTTCATTATGGGTGGTTTTAGGCTGGCTTTGATCTTTGGTCTTGGGTTGGTTTGGGCTCGGCAAAGGGCTGTCATCCGGGCGGCTGTTGGTGGGGTTTAGTTAACTTGCGGTGGGTTTGGACTTTTCTTGGAGCTGATTTGTTTTCGGTGTGCTGCTGGTCTAGCGGTGGCTTTAGCTTTGCTTTAGGGTGGGGTCACGTGGGCTTTGCGCTCAGGGTCAGCGCAGAAACCCATTGTTTTTCCATCTGCACCTAAACCTGGAAGCCTGCCCTGGAATTGCGTTCCTGCCCCTTCCATTTGCGTTTTGGAATATGTTTGATTTCCCCCCTGTTGGTGTTGAAGGGAGTCTATCACGACTGGACATATGTTTTGTTTCTGCCAGGAAACGTATCCGCAAATGGAGGGCCCTCTTGTCTGGTCGGAAAGTGAGTACTTCAACCAGGAGAGAAGGCATGACGCCAAAGATGTTCCAACCAGGGTGGGTTTCAGTCAGATGGGAGGGGCGGTGGTTTCAGGCGCAAGAGCTGCTGCCCCACCTGTCGCACGAGCATCTGGTGGCCCACGCCAAGTGGCTCCTGGAGCAGGAGCGAGACGCAGCTGCGGGAGAGGCAGAGAAGGGGCACTGGCCACCCTCTGCTCCCCTTTTCTTTTCTTTTTTTTGAGGGAAGGGGGGGAGGCGCGGGGGGGGGGGCGGGAGGGGAGGTAAGAAAACAAACACCTCCAAACAACAAGAGTGCCACTTGTTTTCCTCCCATGGGCACTGCTGGTTTCCTCCAAACAAGCGCTTGGCACAGGGAAATGGCCGGGTGACCCTGTCACAGAGCCGCTTCGCTGCGCCGATTCGCAGGACGCCCTGCGGGCGGAGCAACAGGAGATGCTGCAGCAGTGGCGCGCCCTGAAGCCGGCGAAAGCCGACGCGGCGGCCGCCGATGCCGGGGCGTTGGCACGGGAGGCCGAGCAGGAGAGGAAGACATGTCCCTGGCGTCTCCTCCAAACAAGAATTGTAGGTTTGAGTAAATATGGACCAGAATCTGAAACCATGTGCACCCCTTTCTTGTGGGCCAAGTGTCCGCAAAGGACTTTCTTTTTTTCCAAGCCCACGACTGTTTTGTGGCCTCCTTTTGGCCTTTTGACTCGTCGGCCCGGGCCAGCAAGAAACGGCCACACCGTTTTTGTTTTTCACTAGCCCCGGCTCGGGGGCTTAACCCCGGCTTGGGGGCTGGTTGGTTGGTTGGTCGGTGGGTGGGTGGGTGTTGGCTGGTTGGTTGCTTGGTTGGTTGCTTGGTTGGATGGATGGTTGGTTGGTTGGTTGGTTGGCTGGCTGGTTGGTTTGTTGGTTGGTCGGTCGGCTGGGCGCATCACCACTTACTTGGCGTCAGGGCTGCGTATTGGCCGTGATTTGGTGGCAGTTGAGAGTTGCTCGTGCTTGACCGGCCGCATCCCCACACCACTGGCCTTGCTCAGACTAGGGCTGCCTATTGGCTTTGATTTGGAGGCAGTTCAGAGTTGCTCGGGGCTGGTTTGGGATGTGCTGAGGTCTTAATGAGGGTGAGTCTTGGGTTGGTTTGGTTCATTTGGGCTCGGCAAGGGGCTGCTATCCAGGATGCTGATGCTGTTGGGAGGGCGTAAGGTTGACCTCGAGTGGGCTTGGGCTGGCTTGGAGCTGATTTGCGCTGCGTGTGCGGCTCGTTTTTGCAGTAGCATTGCGGCTGCTTCAGGGCGGGGTTATGCGAGTTTTGGGCTGGTTTGGGATCGGTTGTGGGGGCCTTTCCCCCAACCACCAAACCTAGCCCAAAACTAGCGCAACAACATCCTTGAAGCAACCCTAAGCCACTGCAAAAATGAGCCGCACACTCAACCTTACTCCCTCCCAACAGCATCCTGGATACCAGCCCCTTGCCGAGCCCAAATGAACCCCAAACAAACAAGACTCGCCCTCATTAAGACCTCAGCAAGCCCAACACCGACACCCATCCCTAACCAGCTCGGGCCAGTAACCAAAACACCTCAACCGTGTTTTTTGTGACATCAATTGTTCAACACCAAATGCAAATGGTCAACCTCAAAGGGCGTCCTTGTCTACCAGGGTCACTGAACTGGGTTAAACAGAGTCTTAGGGCAACCCAAACGGAGATGTGTTTAACAAAAACAGGACATCTCTCTGGCTTACTCATTCTAAGGCTTCTTTCGTATTGCAGCTTGAGATTACACCCACTGGGAAACAAGCCATCATTTTTCAGATAAGACGCTGGTATTCAATGCTATTTCTCAGGGGTGGGTGGGGAAGTAGGTCGTAGCCTAACAATTGTGTTGTTTTACAGTGTTTTCTTTTGTTTCGAAGGGGAATTACTATTTTGTGTTGTTGCGTGTGAGCACCTGGAGGGGATGGGTGTTCCTTTGGTGTCCAACATAAACCCTCCAAAACGCCCCCCCCCCACCCCCGCAATTGTTTTAAACAACCTCACATTGGGTAGGTGGTGCATTTGGAAATATCCAAGAGCCCCTCCCTCCTTTTAGTCGATGTTCAAGCGGCAAAGGTCACGCTGTGAAAGCAAGGGTTCCATAAATTGTTCCATATTTGCTTTTTGGCAACCAGCTTTTTCCTTTTTCAGGTTATTAATTGTTTCTGTGTGTGTGCGTGTGTTAAAACTGGGACCCCCAAATATGATGGGTTCCCTTCCGTTGATCAGACCCCAAGAAGGTTAGCCTCAAAGCAACGCAGAGTCATAGTCTTTCTTGCGAGGAGCAATTGGAGCAGCAGGCGGCGCAGGAGGCACAGAGGCAGCAGCGAGCGGAGAAGAAGCGGCAGGTGGAGGCAGGGCTCGGACGGGAAATCTGGCGAGCTCAGCCGAAGACGAGCTCAAGAGCCGTGGTCTAGGTCCTTGATTCGACTTGACTGACTTGGCTGGCAACTTCCCCAAATTTCAGGTTTTGACGTTTCTAGTAGACTGGAGAGGATCACCCTCAAACTCGCGGAAGGAGCCCAAAAAGGGGGGTTGGACTCCTAGGAGATTCCCGGGTGTTGTGGCCTTGGGGTTTCGATGGCTTCGTTCCCCGTGTTTTTTTTGGGTGTGTTGTTCGACTCCCTTGAGAGACACCCCCGTGGTTGCGGAGGGGTGACCGACCGCACTCGGGGGTACATGCCCAAATGAGCAACATTCAACATCATTCTCACTGCAGGACGGCGTTCACAAAATTGTCAAGAATTGGAGGTTACTCGCAAGATTCCCGTGGCCTACATGAAAACCCAGTCGGCCCCTTGTTAAGGGTATCATGTTTTTGGGACTAGGTGTTCCAAGATAAGTTCCGGGTACTTTCTACCGGGGTTATCATGTTCACGATTATTTTGGCTGGTAAGTTTCACTCAAACCCACCGCTTAGTTGATGTTTTTGGCCATGGTGAACTAATGAGACCCAGTGTTGGGCCAGTTTCCCATTGAAGTTCACATCCCCAAAGCAGAGGGCAGTTTGAGTAGCTGCCCTTTTGAGGCGGACTTATCTTTGTTCCATCCTCCTGCCGCTTTTAGTAACATCGTACATGGTCCATGGGTCGTTTTCGCATGTTGACCCATTCATCAGCCAGGTGGATTCTTGTAGGGTGTTTCCTGAAGAGTGAAAGGATGGTCTGTGGTCTATCACGATATCCTCAGATGAGTCACAATCAAAGCCTGGTACAAAAATGGTGAACCCAGAACCATAGGCGGCCCTTACTCATCTTCATCTACCCGGGTTTTGATTGTGGCTCACAGGTGTTTCTGTGGGGTGTATCCAGATCTCCTCAGACTTTTCCGGATGATGCCAGGCCTGGCGCCAGCAGCGCGCGCAGGAAGCGGCGCTTGTGGCGGAGAAGGAGGCGGCGCTCACGGCGGAGCGGGAGAAGGCGGAGGCAGGGGGCGAGGGGCTGATGCTTTGTGAAGCCTTTTGCGGGTTGCCTTTTTTGGTTAAAGCAAAATGAAAGCCACCCTTCTGAATATGCTGGTTGAAGATGTGGTTTAACCCACCCCCAAAGAGAGTAGCCACAAGAAATGGCAAGTATGACAATGGGTGCTTCTCAGAATAGGAATCGGTTTCCGAAAATGGCAACGGTTGTTGCACTCAAAATTACCCAACAAGGGTCCACCACTTTGAGAGACCCGGATATGGGTGTGTCAGGAATTTTGTGGGTACTCTTGTTTTTGTTGTTTGCGGTGGTCTAAATTAAAACAAGAAGCTGAATCGTCCAGCCTTGAAGGAAAGGCGGCGGAAGGAGCGGGAGAGGCAGAAGCAGGCGGGGGATTTGATTTGGCATTGGGTTGGCCCAGGTTGGCTTGTACTGGTGCTGACAAGTTGTCACAATGCTTTTCCTTGCTGAAAAGTGCTTCTGTAGCTCTATGTAGAAATGAGAAACCCGGACAACAGGAGGGCAGTGTGGGTCGCAAGCGGGGAAGGGGCGCGTTGGGGGGGGGAAAGCAGCATTTCGTCTTCCTTTGGCCCCCCTAGAGAAACCCGCCTCTTGAACTTGCCTCAGGATTCCTTAGTTCACGATTTGTAAGGCGTGTGATGAATCACGCCCAGAAGGGAGCAATGCAAGGCAGTGATTGATAAAAGCCTTCAAAGAGTTGTTGGAGTGAATTATAATACTTTGTGCAGGGTGTTTGGTCTTCGAGCAGGAAAAAATGGAAGCTGAATGCACGCACTTTTTTGTGTGGCCCACGCATGCCCAGACGGGTTCCCCCATGACATAATGACTGCTGAGGAGATGGATGCCTGGAGGCAGCAGAAGAGCCAGCTCAAGCAGAGCTGTGCTGCCCTTCAGGCGGGTGACTTTCATCCATTCGGCTCCAAACCTAGCGGAAAATTCAAACAATTCTGAACCCAGGGATACTTCCTTCCAGAACACCACCAAGCGTCCAGGGAATTTGGCTGGCTCTTGGAGAGACGATGATTGAAAAGAAGGGGGATCAACCTCTGGAAACCTGGGGGTGTTGCGTTCCTTGTTGACTTGTTCGACATCAACATTGCTTTGGTGTTTTTTGCGTTCATGTTTTCTGTTGCTCGTCGCAGGAAATAGACATCTACGTTTAGTCGCGAATTTTGAGCCAGCTATGTCCTCCATGTTGGCTTACACTACAGATGAACATGGAACCAAGACCACCCCAGCTTGGGTTCCAAGTTCATTTGCAGCTGTCTGGGTTCAATGCCATTGCGGAGCCAAGCAGTGGAACTGCCAAATACTGTGGACGAAATCCATTTCGCACCACCTAAGAAACCCAACGACGATTCCCCAATACCGACCCAATGGTTTCCCATGGCTTCAAAGTTTCATCCGCAGTGGGGTTCCTTGTGCCCAGACGCGCGCCAGGCGCCACAGACCCCGCCGGCAGTGCGCCTGAGCGACGAGGAGCGCGCGCGGCTGCGCGCGCGCAGCGAGTCCCTGGCAGCACGCCGGCGGGCAGAGCGGGCGCTTTGGCCCAGCGAGGGTATCGCAGGATTCGCTTGTTGCAGGCTCCCCTTTATGAAAACTAGAACATGCAAAACATGTTTTTGATATAGTCACCTTTTGCTTGGTCAGGAGTTGGCTGACAGACCATCTCTTGGAGATTCGCCTGGACATGCTCCGCCAAAACCCTTGGTTTCTGTCCTGTTGAAAGCACGTTTCCCTTGGCTGGGAAACTCGAGGTGTTGGTTTCAAGAACCCTGGTTTCAACATAATTACAGGGGTTGAATCGCCCAGCGCTGCTCGGCACAGCGAGCAAAGCCCGACATATTTCCCCCTTTCAGGCCAGTTTAAAGCATCCCGCATCCCCTTAATAGCCAAGTGTAGCTGATTTGTCTCATGGGGTGATGTTTCTTGGCGGTTTGGTCGTTCCCTGTCATACGGTTCCTTAGACTTTTAGCCTTTAGCTGTTGAGAAAAGTATGGCACAGCCTACTACAGTTGAATTCAGCAAGGGACTAAGAAGGTTCAAGAGGGGAATCTGGGGTTGTCGTTTTTTGAGGGCAAATGTTTTATTCTGAGATGGTTTCCTACAGTGTCACACACTGATACAGCATGGCTGGTCTTTGGCACGACCCCAAAGGCCTCTTCGACCTTTTAGATGGAACTTCCATTCAAACTCATGAAGCGAAGCAAAGGTCTGAGGCCCCTTTTGCTTACTTGGATGGGCGGGTGTGGTTGCAAATAGATGCAGCACTTACTGTACTTGTATGTGCAACTTAAAGTGCTTGAGTAACTGCGGTAAGTTGGACTTACCGCGCTTGGCTAAGTCAAACTTAGCTCCACCGCTATGTCAGACTTAGCTCATGTGTCTACATGCGCTAAGTGTCAGCCGCCGATGCTTGCCGTTGGCTATCCGACATTCCATGTCCAGACGCTCAAGCCAAAATAAGCCCAGCTCAAGTGATTTCCCCAACAGCATGAGGCACATTTGCGCGCGCTCCTCGAAACTGCCATGTGCATCCCCAGAACTCAGAACCCAAAACACTTGAAGGGAAACATAACACAATCACGTCACGTATACTGTGTTTTTTTTGTAATATTCCAAGTTATACGATGCACGTGCGCACTTGCACGCATGCACATACACACACACTCACGCGCGCGAGACGCACAAGTTGCTTCAAACGGTTTGGTCTTGATGAAGTTCTCGCAACTTTGGTTGGCTTCTTTTTTGCCATCGCCGTATGTTTTCTTTAGTGGCTTGGAGGCCTCGCGACCACCCATGTGCAATGTGGCTCGTTCTTGTGATGTTCGCCCAGAAATGAGATAGAAACGCTCCTGGATTCTGAATTAGGCTAAACGTGTCTGCGTTTTGACGGGGGTTTCGCCAAATATCCAGGGTCAAAACTGCACGTTTGAATGCTTACATATAGGGGTCAAAGTCAAGAACAAGTTTCTCAAGCTATGTGTCCCCAAGAAAAACAAACATCAACGGACCACCTTCGATGTGGCTGTGTCTTAAAAAAGCGGAAAATGTGGTCAGTCCCCTCTTGTTCTTAAAGCCAACAACAAATGTGCCCCGCAAAAAGAGAACCCCATATGTATGCCTTTTGGGTTTTGAAGCTAAATGGGGAGGCCAACTGTTGAAGCAAACAGCAAGATGCAACAACACAGCAACCCAACGGCAAACATCAGACAACAGTGAACAGCTGACCAACACCACGCACCGCCACCACCACCACCGCCACCAACAAACAGCAACAGCAACATCTCCCCGGGATGCATCCCATGGTGCCCGTGCGCGCTGGCCAGCTGCGGCAGCCTGGCCGGTCGCAAATCGGCGGAGCGCCCACGGAAAAGCGGGTGGGTTGGGGTGAGGCATGCCGATGTCATATTGATAGACAAACTCAGCAACGTACATATATAACTATATACACATAGACTTTTTTCATACAACTGTACAACTATATATGCATATACACATGGGTGCCCAAATAAGTTATCTCTTGTAACAAGTTCGATTCAAAGGGCATCCACATATTTGCATCGGTCAAGCACGCAATTTGCACGACAAATGGATGCCATCATAGAGCGCCGGAACACAAATTTAACTTTTATTAGGCGTGTTATTCTAGTGTGACCTTGTTACGCCTTTGAAGATCTTTAAAGTTTTGGTAACGCTGGGGCAAACCACAAAGTTAAAGGTGTTCAAGGTCTGAAATTTGGGAAAACCACGAATCTTTGACAAACATATGAGACTTGCAGTGTTATCAGTGACCCGGGGAAAGGGCTTGATTGGGGCCAAGCGTTAAGTGCGAAGAACCGACCAGCTGTTCTCCACCCCGCACATGTTTTCCAAAAAGCCAACAAAACAAACTATAGGGATATGGATTTCAGGGATGGCACTTGAGTGGCCGCGGAACCGTCCATCCAGATCTCTGTGGCCATTCAAAGTGTCTCCCAAACCTTGAGAACCCTTTTTGGTGGTTGGTTTTAAAGGGACACCAAACAGATACCACCTTTTACGGGCCCTCAAACAAGACAAACCCATATGAGGTCAACATTCAAGCATCATTGGGTCCAAAAACTGAGACCAACCTTTGTATTCTATGTTTTCCGCCGTCCATATTTGAAGATGGTTCCCCTGATGTACCCCCCCCCCCCCCAGCCCAGCATCATCCGCCCGCTTTCTCTTCGCGTTTCTTCACGGTACCACAAGTGCCTCGTTCCCGCGTCTCCTGAAAATGCAAACCTTCTCTATGCAACTCATGGGGATAAAAATAGGGTCAGCGGTCACCTCGAAGAAGTTGTTTCCCTTGGCGACCCATGGTGAAAAACATGTAAAGCAGGAAGCGCTTGCCCGAACGTGTAGCCACACTTCTCCCACCGAAATTGTGCCACCAATGTTCGACACAGCCACGTCCCCTCTTGCCACCGTTTCCATTGTTCTGAAAAATGCTTTTTCTGCAGCTTCGATCTCGCCATCCACTCTCAAGAGTTTTCGCACGTGGGTACTCAAGGTGTTGGATGCTGGCTTTGGGTCGATCAGGGCCACATCCCCGGGTGGAATAAACTCTTCCAAGTATCGAAGGCCCGTCAAGGTCACAGATTCCAAAAGGGATTTTTCGAAGCTGGCGCTTTGAGAAGCATTGGCGTTGTTGTTGCCGAATCGTTTGACCTCGCGATGCTTTCTTTCTAGGACAAACGTCCCCACCAAATTTCCATGAAGTCGAAGCGCGGAGCTCAAATGAAGAGCAAAGTGATGCTTCGGGATGACAAGGTCCGTGCCATAAGCCAGCTGGAACAGAGCAAAATGATGTCGAACTGCTTGATCTAGCGCATCAACAATGGTTTTCCCACGCACCATGTCTTGTAACAGGTCGAGGACACGCGCTAGTTGATAATAAGAGTCCAAACATTGCTGAATATGGGGTTCTGGCTGAATCACAACTTCCATCAGCATGCACCTGATCACGGCGTAGGCTCCGAGCCCTTCGCTGGCAGAACAACGCATCTCTCCAGAGGATGCTCCCTTTCTTTTTTCAAAGATCTGCCGACTGTTCACTGAGCTGTCATGTCGTGTTGGCCATTGGAATTCAGCAAAGTATTGGTGAGCCCTCTCGTTGGACAAAATGCCCTCTTTCTCTAGCGTTTCCATTAACGCCCCAACCTCGATGCCCCAAGTTCCGCTCACCAAAAAGGTGTGAACCCAGTCAAACATGGTGCAGCTCACTGGCCCTTTGATAAGTTGGTGAGAGACGGCGTTGTCATCAAACAGGAAGCCCTCCGGTGTAAACACAAGACCAATGCTCTTCTCCAAGCGCTCAAATGCGGACTTGTTCAAAATTGGCTTCTGTTCGCGCAACAGGCGGGCGCCTTGCATTATAGTTGCGTCGGTTGCCAACACAAATTTTCCCGTGTTGATTTCAGTGCCGGGCACTAGCCTGCCAGTAGTATCGAAGTGATGCAGACGAGAACTCGCCGAACAAACGTTTTGGCAGAAGAAGCAAAACATAATGCCACTAGCTCCTTTGAAGGATAGCATTTGTTTGAGTGCAAGTTCATCACCCACTGACACCGACCCTGGCATGCAGAAGCTTTCGACCTGGCTGGCCAGCCAGTGGCAAAAGAAGCCCATCAGCAAATGAATGCGGGTTGACAAAGAATGACGACGCAACTGCCCGCAAAAGCTGAGCTGCACCTCCCGCAACCCTTTGGGCGTGACTCGTCCGTATGGTGAAGCAGTTGAACCACAGGTGCTCGTTGTGAATAGCTTTCCCTGCCTCCAATAGTGTCCAATAAAAGCAAACCAGCTTTCTGCGGTTAGAGGCCTTCAAGGGGTTGCCAGGTGTCACCTCATCGCTGTAGACAACAAGACGAAGCGGCGCGTTGGAAGAGCTATCGGGTAGTCCCGAAATAAACTTTGCAAACGATTCGCTGCGGCTTGTGGCCAAGGCCAAGTGCGCTGCTGGTGAGATCATGGGGAAGCGCTCTACCGACCCGTCATTCATTTGTAATTCTGCTTCAACCCACAGGGGGCCAAGTGTGTCTTGCTTCAACTCCTCAGCTCGCTTTCTTTTGATGGTCCTGCGTGAACTTGCCTCCGGAAGCCCGTGCTGTCGCACATGATCCAGGATGGAGGCCAGCGCAGACTGGCTCACGTAGGAGCGCTGGTTACCAAATGTCAGGAGTGAGTCAGCCCGAGAGCTTTGACTCATTGTGGGCGCGGCGAGCTGCAGCCCTGCCACGGCCCGTGCGAGCAACAGCCCTGCATAACGGCGCGAGCTTCAACAGCCCTGCAGCCCGGAATCCCATTGCCAAACCGCAATTCCATGACCCGCCATTGAATGGACAAAGAAGGCACCATTGTCATGTTTGTCTTGATACGTTTGGATGGCCAGCTGGGACGTGGAAAACAGGCTGTGAAAAGCCAAACATCGAGTTCACCTGGTTTAGCATTTGTTGCAGCAAAGCGTTGCTGTGTGGGCACCTCAATGCAGTGCCGGCTTGGTTGAACATGGCGCAAGTGATTGCAGACTGCAAGTAAGCAAGCAGCTTAGCATGCATTGTCACTCCAACAACGAAACTGGCCACACATTTTGACCTTGCTGCTTCGAGTCTCTGCAATGGATAGAGCCTCTCGGCGCAATCCAACCCCAAGCTAGTGCGCATAGGCGCCCCGAAACCCCAAGTGCACTCTGCGCACAGAATGCCCTCCACACGCTCCAAGCAACCTGAAATATTGTGGCAGAATTGCTTGGGGGGAATCCCTATCACCCTATGTGGTTTTGTGGCCCCTTTGTTGCCAGGAGCGGGCTTGCGCATACCCTCTACAAATGCCTGTTCATAAAGCAGGATGGTGTGCATCCCGTGGTATAGCGGCACTTGCTACAGCCCTTGCTGAAGCGCTTCTTCCTGATTTCAGCAGGGATGAGCGGCCATCCACGGTGATGTCGGTGATGGTCCGACCCTTCTTGCTGGCGCTCTTGCTCTTTGCGGTTGCCTTTGACACTGCCTTTGCTTTGGCTTTTCCCTTAGCCTTCGGTTTGGCCTTTGCGGCCGCCTTCTTGTCTGCCTCTCTGTCCTTGAGGGCCCTCTCTACCAAAGCTGCCTGCTCAGTAGGGTCCATTGGTGGGAGAGCTGGCTGGGGAAGGGTCAGTGGCTGCGCAGGGGCGCCAGGCGGCTGGGCGCTGGCTGGCTGCAAGGTGGGAGCTGGGCCAGGCATTGCAGAGGCTGCACTGCTTTCCTCAGCTGGGTCACCACTCTGGATGGATTTCGCCTTATTGGCCTTGGGCGCAAAGATCTGCAGACTGGGGATTGTGGACTCCTCCCCGTTCTGGGACGGGTGCTTCTGGAACTCGCCCAGCACACGCATGAACGCATGCATGAAGCACTGGGACTGGGACACCGGGGAGTTGGACGTGCCAAGAGCCAGCTCGTGCGGCTCCTTCTTCAGCAGCTTGCTGCTGCGGCGCAAAACCAACTCGTTGGACGTGTTCAGCGAGTCGCCCCCGTCGCAAGGGGGGTCGTCCTTATCGTAGGCGGCCATCACCAGATGCTCAGGAACTTGGGCAGGAAACTCCGCAATGAACTCTGTGGGCGACGCTGCCCCTCGCAGCTTCAGTTTGAGATTTCTTTTGAGCTCGTTGAGCAGCATCAGCTGCTTTGCCGGCGGGCCAGCCTCCAGCCCCGCTGACATAGCAGCGGCCATAATGGGCTTCCAGCCGCCCTCCTCCTGCGGAAGGTGCAAGCCAATCGCAAGCATCCGTGTCACGATCTGGTCGATCTTCGCAGCCAATGGCACCGTAGAGCTGCCAATGACGGCCCGATCCCTGCAACAGGGGGCCAACAGTCTTATTGAGCGTTTCGTTCTGGTTCTCGTTCTTGTCATTGTTCTTGTTATTATTATTGTTGCGGTTGTGGTTGGACTGTTGTTTGTGCGTTCGTTTGTTTGTTTGTTTGCTTGCTTCCTTGATTGTTGGTTTCTTTGTTTGTTGGTTGCTTTTGTTTGCTTTCGTTTGGTTTGGTTTGGTTTGGTTTGGTTTGGTTGTTTGTTTGTTTGTTTGTTTGTTTCTTTGTTGGTGGCATGGTTGGTTTGGTTTGGTTTAGCCTGGTTAGTTAGTTTGTTTTAATGTTTGCCTGCTTGCTTGTCCGTTTGTTTGTCTGTTTGCTTGCTTGCTTGTTTGTTTGTTTGTTTGCTTGCTTGCTTGTTTGTTTGTTTGTCTGTCTGTCTGATTGCTTGCTTGCTTGCTTGCTTGTTTGTTTGTTTGTTTGTTTGTTTGATTGATTGATTGTTTGTTTGTGTGTTTGTTTGTTTGTTTGTTTGTTTGTTTGTTTGTTTGTTTGTTTGTTTGTTTGTTTGTTTGTTTGTTTGTTTGTTTGTTGGTTTGTTTTTGTTTTGGTTGGTTGGCTGGTTGGCTGGTTTGTGGTTGTGCGTGCGTTGTCGAGGGGTGCCGGCTGAACTCAACCACGGCCTCCTCGACAGGTAGGCGCCGAAGTTGGCAATCCGCTGATTGGGACGCCGGGCTCCCTTCTCTGGCGTGCGAAGGCATTCATCCAGGGCAGCTGCAATTGCGTCCGCCTGCGCCTTGCTCCAAACCGATTTCTGCACTAGAGTCAGCACTTGGCTAGCCTCAGCAGGCGTCAGCGTGGCCGCGCGGAGTCGAGAGATGAGCGCATCAGCCTGCTGCTGGACCATGGAGTCACTGCCTTCAGATTGTCCACGTTTTTCCAAGTACTGCTGGATCTCGCTAATGTGCTTCAGCAGGCTGGGGCCTGCCATGGTCATCTGGGCGCGAGGCATGAGACTTGGTTCTCTATATTAATTGGCGTGCGCCCTGAGCCACAGCTGCTTCTGTGGCGGAAGGTGCGAGCGAGCTTCCCGGCAGCCCTGCTCGCGATTGGGCGAGCCAAATGGCCCTGCCTCAACTCGCCTGCAACCAGGCTATTGATGTCAGCTGCACATGCATCATGTCAAGACCTGGCCTGCATACCGCAGAGGCGACCTTCATTTGTACTCTTCTATGTTTTCTCAACGATTCAAGCTGCCACCGCCCCCCTTCATGTGAGATCTCCCTCTTCGAAATAGTTTGAACAGAGCCACAATCCTATAGGATGAAATGCAACGGTTCCCTTCAAATGGGTTCGGTTTACACATCTATTGCCGGGACCTAATCTCACAAGTCTATGGTAGGCCGATGGCAGGGCTGGAAGCTCGCCAAAACTGGCAGGGCCATCAAGGCTCGCCAAAACACTCGGCAGGGCCAGACAGTGGCTCGCCGAAGGCCAATCGCGGCAGGGCCATCGGCTCGCCGCCTATAGGTATAGCATGTCCACGCTGAGGTGAGGGTCTCACTGGGATCGGCGGACACCGGCCCTCGCCTTGGCCTTGGCCTTGGCCTTGGCCTTTGACTTGGCCAGAGCCCTCAACGGAGTTCGCCATACCTTCTTGTTCGGAGGCGCAGGCTCCGTGCCGTCAATCATGGTCACTTTCTGTTGTGGTGTCAGGACGTTGTGGTTGATGAGCCGCTTGTGCGCCAGTCGACGCACCTCTCATGGCTACCAGGGTAAGAAAGTTTGAAGAACGTCAGCCAACACGTGGGCCAACATGAAGATTAAAAACCTTTGTTTCAACAGCAACCTCAAATCTCTGATTGTTCCTGTTTGGAATGGCTGCCAGCCTGGCCAAAGGTAGGGGCCTCCGGACGGTTCCAGTGGAGCTTGCACAGCTCGGCACCGGAGAGCGGGCTCAATAGCTGGATTGTTGGCCGAACACATGGGCCCACTTGCGCCAGCAGGGGGGGGCCCACCTGACGAAACACAACCCTCCGGAATCCAGGGACCTCTTTGTGGTACCGATACAGGAAGACGCCACCGCGCTCTTCCGCAAACAAGTACTTGTACGAAGCCATGGACGTCCCAGTGCAATTTAGGAAGATCGGCTCCTGCACTTAAATAGTGCGCCCAAGATTGCAAACCCTCATGAGAAAGGAAAGGTCTCGAAGCAAAAACAAAACAAAACGCAAACAATATCCTTGTGGAGGAGCTTGTGGTTGTGACCAAACCACCCAACCGTCCAGTTCTTGGCACTCAGGGAGCCCAGGCCGGATTCCCACGTCCACCGGGGAGGGACAAACGTCTTCTCGAAGACTACGTCAGTGGGAGACATGTCACCCTCCATGATGAGATCAGCTATGGTGAGATCAGGAACCGACTGAAGCCTTAACGCCATACACAAACCCAGATTCCGACCAGGTCCATTTCACAACAACTCAAGACACCAATGACCCCGCGAAGGTTTAAACCAAGTGTAGTGTCCCTCATCAAACGTGGAGACCAAACATTTAACCAGCCTAATGACTTTTTCCACCCGAACACCACCCCAAACAAGACCGTAAAGTCACAAAGCTGAAGACAAACATTTGTTAGACACTCAAACATCCAGACCCGGACCAGCGATGACACGGCCACTTTTTTTCTTGCGCGCACGGCTAATCCGAGCGCAAGACGAAGCGCACAAGTTGCTGGATTGATCGGCAACCACACGTGTCTTTAAGAATCCTGTAAATCTAGAGTTACTTGACTCAAACATTGCCCACACACAAAGTTTCTTGATCAATAAACTTTCTGCACGGACAAGTTACAAAGTTTATGGATGGATAAACTTTTAGCACCAGGACCATACAAAAGTTTATGGATGGATAAACTTTTGGCACCGACACCCTTAAAAGTTTATGGATGGATAAACTTTTGTACCATGACCCTACAAAAGTTTATGGATGGATAAACTTTTGGTGCCATGACCCTAAACAGTTTTATGTGTGGATAAACTGTTAGCACCAGGACCCCAAAAGTTTATGTGTGGGTAAACTTGCGGCACCGTCAACACACAAAGCTTCTTTGTTAGATCAACCGTTGAGCTTTTGGGCAAATGCAAAGTTTGTGGACGTCTAAACCGTCTAAAGCTTTGGCAGAGTCCATCACAACCCAGCAACAAGCAATTATGGATCGATAAAACAGGCGCGGGACCGAGCACAAAGTAAGCGAGTCGAATGAGCCTGTGTCGATATCCTCATTGGCAACAACGATTGAGAAACCTTTGCATCTGGCCCACCCATGCTTCATTTCAACATGGTGTCTTGGGTGGGAAAGGCGCCTGACAGAGTTTATGGATCCATATGCAACTGTACTGATGACTCCGAATCATGGTATTATGAGTGGACCATTGTAGCAACCTCCAGTTAGTCCCATAATGTAACTAGTAAGCACATGGGGGGGTCCCATTTGGGTCGCTTACAAAGGCCCACTCCACACTGCGACTGCAAGGGACTCTTTGCATTTGCTATGCAAATTGCTCTTTCTATGGATCCTATCCCTGCAAGGCGCCTTCTCCTGCGGTGTGTTCGGTCCACTTGGCGGGTCGGGGCCGCTATGGGGCCTGTGATCGTGTTGATGTCAGGCGCCCACCACTGATATCCCTGGCTGTTTTAGTCTTGGGGGGACTCTTAGTTGCCCCTAAGCTTGCCAGGGAGTGTTGCGGTGAGCCTCCTACAATCCAGAGCCTATAGGCCGATTCGGCTACCAAAGCATTCCTCTGTGCAGATGCAACACTGCCACCACGCTGTTTGAGGTGATGTTGCTGTGATGTTGGAGAAATGCTGCTGTGATGCTGGAGTGTTGCTGTGATGAAGCTATGCTGGTGGTGTGGTGCGTGTAGCAGTGAGCCGTGGCATGTGCCCGCGTTCAGTTCAGAGGGTCCCTCCACATCAACAAGAGCTCAAACAACGCACTAGTACTTGTTTGTGGGATGCTGTCCTGCTGCTATAGGCTACGTTGCTTGTCCGTGAGGGCCCTCTCATTTGCCATCCCTTCGCGCTAGATACATCACAGCGTCCGCCATTCGCACGACAGCTGTGGTGAGTTGACCTGCCATCTGGACCTGGTTGCCTGACGCATGTTGCCGCGTCTCCCGCTTGTCGGGATTGCCGCGGGAACTCCTAGAACGTGCCCTGGTTCGCCCCTGGCCTGGCGGCTGCCATTGACCATCAGAGTCCACAAACCCTGCGGAGACATACCTGCCGCCCTTCTTGCCCTTGTTCTTGCCCTTGCCGCCCTGCTTGCCGCGGCCGCGGGCGCCCTTGTTGTAGTGCTCCTGCTCGTCCTTGCCATAGCGCTCGTCCTTGCCATAGTTCGCCCACGTGTTCTCGCCATCGCGCTCGCCCTGGCCATAGCTCCACCATGTGTCCTCGCCATAGTGCTCGGTCTTGCCGTAGTTCGCCCATCTATCCTCGCCGGAGCGCTCCTGCTTCGCCCATGTGTCCTTGCCGTAGGGCTCCGGCTCCGACCACGCATACTTGCCATAGGGCTCCTGCTCCGCACATGCCTTGTCTGCCGCTGGATCGAGCGCTGCTCCTGACAAGCACGTGCAAAACGAGGTTGGGCAAACCCTGCAAATTCCTGCTTGAGGTTGGGCCAACACTGCAAATCCCCAATTTCAGGTTGGGCCAACGGTGCAAATCAGGTTGAGCCCACACTGCAAACTATACTGATGGCGCAGGTGCAAGAGATAATTTCAAAACAAGGTTGAGACAACGTTGCAAATCCTACATACAGAGCGTTGCGAAACTGAAACATAGCTTTTGAAGACATGCAGAAAACTACAATCAGTCCTTCAGTCTTGACCTTGGTCTTCCAGCTCCGTGCAGGGGTCGTGGTGGGCTCCTCCTCCTCCTCCTCCTTGCTCACGCCCCAATCCCATTCGCTCTCCGGCTCGTTCTTGACGCCCCACCAACCCTCATGCCAGTCCCCACCGCGCCACCACTCGATCTGGCCCTCCATCGGCTGGCCCTGGTCCAGCGGCTGGCCCATCGACTGGCCCTGCAGAGGCTGCTCCATCGGCTGGCCATCCTTGATCTCCCGCGCCGCCCCTCCTGGCAAGCTGGAAGGCGTTGGAACGAGCAGCCCAACAAAATTTGAAGATTACAGCTTCAAAGGCTTAATTTCAGAGACAACAACCTGAAACAAACTTCTCAAAAGCTTAATTCCAACAAAAAAAAGGCCAAGAGCTCCTCCACTTCCAGATGGAGCGTCCTCCAGCCACGCGCAGTCCCTCACGCCCAGCTCCACTTTGTCCATCGCGTTGCCCTTGCCCTTGGCACGCCTCAGCTCCGCCTTCGCCTCCTCGAAGTCTTCGTCCTTGGGCATGGCGGCCACAGGTCCTAAATCTACGCCAGCACAGGTCCTAAAATCTCCTAAAATGCCAGCGGCGCACACCGCACGTCTCATGGGTCTTGGTCCAACCCTTCACAGGCGTGTCATGACTGGTCACTCCAAGTTCAGAACAACAGCACTCAAATGGTTGTGTGTTTCAATAGGAGACCCTCCAAATTAAACCTTTCCCAACAAAGGGCATCCTCAAAAAGAACACCCAGTCACCTCAGAGTCCCTTGAACTTCGCGTCGTTTTCCAGACCAAACGCTCAAATGACATTCCTCGACTGCATTCATGACGGTTTGCTACCTCTTGGCATTTGTAGTTTAGGGTTGCGCAAGCAAGTCATCTCAGGGCCCCTTGAAAACAACACAACTCATTTTGCAAAGGTCTTCCGAAACTGACTGTTTTGCCACGCGCTCGCCCCCACGCGGTGCAAGGTGGATCCTAATTACTCGTGAAAGCAAGCGCGGTGACACCCTGCAATTGGTGGCTCTGCGATTAGGTCTTGCTTAGCTTCTTGTGTGGGTGAGGGTCAACCATTCAGTGCTACACACTCAGAAACTCACAGAGCCGCGCTACTTGGTCAACTCCTCAGCATCCGCCCCTGCCGGGCGTTCGGCTGGCGCTTTCGTCTGTGCGCTGTGATGCCGCCCTTCCTGCCCCGCATCACGGCTCTGAAGGACTCCAATCCTCAGATGTTCTAGGACTTCTTCATCAAGTTCCAGGAAGATCTCCTGTTGGTTCCGCACGTTCCACAGGGCGCGGACACTGGTCTCGGCGAAGGAGACGCCTCCGTGCGTGACGGCAGGCAGCATCACAGTGATGGTGGCCGGCGCCAAGTGGCGGTCAGCCGGAGTGACTCGCCTTTTCTTGTTGGGCACCTTGGGGTTCTCCTCGCCCTCCGCGGGCACCGCCATTGCGTCCTGCACGGCGGCCTTGGACTTGCTATTCCGCTGGGCGATCAGTTCGTCCAGGAAGGCGCAGTTCACGTGGTGCGTCTTCCCTGCCCTCAAGTCCTGAGAGCGGCCGGTCACCATCTTGCAAAAGTAGGTGTCCCACTTGTTGATGGCCACGAATGCCACGCCCTGCACGGTCTCCGTGCGAGGAAGCCATGGACTTTTCTCGGTGAACTCGTTGGTCACCGAGTAGATCTGCTTCACTGACACGCGAGAAACCATCACCAAGCGGAGAGCAGGCGAGCCACAGGCCCTGCCTAACCGCCTACAGGTGGGCGAGCTGAGAGCCCTGCGCCTAGAGATGGGCGAGCTTAGAGCCCTGCACCAGAGCTGGCAGTCTTGCCAGCTTGACCCACAAATGGCTGAATGGTTTCTAGCAACCTTCCTGGGAGAAATTGCCATTATTAGGACTTGCTCTTGAATAGATGTGTGCGTTGCTGGTCAGGCTTTGGATCTGGCACATGTGAGAAGCCTCATGAGCACAAGCCCATGCCTGCTTGAAGGAATGCGGTGACTAACGTCGACTGTCAGCAAGCACACGCGTGACAAGTTTTTTGGGAAAGCAACTTGGCACTTTGGACATGCCGTGAGCAATCCAACTGCAAAATGACTCGCAAATAACATTTTTCAATGCCATCACACAGGCCTGCACATCTTCGTCAAGCCTTTGCAAAAAGATCGATGGGTTTATACTTGGAGCTTGTACGAAAACATAGATGGGCTCCTACTCAGAGATCTCCGTTCTGCTTGCCGACCTTCCGCTTTTTCGGAGGAGCTTCCGGCAATATCTCCGCAAGCTCCACCAGCTTCTCGGATTTGGGGCGAAAGACCGTGAGAGTCGTGCCCGGCGTGATGCTGACCGTGTTCTTCATGAGAGGAATTGTGACGTTGCCCGGCGGGGTGGCCAGCTCCTTGCCGTCGAGATCAGGGGAAATGGCCATGTTTGCAGCCTCTGCATCGTTCGTCGCCTGAACGAACCAGAAGGTGTCCAACAGCCCCTGTTTGGAATCCTTCGGGACCGATGTGACGGGCGCAAGGGACCACAGGAGCTTCTCACCATCAGGTCGCTTCCTAAGCGCAGAACAATGACCGAATGGTAATGGAAGGGTCGAGTTGCCAATATTTGGGTGGGAAAGCTGAATGGAGTTGGAAGGAACATGTCAGCGAACAATGCTGTGTAGACTAGTCCGAAAAATGAGGGATGGTAAACTCATCCTAATGTGTGGGGAAAAAACAACCACAGTGGCGATAAGTCTCATCCACCCTAGCGGGATGTTGGCTGCGCTGTGACCACGGGACCCTTCTTTCACCTCCACTCGGGTGGTGGCTGGAACCAGCACCAGCTGCCCTTCTTGGAAAGCACAGATGGAGACAACGGCCTTGCTCGGCTTCAAGACCACCTTCAAACTCTTTGGAACCTCCTTGTGCTCCCTGATCAGCCAGTCCAGCTCCAGCAAAACCTTCCCCCGGAAAACGGCGGCCTGAAAGTCCGGGTGATTGAGGCATCCATGCTCCCAGTGGTTGGCGAGCTCCTGGGGCCGGGCCTTGGGTGTATGTTTGACCCATTCCCCCGCGGCAAAGGACTTTATCGAAACCCTAGCGGAGCCATTGATGAGGCCGTCGTTGATGGAGATGATGATGGATCCATCCGGCTTGGCTGCTGTGATCACAGCAACGACCTTGTCTGCCTTGCGGCATGCCCAATCCCCCACCTTGAAGCCGTACTCCAGCAAGAGCTCGTCTGGATGGGCAGGCTTGCCCGATGCATCGTAATGCCTCATCCTGGGTATTTCTTTCGCGTGGCGGCGAAAGGCAAGCAAGTGTCGAACAACTCCCTAGATATCATCTCCACTAGAAAAAATGTCAAGGTGGCGCAATCTGCAGAGTCAACACGGAAAAGCATCCTACGGCAGCCCAGCGGCGCAGGGCCGGCGCTCTGTCCGCTCGAGCTGGCAGCGGTGGAGACCTCGTCGCCGGTCACCCTGTGGGACTCCCACTTCTTGGTCAGCACAACGCCGTGCTCCTTGGCAACCAAGTCGATGGTCTCTTGAGCGCAAGCCTCCACAGTGGCAGGCCTCTGGACACCCTTGACCCGCTTGTCAAGCGTCACTGCCACAGCAGCCATCTCGAATCTGAAGACGTCCTGCATGATGGCCTCTTTGTTGACAGCTGTGGATGCCAGCGCTCGCATTTCTTGCATGATGCCCTCCGCGTGGAGAACTGGCTGCAGCAGGTTGGCGCTGCACATGCGTTTGCAGTCAGCTGGGCCTACGAACTTTGGGGGGGACAGGTATGCAAGTCTCAGCAGCGCGTGCCTGAAGCGGAGGCCATCCTCTCCCTTCTTGAGATTTGCCCCAATGGCGTCCCAAAAGTCTGGGCCCAGCGATCTCTCGGTGGAGGATCCAAACTGCTTGATCACGGACTCCGTCTCGACCATTGCCGAGCCCGATGGGCCACCGCCCCACTTCATCAGGAACCCGTACATGTGTGGCAAGCACGGGGCGCATGGCGGTTTGCTCCGGAGCACCCTGTCTCGGATCTCAGCGAAGGCCACCGGGTCCGTCCTACCAGCCGACACTTCCCGCCACGTGTTCAAAATGCGGCGGGCCAACTGGAGCTCGTGCTCGCGCCGCTGGAGTTGCCCGCCAGCGTTCATTGCCTCTTGGACAAGGCTGGCCAACTTAGGCACCGCTTGCATGACGTCTGCAGAAATCACTCTCCACTGCAGGCCACTCTGCGAGGCCTCGTACAGCTGCGCGTCGTGTTGGCGCACCCTCTCCAGGTTGAGGCGCCCGTTCAGACAGAGCGAGTCAGACTCGTGGGCCATCTCAGCGAGGATCAACCGCAGGGCCATGTTGGTGTGGCTGCAACTCAGCGAAGCCAGTTTGATGGTGTGTGGCTCGACTGTCGGCAGGAGGCCGCCCGAGCCGAGCTGCTGCGCTACGTTGAACTCCAGCACGGAGTCGTGCGAGGGGCCTGACCCCGGTACCTCGCACGCCATGGCGTCTATTTGCGCCCAATTCCACCCGCAGGCGGAGATATCACGCAGCAAAGAGTGACAATCCATAGCGTTCAGGCCGTAGCCGTCGCGATTTGCGGGATGGCAATGCACGAATCTAGGGCTCACTCGCTGACGCCACATCAGCTGCTTGTCCTCGAGGTAAGTGAACAGGGCCCCCATCGTCTGAACCATGCGGCCCTCACTGGCCTGCTCCACCATGGAGGAAATGGTTTCGAGCGCGTCGGCAGTCAACGCCATGATGCCTTGCAGAAGCCTAGAAACTGCGAGCAAAATGCCCTGCAGCATGTCTGTCGCACGGCGAGCATGCTTGCGTGCCCTGCCGTGGTTTGGCGAGCGACAATGCCCTGCCACCATGCTGATTCAGTCCAAATATATGTGTCCAAACGAACTATGCGCTTGCCCCGCTGCAGCTGGGAACAAGTGAATCAGTGCACACACCCACTGACAGCTGCAAATGTTTGTTGCACAACCTTCCAGTTTCACCTTTGGCTCAAACAGGCTCAAACTGCAATGCGTGTTTCACATTCGCCTTTGGCTCAAACAGACTCAAGCTGCAAATGCGTGTTTCACATGCTTTCAGTTTCACCTTTGGCCCGAACAGGCTCCAACATGGATGCTGACATTTTCTCCAGCATGTATACACACGCGTGGCTATGGCCACGCGCTGCAAAAAAAACATTGAGCGAGTGAAAACATATATCACTCACAGATGGTGCTCCAAGTAGGAAGCAGCGTTCTGCTGGTTGAACAAGACGTCATCCAAAAGCAAATCCATGTTCGTTTTTTGGGGAGGGGGGAGAAACAGCTAAGGGCAAGAAGGAGGTTAAGCAGCTTCGGGCAACACAACAGTTTGTTTGCATGTCAGAATGATGCTTTCCCCAGAACCAAGCTTTCAAGGGAACGCAGGACACCAACACTTGGTCACCATTATCCCTTTTTTTGGCCACAGCCATTTGAGAGGGGCAGACCCCCAAACTATTTGGATTTGACCCAGATATGTTCATTCTTTTCAGATATGACTCATTGCTTTTGAGTTTGGAGGTCGGTGTGGAATGAACATCCGCTCCCAAAATTCTGCAGTGGCACTCAACGAAACACTTTTTGAAGTCCAATTCCTCCGAATGAAAACCCTGACCCCTTCCACATCCTTCCAAGCTAAACACTGTAATCTAAACCACTCATTGGTCCCACTTGTTGGCCCAAAGAAGCTACGATAGTACATATTTGTACATTTACATACACCTATATACTGTCCAACCCCCTAAAGTTGCTTGGCCACTCCGCCCGCCCGTCGCCGCCGCCCAAGCTGGCCTGCACGCCACCGCAGCTGGCCAGCAGCTGCGACTGCCGAATCCTGTAATTCATTATTTGGAGGGGATATACTAAATTACAATCAAAGGACGCAACACCCTCTCTTTTTTTGGTTCATGGGGAGGGGAAGACTTGGTCCGAACGCGTTTGCAAAATGTTCTCCCCGGAACAACCCCAGCAAAATATTGTAAAAAGGCAACTCCTGGCAATCGTTGATGCTGCGCAATGGTAAACATGAGTTTCGGGATCCTTTGGAAAAATCGAACAATGTTAAAGGAGTTGTCGCAAAAAACCTTCTCTCCCGTTTTTTAATGGCAACCAAGCCTCGTTTTCCCAAAACATTCCTGGCCACGGCGGCGCGTGGAAAAGACAAAGCACATGTTTGGCACGCGTGCGCGCACACACACACACAACTGTTTTTGTAACAAACCAACGGTCGGAAAACAGACAGTATATCAATTTAGCCAACTTAACAAATCTTGGCTAAGTTGTACTTGGCCTATATGCATCTGCCCCGGTTTGCACTTAGCCCAGTTACATAAGTACCACTTAGCCTATGGTCTTTTCTCGCAAGTACTTGTTTCATTTGCTATGTGTATGCATGTAGGGTCGTCCAACATACTAAGTCGCGCGCGCAACATGGCTCACATGCCAGACTTGCAACCTTGCTATGATACACCATAGCAAACTTGTAAGTACATCTTGGCACACTTGCTATGTGTCTCACGTGTTGCATCTACTTGCAACCACACCCGCCCATCCAAGTAGGGCGTGGAGCCAGCAACCCAGCGGAAAAGACAACAACAAGCTTTGGCAGGCTCCCCGTGAGTCGAGACCCAAAAGGTGTCAACCTGCGCCCGACTGAGCCGAAACGGGGCCAAGGAGCAGCGGGCCCACATGGCCCGCAGCGCCTCGGAGGTCTTCCAGCCACCGCCGCGGGAGGCGACGCCGCCGACTCGGGTGACTCGGAATCGGTTGGCTTGGATGGGTCTGGGGATTCGACCCCCGGCCTTTGTAGAGGGTAAAGGAAACCGCATCTGAAACACCAAACAACCAATCAGAGGGAATCTGAAGTGCATATGACTATGAGATTGGAAAGTATGTTCTTCTGGACCAGATGCTTTTGCGGTGGGATTCAAGAGAAACCAGAGGGAAACAGGGTGTCCAACCTAAAATAGGTAGCGGCAGCGACCATAAAGTGGAGAGTTTTTTGAGAACCTTACCTAGACAAAAAGGGGCCAGAGCCAAGCCGATGTGAGGAATCAACTATTGTCCTCGCTCTTCTTCCTCGGCTGCAGAAAACCCCAAAAATGATAAGCTCTCAGATATGATATAGAGAAAATATCCTTGTGGAATCGGATACTTGCGCTGTTTAGTTCAGGGAGCAAACGCAATTATGAAGCTGGCGCACGGCCATGATTGCTCTGCAAGCATATTGCTGCACATTTAGCCTGTAGCTTTGCTGTGATGGTAGGGCTTCTCCAGTCGGGGCCACGGGCCAGCTGCTTGGCATCTTCCCGCGTTGCCAGCTACAAGAGGCCGAATAGCCCCGGATCGCCAGCATCCAACTGCCCTGAGGCAAACGATTAGAGCATCAGTGCCGCTGCGAGTCCACCGAAGTTTCCCCTGGCGTTGGCCTTCGCTGGCGTACTTCACCATCTTTCGGGTCCTGACATCCACATGCACCCAGAAAACAGGCAAATAATGCCTTGAGGCTCATCCGTCTACGCTTCATCACAAGCATCAGCGCGGCAGTCCTGTGTCCAACACTGCTCCTCTTGACCAATGCTGCATGCTTTGACACAGCCGCTTGTTCAGCCAGCTGTCGCCGCATCCGGATTGATCAGGCTGGTGTTTGTTCGTCACCAGTTTCAGCTGAAGGGTGCAGTTTTGCAGTTCCACGACAGCGCTGTTTCTGCACATTTGGGCATTCACTGCGGCCATGTGTCGTGTGGCATCATGGCACAAGCTAGCTGGTCTCTTCTGGCGCCGTGGCTGCCTTGGGAGAAGCGTGGCGCTATCCTTTCCCATCATCCGGCACCGTTAGCGGCCTTTTAAGCGACCAACAAGCCAACAACTGCTCCAGAGACGTGTGTGGCCATCTTTCCCGACCAAACAGATTAAGAGGGGTGGGGGCTAGCTGGAGGCAGCTGGAGGCTGCTTCCCGGCCCTTGGAGCCGAGGCGAACTTTGAAAGCTCTTGAACAAGCCAATCGTGAATGAGCACAACCTTGACTCTCTTGCCGCTAGGGATCGCTAGTGTAGTTTTTGCATTGTCTTTCATCGAAGCGCGCACAACAGACGTGTGTGTGTGTGTGTCAAATAGTGGAACCCTCAAAATGGTGGTTTCCGTTGCGGTTTCTTAAGTGAAGAGAACATCCTGCAACAAAACACACACCAATTTCAAAGAGCTGGTGTGTCGCAGGCCTACGCGCATGTTCCTGGACGCCTGGAGAGTCATACGGAGCAGTACGTGCAGCGGAAGAAAAACTTGGAGGCATGAATGGGACGCATTTCCACAAGCCTCCGAACACAAAAGGCCAGTAACTCGAAGATGGGTCCACCCGTGTGGAAAAGTTGCTGTTGGGCCATGTTGGGCCATGTTTTCTGCATCAAGGGAGTGATTGCCAAACGAAACGATGGTTCTACGCATCCGTTGTTGGAGTATTGGCTGCTTCAGTGGCTCTTGGTGACTTTTTTCCATGTGACTTTTCATTGTCCCTTTTCTTTTACGACTGCATGTTTCGTAGCTTTCCTGAGAACTTCTAGAATGCAATCATTTCGGTCCTGTGCTTGTGGAAAACTTGCAAGGGGCCTGGTGCTTCACTATAATTTCGCCCCGCGGATATGACCGTGTTGCCAAAGGGTGGGACATGTGTGTGTATGTCCAAACCCTGTGCCCTTAATTGGGAACTCTCGATTCTTTACATTGCTTAATTGGCAACACCATTTTGTTTGGTCGTGTGTGTTGTAATCGAAACCCGGCATCAAAGAGGTCTTGCAAGGTTGAAGGCCACACATGTCAACCAACGGGATGGCCGCAGGTCGAGGTTCCACTGGGTTGCCTCCAAAAAATGTTTTTGTAAAACATGCTTTTAGGGTTGACTAAGCATGAGCAAATAATCTGAATGTGGGCCAAGTTTGAGGTTTCCGGCATTGTCCGTTTTAACTGCCAGAAAGATGCCTGGACCCTTCAAATTTCCTTCCAAAAGGACATCCCCCCCGATCGTTTTGGGACAAGCTAGCTTAAGCAGGCGTTCTGCCCAAAATATGCAAGCTACCCCTGGAGTTTGCTTCATTTTTTGCTTTGCACCAGCAAACAGTTGCCGCTCTTTGCAGGGGGTCTTCCGTAATTTTGGGGCAATCTAAGATCTTTCAGGGTAGTGTGAGTCAATCTCCCACTTCCAAAGTGAAGTTTGAGTCCATCTCCCATGTTGAGTTCTCTCTTTTAAGGGTAGCTTGAGTCTCTGATTGTTTTTTCTACGCCCCGGTGGACTCGAGCGAAGGCTGAGGAGAAGTTTCGGGGCTGCCGCGGCGTGGTGCCGGGGAACTTTGCCCACCAGGGTTTGGCGCCGCGGCCGAAGTTCACTCTGTAGCACCGGCAGACACTGTCCCAGGGCTCCTCAGGGGAAGCTCATGAAACTTGCGGGGGCCCTGTAGCAATGGGCTTTGAAGGGAAACCAAAAGCACACCCACCATGGGGGCTAAAGTTGTTCTCTCATGTGGAGGGCTTGGGAACTCAACCTTATTTTGGGCGATACCCAGCTCACGGCCGAAAGAAGCACCAGTTGTTTTTATTATTATTATTATTAAACATAATAATTAATTATTAGTATTATTAGGATTATTATTAAGTATTATTTATTTATTTATTTATTTATTTATTTATTTATTTATTTCGCGTTGCAAAACATAGGGTGGTGTTGGTGTGCCAAGAGGTTGAGCGACGCCCTGGAAAGAGGGTCCCTGATTTGAGGCCGATGGGAATATGTCAAGAGCAAGAGGGCCATGAGTCTCTCCGAGTGGAATTTGATGGAGTGAACCAACTGCGGGTTAAATGGTGTCCAAAAT
>CAUJNA010003345.1:390508-418008 GCA_963377175.1 Effrenium voratum
ACCCCAGGTTACTGGATGGTGGCCGGTCGCGCGCTGTCTTGCCGTTCCTCAAGCGCAATGCCGCAAGCTTATGACCCAAAGCCCACCGCAATCGATACCCGAAACCTGCTCACCAACACACCGCCAGCAGTTACCATAGTCATTGACTGAATCGCCTCAAGCCGGCCTGAGCACAGCAAGTCTTGCATCACGAGCCAAGCAATTGTTGTGTTCTTTTGTTTCAACTAGACGCCTAGGTTTAGTAGGCAGTCTTAGATAAAATGGCGACGCAAGAAGCCCCTTGGACTCTTTGTCATAGGGTTTGGGTAGTTGTTTTTGTTAATATGAGTGTCCTTCTTTGATGGTACCTGCTTTGGGCTGGTTGTTTAAAGGGAAACGGACAAGCCCATCTCAAGTTTGGATTACTCACTCACGCCGATCCTTTCCGGCGAGCTCGACGGACATGCTATGCTTGCTATGCACTTGCCATGGCACCTAGACGAGGGCTGCAAGTTCAGAGATCCTGGCGCGCTTGCTGTGTATTTGGCTCAAAGGGGACCCTGCAAAGCGGTTTCCTTTGGACTGCTCTATCAACAGGGAACACGTATAAAAGAGGGTAGCTTCAAACAAGCAGCCCTCATGTTCCAAGTATGGGAGCCTTGCAGGGTTATGTCCGCCTCAGTCATTCAACTGAATTCCTTAAAGTGACTGTTTAGGGGTGTCCCTTTTTTGAACATCTCCTCCAAAACACAACCTGGTCACTTCACGGTCCCTGACCATCAATTGGAATGCAGGTCCCTTAGGTTTGACCTCGAATGGAGGAAAGGACCCCTTTGGGGTTGTATTTCATGGGAACCAAAAGGAAACCAGAGTCGTGAGCGTAGTAGACTCGTAGACCCCCCAAGTACGGGAGTTGCTCAAATAAATGGATTGTGTCAAAGGGCCATTTGGGGTTCAAAGCAAACCAAAAGGAAGCCTATTTGAACAGCCCCACTGGAAATGCTGAGGCTGGCGCGCGAAGCTCCTGAGATGTTGCACGGCAAAGCAGCCCAGGTTTCAAGTTTGGAGATTCGAGCACGTGTGCTTCGGAGATTGCCACCTTCGCCTTGCCTTCCTCTAGAAACCTGCGAGGCGCAATGTCTCCGCTGCCAGCTAGCTTTGCTTCGAGCCGACAGCTTGCGGTCCATGAGATAATCTCGAAGGCATTGGTCCAATTCCGAAAGGACGCGCTGCATTGCATCTTTGCCAACACGTCTTTGCATCGGATGTCCGCATTTCCCGCCCAAACAAAGTTGTAGACTTCTCAAGTCGACTCAGGGTCTTCGTTGCGCTTATCCACTCAATGCATGAGTGACCACATGGGCAAGCGGCTCGACAGCTCCCATACAAGTGCCCATCTTCCAAATTGCTTTTGGAGTGCTGTATCATCTGCCTTGCCCGTAGCCAAGCTGAGCCTTCCAAGTCGCACAGAAGCCAAATTGACGATTTGGCGCCTGCCGGGCTATTGATGTCGCTGCAGCATTTTCAGTTTTGGATTTCTGCACTTTGCCCTCGCAGTCTTTGCCAGGTATCACGTCCGTGCGGGCCGCGACCCGAAGGACGTGGGGCTCTTGCCCACCGTTTCGCAGGGTGGGGGGCGGCGGGTGGTGGCGGCTAGGGCGAGTGGTGGCGGGTGGGGGGGGGGGGGGTTAGGGTTTAGTTTTCAGCTCTCAAACTTTCCACTTTTTGTTCCCAAGTTTCTTCTTCATTTAAGTCTAGGGCCAAAAATGTTGAAATCTTATGGTTAGTTAACTCAGCAGGCCGGCTTGTTCACAGGTTTGTTTGGGTAGGGTGGTCTTCAAATTGGATGTGGACTCCCCAATGGGTGGTGTTTCTTGTGATGTTCGCTTTAGCCAACTCTTATAGCGGTTCCGCTTTGGTTTGATCTTCAACCCTCTACTTCTTGGGCACACGTTTTTGTCCGTACCCGCTTGCAACAAAGTATGGGTTCAGGGTGTCTGGACATCCGGTTGTTGGGTTCCATTTAGGACTCAGTTTGATGATAGGTCAAACTAGATGGGCCCTGCAAATGGCTGGCCCGTGTCCAGAGGCATCAACCCAACAATTCGGCTCCCAGCTTTGTTTTGGCACATCCCTCTTAGGGCTTGTCTTCAGCACGGGCCATCTTTGGGACGCGCAAAAAGACCTCGAACCAGATCCCAACAGGGGTCTCTAATTCATACTCACCTGCAAATACACACAGAACCCAATAGATTTCGCGTTTTCAGAGGTATCTCCTTTGAGGGAGCCCCCCTTTTTGAGGTTCCATGTAAATCTGCAGGGCGGCGTCTGTTTGTCAACATTCCCGCAGCTGCATGCGCCGCACGTGCCTAATTCAAGGCAAGCCCAGGGGAAATCTGCGAGAGGTTGGACACTCCCACATTTTCCCCTATCAGCTAGGGCATGTTTGTTGACAGTTTTTGTCAGAAAAGGGTTGTTTCCCTTTAACCACCAGTTCGGGGGTCAGTTTGATCCTGCTAGAATAAAGACGTTGCGGGGGGTTGCGACGTCCCACAGTGAAGGTTTCTTTCATCCGGGTCCATGTCTTATTTCTGGTGGGTGAATTATGATGTGCCCAGATCTATATCCTGCATCCATGTATCTGACGTGCCTGACATGCTCAGCGTGTGCTAGAGACGTGACATGTCTGATGTGTCCCAAATCAAAATCCTGCGCCAGGGATGCGGCCTACACGTTGATTCTTCACAAGGGTTTGGGTGGACCTTTTCAGTAGGCTTTCATTGTGGCTCGCTTGGGGCCAAACAAATGGCTTGACAGGAACATGCGGAAGTTCTCCAACTGCGGGCCTTGATGCTTACGCACAGTCCCCCCCGCAACTGACATCTGCTTCACAGGAGACCTTCGACGCTGCAGCAAGGGCCCCGGGGCCTTGCACTTTGGACCGTGGCTGGGCTGTTCGTTCAATGGCATATTTCTCCCCCAGGCTGCTCGGCCTTCCGTTGGTTTTTCTGTATAACCAAGAATGTGGCCGGGCAGTTTGTCTTTGGCTCCCGGGCAGTTCGGAATTTGCGTTGCAATCCTCAAGAAAGGGAACCAACTCCGGCGACTCGAATCCAAAGGGAAAACGAATTGATTCTCATCTGTTCTGCCCCCCCTTGCCCAAGATTCGGGGCGATTGTCACTATAGTCAAGGCAAGAGGCCCAAAAAGTTTTAACTGGTTCGAGCGAGGCACTTCAGCATTTCTCATGGTGCAAGGGTATGTTTCAGAAAAGCTGAAATTGTCCGCAACCATGCTTTTGTGAGCGCGTGCCTTGTGGAAGCAGGTCCTAATTGACAGCTGAAATCCAACCAACATGGTCTCCAATAGCGTAGCCTCTCGATTCCTAGCCACTTTGTAGAGGTATTTATATTACACACCATATTTTACCAAAGGTTCATATCACTGTTAGCACTGGGATCAACGAAGCAGGCGACGACAATCCCACAGATGGCCCCGGAGCCTGGGGCATCAGTTGCACTTGGCAGGCAAGATATGCTGCTTTCCACGGCTTCTGCTGCATAGAAACGGAGGCCCAGGACAGAGTGTGGGTCTTGAGTGCTTCTTGGTGGTGTTATGTGGTTTGCGGGGGGGGGGGGGTGTAAGCGGAATCCAAAGAGAAACAAGGGAAACCACCATGTTTGAGGCTTCCCTTCTTGTTGGTACCCTTGCTCGTTGGAGACTAGACAAACCTTGTTGCCCTTTTACCCTTTGAGTTTCCTGCATGTTTTATGTTCACCAGCATTAAAGTTGACTGTTGCAAGGGAGCCTGAATCTGGTCCCCTTTTCCAGCGGCGTGAGTACACCCCCTGTATTCTCCGCGGGGTGGCTTGGGCAGTGGAACCCTTCTTGTGGAGATGGTCACAGTACTTGCCAACAAAAGGTGCGGCCGCCCTTTAGATTCTTCACACGGTTTTGGGTGGACCATGTTGATGCCAGGTTTTGATTGCGACTGAAAGCCTGACGATGACGAGGGTTCTCCTAAAGGAGCCAGCAACACGGAATAAGCCTTGGCCTCACTCGTAGGGAGTTCCACCGTCGCACAGCGACACCGGGGTCCATTGGTCCGTGGGAATCATCGTGTCCGCTGGTTGGCACAAAGAAAATTCTACATTGCTTTTCAAGACCATTCCCCCCCTCCCCCCGCAAACCAATGGACTCTTTGGGAGCAGTCGGGAGCAGTCGGACCGTGTCAAGTACATTTGGGGGTGTGCCCTTTTTGGGAAGCGCCTTTTTGGCTGGTAAAGAGGGAATCGAATACTGGCCATGGAAAGGCCATATTCTACTGTGGATGGACGGAATCCTGCACCGCCTAAGAAACCCTGGAACAATGATTCCCCAAAGTGGTGCAGGATTTCATCCATCAGTATTTTGGAACATGGCCCAGAAGAATATGACTGTGGGTCAAGAATAGGTACTTGAAATGGAACCCTAGTAAGTGAAAACATGGACCAAATCCTGCGGTCCAGGGCTGTGGGAAATGACCGCTTCTGTGATACAACAGAAAGGGCTTCCCAAAGACTAACCAGAAGAGGGAGATTCCCAAAAGAATCACAGTGGTTGGATAAACCCCTTGTGATCCCACCCTGCGGTCTGGCGGATATTTTTTTGACCCCACACCCATATTGAACACCGCAAGCGAGGATGCTGGTCCGGCGCTGGCGGAAGCCCGGGGCATGGAGGAGCGGAGGGGCCGATGTCGATACGTCGATACCCGCCATGGCGCCAAAACGCCATGTTTTTGAGATTAGTTGAGGTAGGGACAATCAAGGCAATAGGGGCCCAATGTCTGGTTTCAGCAAGGCAAATCTGTGTTTTCAGAAACTATTTGATAGGCCCAGTTCTTACTCCGAGAAACAACTCATCACTTATGGATCTTTTCGGCTTCCCTAAAGGGCTGCGGAAAGCCCCCGTCCAGCCGATCCCCCCCGGCCAGGGCTTCTTGAAAGAGCCCCCGGAGATCGTCATCGCGGCGCCGGCCTGTTGGTTTGAACAGCCCGCCGGATGGTGGTTGTTGTGGTGCCGAACTGCCGGAGGTCTCCTCTAATGTTCGTTTTTGAGGGTACCTATCCCCCGCAAAGGTATGACAAAGCACGTACCAGTTGCGGGAGTGCCCTGGAATAGAGAACCTCCTTTTGTCTCTTGGATGCCAAGAATGAAGCCTGAAAGAAGCCCATGCCAAAGTTTGTGCGCGATTTATGCGACTCGACCAAAGTCGTCTTTTTCTGGCAAGTGTGTGTTTCTGTTTGTGTGTGCGGATTTGTGCGCATTTGTGTATGTCTTTGTACGTATGTGCGTGTTGGTTTCTTCGCTCGCTGGCTCCCTTGTTGGTTTGCTTGCTTGCTTGCTTGCTTGCTTGCTTGCTTGCTTGCTTGGTTGCTTGCTTGGTTGGTTGGTTGGTTGGTTGGTTGGTTGATTGGCTCGTTTGTTGGTTTGCTTGCTTGCTTGCTTGCTTGGTTGGTTGGTTGGTTGGTTGGTTGGTTGGTTGGTTGGTTGGCTCGTTTGTTGGTTTACTTGCTTGCTTGGTTGGTTGGTTGGTTGGTTGGTTGGTTGGTTGCTCGTTTGTTGGTTTGCTTGCTTGTTTGCTTGCTTGCTTGCCTGCTTGCTTGCTTTCTTGTTTTCTTGCTTTCTTGCTTCCTTGCTTCCTTGCTTTCTTGCTTTCTTGCTTGCTTGCTTTCTTGCTTTCTTGCTCTCTTGCTTTCTTGCTTTCTTGCTTCCTTGCTTCCTTGCTTCCTTGCTTGCTCGCTTTCTTTCTGTCTTTCTTTCTTACTTTCTTGCTTGTGCTTGCTCGCATGCTTGCTTGTTAGTGTTTGCTTTTTTTTGCTTGTGTTGTTTTTTCTTTTGTCTTTCTTTATTTGCTGTTTGTTTGATTGATTATTTGATTGTTTGTCTGTCTGTCTGTCTGTTTGTTTGTCTGTCTGTCTGCCTGCTTGCCTGCCTGCCTGCCTGCCTGTCTGTTTGTTTGTTTGTTTGTTTGTTTGCTTGCTTGTCTGTCTGTCTGTCTGTTTGTTTGTTTGTTTGTTTGCTTGCTTGCTTGTCTGTCTGTCTGTCTGTCTGTCTGTCTGTCTGTCTCTGTCTGTCTGCCTGCCTGCCTGTCCGCCTGCCTGTCCGCCTGCCTGTCTGCCTGCCTGCCTGCCTGCCTGTCTGTTTGTTTGTTTGCTGTCTGTCTGTCTGTCTGCCTGCCTGTCTGTCTCTTTCTGTCTGTCTGCCTGCCTGCCTGTCTGTCTGTTTGTTAGACGTGTGTTTTTGGTGTGTGTGTGTGCTTATGCCCATGTTTGCTTTTGCGTTGTTTCTCTCTTTTCGTTTCGCCTTTACTTTTTTTGGTTGCTTTGGTTGGTTGGTTGGCTTGGTGTTGTTCACTTTGCGGATGCTGGACTTGACAGGACGGGCTCCTTGGAGAGGACGGCTCTGCGCGTATCGCTGCCCGGGCCCCGGTGCGGCAACCAAACCCGGGAGTGCGGATGGCCTACAAAGTGGAACCCTGGAATCCACAGTTCTAATTCTGTCTGCTTTCTGGCGAATTATTGCGTGGATCCGAAAAGTTAGCGAAAGTTACGAGGCTGAATTGCCTGGCCTTTCTTGGGGGTTGTGTTACGGGAATTTTCGCTTCTAGACAACCCTTTGGAGCCCTACGTGCACAAAGGTGTGAGCGCCGCTTTTGAACGGAACCTGTGGGCCTTGGGGTTGCCAGCCTACCTTGTGCCTTGCGCATAGGCGTTGGACGAGTCTGAGGGCGTGCGGTGCCCAGAGCTGGTCGCTGCGAAGCTGCTCCCTGAGCTCCTGGACTTGATGTGCTTTTTGGGAAGGCCCTTTTTTTGAATCAAGCGGAGACCGGTTCCGTTTCTAGGGGTTCCGTATTCAAGGAGCTTATGTCAGACCGCGATATTCGACCTCATGCCACTACCCCCAAGGCAGAATGGGGCCAAACACTAGTGTTGGTATAACGGTTTTATGCCCCCATTATGCCTTGGGGGTAGTGGTCTGGCATGAGGTCGAAAATCGGGGACTGACATAAGCTTCTTGAAAGGTGGGTCCTTGGCCACCAACTGAACATGGGCTAATTCCAAATTCTCAACGGAAGTTGAACCTCTGGAATACATCCAAACCGTCATCTGAAACCCCTAAAGCCGTAGAGCTTTCCCATATTCGGGGTGTCTTTTGTAGGGCACCCCTTTTGGAACTCTTTTAAAGGGAAACCAAAGGACGACCACCATTTTGGGGGTGCTCGGTCCCCACGCCCAGTCTGGCTCTTCACACCCACAAGGTAGGATAACCAGCAATGGGCATTTGACTATGGTTTGATCGAGACACTTTGGGATACGTGCCGCTTGTATGTGCTTTTTGTTTTTTGAAGCACATGTTTTCGAGGTTGGTGGCCATGGCCTATTTGATTCAGAGGTTCGAAGCTGGGCAGCTGGCAAGAAACGACGTTCATGCCAAAGTATCAGCTGCGTGAAAGTATCTGCTTGGCAGCGAAGGACAGCCACAGCCGTTGTGCAAGGCCGGGGCTGGGGCCAGAGGGCTTTCCCAAGAGTCACGGACACATGAAGGTGTGGCGTGACTGGCAAGCCCAGGGTGGCGGATTGGCTCATGACCAGACGGAAGCGGAGAACTGGGGCCGCGCCTGGGGCAACCCAGCCGCTGTGGGTCTGTGAAACACGAAGGCCGGCCGTGGTTGGGAAGATCATCCTATGACCTAAAGAGTGATCTGACCGCTTCCCGGCCAAGGTCCAAAACCCGGGGCCCGAGTAGCATTTAGAGTCGTTTGGGTCATTTTAGTGGTGCAAGAACACCCCAAAAAAACCTGGCCAAATGAGCGGTGTTCTTTTGGCTTCGACCAACCCCGAAAACGCCTTCTACAGGCCCAATCGGGATTGATTGCAAAAGGTCACAAGCCTCGCCGCTTTGGCAACTGTAGGCGCTGAAGCGCCTGGACGGTTTGTTGGGCACCTTCGCCTCCGGCCTTGCGGCCTGCGACTCCGCCGCGGGCCCCAGAGCGGTTTGGAGGGTCGGGCCTCCTTGGAGCCCCGCAAAAGGCCGCCCTGTCCCAAAAAAAGGGGCCCACAAAGGGAGAGCTGAAAAGGCCGAACCTCTCCTCACTCGCAACAACCTATTGCTCATGAAGCGAACTGGGTAAAGCAAACTCGGTTGCTCTTTGGTTGGTTCAACCTTGTTGGGATATAATAGCACCACAGTTGTCCCAACCACTAACCAGCAGCACCAAGGGGCGCGCAACCTGTTGCAAAGTGAAACTAAAAGGGGAAACCATCCACTTTGGGCGTGTGACTCCTTCGAAGACCACCCCGCACGTTTTGGCGTCCGGTTTGACCCACAAAAGCCGTACCAACCACCGTTTTTTCGTGTCAAGAGGGAAACCACACTTTTGGGGGCCTTCCTGCTTAAAGACACACCCATATGGATTGTCCATCCCCGAGCAAGGTTTTTCTGAAGAACCTACAGCGGTGCTTTTCCCCTGGCAAGGCGTCGTGACCGTGTGTTTTGCACAGGCCGGCGAGGTGGGTGTGCGGGACGCTGAGCGCAGCCCTGTGCTCTTGCACGAGGCACATCTAATGGGATGCGCAGCCCAGCTGGGAGTCATTTGCTTTCAGTGGTTTCCCACAATTATCCATAAATGGGAAAACGTGGCTTGGACCTGTGAAGTCTAAAAGTGGCTGATTTCCGTCTTGGTCCATGTTGCTGTTGCTGCATCACAAGCAAGACTAGCCAAAACGGCCCCAGTTTGTGGTTCTATACCCCTTTGTGGTAGTGAAAGCCTATCTTGGACCAGCTGCTAAGATGATTGGCTCTGGGCCTACAGTAAAGGGTGCTCCGGACAAGTACCTTTCAGGGCCTAGTTGGAACGGGGAATGGGACCTTACGCAATGAATGCCATTGTTAGAGAGTAATATGTGTGTGTGTGTGTGTGCAGCTATGTAGCCCCTTGTGAATTCCGCACCACTTCTCATCGTTGATCTGTGATACAATGGTTGTCCACAACCCCCTCGAAAAAGGTTGATGTCCATGCCTGCTAACCCCAAGTAAAGTGAAGCGGTCGCTTGACCATGGCACACTGATCCAGAGCAGCAAGTTGAGGGCCCTGGCGTTCCCATGGCTCCCTGTGGCTCTCAAGCAGGTTCTGCCAGGTTTTGGCCCTTCCTCTCCTGGCTTTGTCCAGCTTACTGAATGAGTCTCGGAATGCCCTGCAAGAATGGGCGCTGGTTTCAATCGCAATTTCCCACTTTTGGGTGGGGATAGTCATGTTGCAGGACCAAGTTCTGATGAGGTCTCCACTAGTCAACAATGGAACAGAAATGTTGCTATAGGCTTAGCCGGGTAATTGGAGGTTCGGGTCATTCCCAACCAAAAGTGTATCAGCGACCGCACAGACTTGATTTCTTGCGGCTCCCCCCCTACTCCAAAAGCCCGTATATTGTTGTATGTTGTATTTTTGTGAAAACCGGGGTTTTCCGACGTATACTTGGGGCCCTCGTTTTGGTGCCTTCGGGTGGGAGGGTTGGCATGCCCCCAGCCATCACACTTCTCCCCGCGAATTCAGAGAAGGAACCCCGATTTTGAAAGTGCCCTCCGTAGACGGGAGGAATCTCCTGGCGCTTGGGGTTCTGGATTCCGTGAATTTGCGCGGAACTTTAGGGTTTGTGTGGAGGTAGCCCATGTGGTACACACACACACACACACTTGGACCAGGGGCTCGGTGACGACACCCGCGATTGCCGCCCACAGAAAGTGCCTTTTGTCCTTTGGTCCCAGCCATACTCTTGCGGCTTTTAGACTTTTAGAGTTTAGCAAAGATTTCTTTCTGACATATCCCACAAGTTCAGCTTTGCACATCGATGAACCGCCTACCACTTGCATCGCACCTTCGGATTTCCAGCTTCCGATTTCCAGGCCAGCATGGCAGACCACGAATACCCAGCCATCACTGAGGCCTTGCCGGGCAGAGTCTGTGGTGGGCAGGTATTCACACCCCAAAGAAGGATCCATTTTTGGGATGTCGCAACAGGCAGACTCCCAAAAACGGGTGGGTTTCCAGTTGACTTCCCTTGGAACCAGCACCCTCGCACACACACACACATACGCATACGCATGTATGGGTTTCTGGCCGTATGTGACACTGTCTAAACTTGTACGGAGGATGCCCTGAGTCTCTGAGTATTTCAATGGGAACAAGGAAGCCCTCAACTTTGTTGCAAGTTGCCGTGGCTTCGCGGTTGAATATGGTTGGTGGAGTTTGTGGCTGCTTTCTGCTCTCAGGGACGACTATTTGACTTGAAGCCAGGGTTGGTTGCACAAATGGTTTGTTTGACAACCGGCCCGCGGCCCCTGTCAAGGGGGCTAAAAGGCACTTGTTGAAGGGTTGTTTTTTGTGGTTAAAGGGAAACTAGCAGGTAAACCACTTTTTTTTGTGGGGGGGGTTCCCCAAAAGAAGACACTCCCGAAAGGAGCGTTTAAGCATGTTTACACGGTTGGATCCAAGTAGATGGGTGCCCAGAACCTGCCCCCAAGTAGGTTTTGTCATCCTCCGGACATGAAGGGAATAGTGGTCTCTATTTTCACTCTGTTTGAAAACACTTGGGTTGACATCTCTGCTCCAAGGGAATGGTCCCCTTGTGCCTTTAACTGCGGTTGAATCACCCAATTACTGGGGTATCCTTCAAAACTGAATATTGCATGTTTCAGGGCAGACTAAATATCAAGCAGAGTCTGAGCTTCTGAACATGTCATTTACTGTGTACTCCATTGGTGTGTGGTGCATACCAGCCTGGGTTTCATACTTCTCAACTGATGCCGATCAGCGCGGATTTGGTGTACGGAAAACGTTGCCAGGTGGAGGCGGAGGCATGGTTGCCAATCTTCCTAAGGCGCGTGCAGTTGCGTTGTTTTTGGTTTCTTTCGCTTGCGGGGAGAGAGGCTTTGGGATGGTTTCAAGCGCCCATGCAGTGACATTTCCAGTTTTTTGTTTTCCTTGGAGCCGCAAATTCTACAGATCTCCTTTAAAAGATTTCATTTGCCCTCAAGTTTGATATGGTGGTGATCCCTGGCACACTTGCGAAGCCCCTGGTGGAAGTCGCTATTGGCTGATAGGAACGAATTCCTTCTTGTGAGGTGAGCAGTAGGAGCAAGAAGCACTTTTTGGCAAGGATTCAAGAATTGTGCGAGTGAATTCGTGAAGGCCCCTTTCATCGACACCTGGTCTTTTTTCTCAGCCTTTCCCCGGATCAGCGCGCGTACCAGCAGTTGGCCACAGGAGTTCCATGGAGAATCCGCCGCAAAGAGACAAAGCGCATTGTTGCGGATGCCCTTTCCAGGATTTGTTCGAAGCCGATTCAGATGCAGTTTTACTTGGCCAAGGGCTGGGGCGCCGATTTTCGTTTGCAAGGCAAGTCCCAAGTGGGGCGTGCAGAATGAATTGGCACACATCCCCTTCAACAGTGAGTTTGCTTGTGGCCAGTACGAGGAAAGACGATACACCCCGGCCACTTCGAGGAAAAAGATCCCCTGTGGACATGTGGAAGATTGGAATTCCAGTTTGATTCGTATCTATGAAACCCACATGACAAAGGTTTGAAGAATGCAACCTGCTAGACCCTGCCTCGTCAGGGCGCTTGTTTTTCCTAGAACCAAAAGGAATCCATCCAAGGGGTTGTCCAGTTAAGGTTTGTTCAAGAAAGGAATACTCCGCGAAACCCAGGGGAAAAGGTGGGGTTGGGATGCGCCAAATGTCAGGGTAGTCTTAATGTATGGCACGTCCAGTGAGGATTCTATTGGTCGCCACCAAACGGAATACAACCCGGGGGTTCCTTTGAGGTGATGTGACCCCCTTGCTTAGATCCACTTGGAAGAACCATACATTGAACCTTGCGTCCAACACAGCCCCGGGATTTGATACATTGAAATAGGCCTACGTTTTGTTTTGTCCTGAGATACGACAATGCATCCTGGAGTTCTCCTTCAAGCCAAAAGGGGTGTCCCATTTTTTCCATGTATGGCATACTTTTCTTGACTCTTCTTGGCACTTTTTTTTGGTCGTGTTCATATTCTTAGGCGCGGGCGCCAAGGACATCCAGGTGTTTGCTCATTTGTGAGGGGTTGGGAGGTGTTTGTGCACATGTGCACACCAAACGGGCAATCGCATGAGGTACCATTCTGAAGGGTCTGTTCGATTCCAGTGGGCATGCGACCCGAAGTCGGTGCCGAGTTTGCGTTTGCAGCCAAAGTCATTGGCGGGAAATGTTTGTGACACAGAAAGGATCAGTGGACTTCAGCAAGCAGAAAATCAACCCCAAGCAGATCGCAAAAGCTGACTAGCTCTAACCTCGCTAAGATGTAGTCGTGATTGCCAAGGTTTCCGGGTGTCTTTTTGTTATTTGTCTGTGTGTGTGTGTGTCGTTTTTAGAGGACCCCCGAACAAAATGGGGGGTTGGTTTCCCTGTGGTTTCCCCCTAAGACCACTCCAAGAGGACGAGCATGGACGAGCCACCGAGCCACCCATTTGGTTCCCCGTGGCTCCCGAACACCTGGCACTTCCGCCAGGCAGCGGTTGATGCTCATTCTCTTCCTAGGGCCCGGCCGAGGCGCGCGTTTGGCGCGCGGCAAACCGGGGGCCTTTCGGGGTTAACAGATGGGCGTGTCCTGTTTTTAGGGGGACTCCTCAAATGGTGGGCTTCCTCTTGGTTTCAATTTAAAGCCACCAAGAAAGGGGTAATAACCCCCAAAAAGGACACACCCAAATGCCTGGAGTCTCCGAAGCTAATTATTGTGTACAGGGTAGAGCAAACGTGAAACATCATCTGAACATGTTGCTTTCTCTGTACCCTTTTTTGCCGGCCAAGTTGGAGTTTAAGGTTTTCAGAGCATGGACCATACACCATACATCTCTTTGCGTGGTCTTGCATTTCTTTTGTCCCTCACAAGTGGGGTTTGGATGACTTGCGGCAACCGCACAGTTCAAGTTGCTTCCCTAGAACCTGTTTTCCTGAGTGCCTGCCTGGATCCTCTTTTCCTTTGCTCCCAAGAACCTGGTACATCTCTGTTTGTTTGTTTGTTTGTTTGCTTGTTTGTTTGTTTGTTTGTTTGTTTGTTTCTTGTTTGTTTGTTTGTTTGTTGTTTGTTTGCTTGCTTGCTTGCTTGCTTTTGCTAGCGGACCAGAAACCGTGCTCAACGGCGTGCACTTTGTTCCTGCAACCCTGCATAGCACGTCCGCACCACTGCATCGCCCAGGCACTGCGTGCACGCCTGACCATGACAACCGCACCCGCTCGACTGCTTCGTTGTAGCACGCCTGACCATGGTATGTGCTTCGTTTCAACACTGCGCGCACGCCTGACCATGGTAAGCGCACCCGCCCGACTGCAGTGTTACAACACTGCGCGCACGCCTGACCATGGTAAGCGCACCCGCCCGCCTGCTGCGTTCTAACACTGCGCGCGCGCGCCTGTCGTGATAAGCACACCCGACCGATTGCTGCGTTATAACACTGCGCGCGCGCCTGGCCATGGTAAGCACACCCGCCCGACTGCCGCGTTATAACACTGCGCGCAAGACGAACAATGGTAAGCGCACCCGCCCGACTGCTGGGTTATTGCACTGCGCGCACGCCTGTCCATGGTAAGCGCCCTCGCCCGACTGCCGCGTTCTCACACTGCGCGCGCGCCTGACCATGGTAAGCGCATAACGCAGCACTGCGCGCACGCCTGACGATGGTACGCACACCCGCTCGACTGCTGCGTTATAACACTGCGTGCACGCCTGACAATGGCAAGCGCACCCGCTCGACTGCTTCGTTATAGCACGCCTGACCAAAGCTGTTTTTTCACGAACGCGAACAGGTCGTCTGCCACATTGGCGCGATAGACTCTACTTGGTCAAGCTGCAAAGCATGTCCCGAATTTGCTGCCTTCGTGCAGCCCGCATCTCCTCTTGTATGTAAAGTCTTGGCAGTGGCGCTATGTCTCGCCAGCGAGATGTGGAGCAGCGAACAGTCGTAGCGATCGCACAGATGTAAAAAAGGAGAAGGCAGGGAATGGGAGATACAATTTGCGTTTCGCCTCAGCGAAACGCAAAACGCCTCTAAAACAGAGCCCCCTTTTTGGGGAGGTTTTGGGGGACTCAATGTGCGTTCGCTGGCAAAACGCGAGCGCCGATTTCGGTCCGCCGGGTTGTTTTTGCATTTTGAGACTTATACTACTACGCATGCACTAAGTTAGACATCTTGTGTTTGGTGCGGAGGTTGGTCGAATTCTGTTCACCGAATTCAATGAGCAATGCACCATTTTCCCATGGAAGCAGTATGTCATGCAAGATTTTCATGTTGCGACCGAGCGGAAAGAAGCACAGAAAGCGACAAGGAGCCCCCAAAAACGTCCATGGTCCTGCGAGGTGTGCGAGAACCCCCTCCCACAGCACAGGTTGCTTGGAGATGGTCCCAAAGTCCCAAACCACACCTTCACTGGAGCCGGCCGGTACCATTTCTTGTTTGATTTGTGTTATTTTCCACAGATGTTATTCCCTAGTTGGAAGCTTTGGGTCTTTGCCAGTTGTTGGGTTCCCGAGTGGTTCGGAGCGGCTCCAGGCACTTTCGGGTTCTGGAAGGGTTCCGGAAGAGTTCCAGCAGAGTTGCTGTTGGGTCCCGACTTTGTTCAACCTTATTGTGCAACGGCCCACTTCCAGCCTTTACATCGAGTCAAGGCAAGCCCTTAGGTGCAAACATATGCGCTTGCCCCTGCAGCAGAAACTGATTTGGGTTGGACAACAGGGCCCCCAGGACTTTTTGCTCAGCTCGTCCAACAGCAACTGTACCACCGGAACCCACGTCAAAGGGGGCCATTCCAGTGTCGTAGTGGCTCAGAAGTCGGTTTTCACTGGCCAATGAGGGTGCCTGGCTGACACAAGGCGTTCGCTTTGGCCAAAAGGGCGACCTCTTTGCGCAGGTTCCAAAAAGGGGAGCCATGACCATGACCATGACTGTCACAATCCCTGCGGTCCTATTTGCATACCCCTCCTTGGACATGCGGGTCCAACTGTAGGATAGTCGGATAGACAAATTCGGCTGTGTCATCTTCTTGCACTTGCTTAGTGCGTTTTTTGTTTTTGCCGGCCCTTGCCAGTTAGTTATTCAGAAACAAGCGCCGTGACAAGTAACGCCCTTAAACAAGGGTTGGTGTTTATTTAGAAAACCAGGCATTTTGAGGCTACCCCCTTTGACGCACATGGGCCCGTGCCATGTGTCTTGGGCACAGGCACGTTGGAGCTCCAGCCCTATGATGAGGAGGGCTGCCCAATGCGCGTGGCCACGGAGCCCGGGCGCCGAACATGGGTTCAGCCTATGGGCTGACCTGTCGTTTTAAGGTTGCAGCCTTTGAAAGGAACCCTTTTTTCAAGGCTGGATTAAAGAGAAATCAAGTGGACAATTCCGAAATCCAGTTTACGGGTACGAGGTCGTATGTCGCTTGTTGATGAAGCTGATGATTTGATTCAGGACTATGTAAGACGATACCAAAAAGTCGGTGGACAAAATCCCTCAGAGAAGCCGGGGGGCGGGGTTGGGAGGAGGGGTAGGGCGAATCCATTTTTTGTCAACCGCGAGGATTCCAGATGTCCAGGGGTTGATCTGTTTTCAACAGAGAAGCCAAGTTGCGAGAAGTTGACCTTGATGTTTGATCTTTTCAATTCTTTGGTTCGATCACCACTGCTCTTCCGGTCTTGCTGGTTCTGTGGAAAAACAGTTCAACATTTGGCAAGGCTTCAGCTGCATGATGTGATTTTGCGATCTCAATTAGATCCTGGCAAAAGTCGGCCCGCAGTGAGAGGTCACAGAAAGTGCCGCGAAAAGGGATAAAGTCCTGAAATCCGAAGCCTCTCAAATTGACGTGATGTCATAGTTTTTAGGTTCACCAAGTTTGCGGCAGACTCTAAACGTGCTTTGTTTTAGTGCTTTGTTGTTGTTTTTGGGGAGTACCCTTTTCAGGTTGAAATCGAAGGACAACCGAAATCCATTTTGTGCCCCGGTCCAAATCCCTATTTTGAGCAATACCCATTTCGAGCTGGGAACAGGCTGAGGGCGGGATCTGAAGCCAAAAGGACAAGCACCACCTGGGGTCCATTATTTGAGAACCCAAAATAATGTCCCCTTTTCGGACGGATCACACTGATGTCTGTCCTTTCAGAAGGGGCCTGACATGGTGCATTTGAATTGGGCCCGGTTCAGCATTTGTAGGGGCCCTGAACCAACGTACTTGGGTCACTGAGTCGAGGGGTTCGGTTATAATCCACTGGAACTGTCGACAATGGATATTGCGGGTTGTGATTTAAGAGCGACCAATGATTTACTGAGCGACCTGTCCTTCCAAGTAAGCTTGGCCTTGTTTGCCCAAGCACCCATAGCTTCACTGTTTTTGGCACGTATGTTGACCGTGTTTGCTTCCTTGGTTCAGTTTGGTTGAAGAGGGAGGCTACATAGTTCGTTGTTCGCTAACATAGCATTCCAGAAGGACCACCGGAAGTGCCTGAAATCCCTCAAGATGTCCGGCACTTCAACTTGGCTTCCCTCAAGTTTTGGCACCTATGTAGGCCTCTGATTGACTTTTACAGTCCTACAGACCTTTGCGAGCAATGTGTGATCGACGCACCCTTTTAGGACAGTTTGAGCCTTCCAAGGCAACATGAGGCGGAACCCCCTGGGTTGCCGACGTTGCCCATCAGCCAAGGTGCTGGAGCATCACCCGAAATCTAAAACCAAATCGGGTTGTCCCTGTGAGTTACTTTCTCACGTTCCAGGGGATTCCCTTGGTATTACAGAGAAAAAGGCCTGACACCACATTGCCGACAACCATGCACAAAAGAGGGTTGAAAGGTATTACCTAGCTGGAAATCATGAAGCTCGGCCCCCTTGGTCAATCCATGCGCCTAAACTTAAGGTATTCCTTCTATAAAGGGCAAACATGAAAGATGGTACCAAATCTTGGACCAGTTGCATTATGTTCCATCCACCAATACTTCCCTGGTTTCAAAATCATCTTTGTTTGTTTGCTTGTGTTTCCTCAGCGGTCTTCACTATATTCCAGCTTTCGGGCCATTCCCCGTAACTCCGGGGGACATGTCAATCATTTCTTAAGAGGCATGTCGGGAACCCTAACCCCTGGACCTGGGTCAGATCGAGCCGGCCGTCCGAGGCCCGGGATGCTGTGCGCGGTCCGCGCCGATCTCTTGTGGCGGAGGCGGGTTCCGCTTCCTGAGATCCACCTAGACCTCGCGTGGGGCGTTTTTTCCCCAACAGCTGAAAGCTTTGGGGTCTCAGCCCAGATAGGCTCCGGGGTCGTGCGGGGCGGCCCTGAGGTAAGGTTCCACGAGGGTTCCACCAGGGTTCCACCACATGCTCTTGGGGATATCACCTGAGCTTATTTTCATTTTTCGGTGTGGGGGGGGGTGGTTTGGGCCATGTAAAGTGCACCGAGCAAGGGTGCCCTTTCTTCTTGGCCAGAGGCGAACCCCAGAAAAGGGATCCTTTAACATCAACTTCCAAAGGGTGGCAATTCTTTTTCTGTCACGGTCACTGGTTGCAAGATGGGTTTGGCTTTGCGGGTTGGTACCCTTTCTTGAGTTGTTGCAAAAGGGCGACTATCCGGGCATCCAGTGATGACTTTTTCCTTCCCTTGTAAGGTCCCCTTGTTGAAACAACAACTACCAAGGTGCCCTTTTATTCTCACGGCACGTTGGGTCACGGCAATAGTCACCAACCCCATGAGTTTGCAATCCCCCTTGTGCAGCCCCCACTGACGCCTCCCTTCTGGAACCACATCTTCAAAGAGACTTGTCAAGGCTTAGCCAAGACAAGTCCAAACAAACCCTCGCTCGAAACAATCTGCAGCAATCACTAAATCAAGGCAATCTGACCCAGACTTACAATTACACGAACCAATCTCAACCAAGCCTAAACCTAACTATCTCGGCCAAGAGCCAATAGTTTCCATAGCTGGACCAAACTACAGACAACCATAAATCAATCTGAACCAAGAACAAAGTCCTAGCCATCCATAAACCAATCTGAACCAAAGAAAAGGCATACCAATCTTAGCCAAGACTGCGCCAACACCAATTTTAACCGACACAGCCACGCACTGAACGCAGCCAGACTGATCCAAGGCTAAACAAATGAGATCGGTTTGGTTTAGTCAACGTTAAGATTGGTGTCGGTTTAGGCTTGCTTTGTTGGGCTTGGCATCGTAAACTTTAGTGGTCTTGGTTGCGACTGGTTGTCGGTAAAGAGGAGTTCGTTTCAGTGCTGAGGGCAGTCTGACTGACGGACATGGATGCCAGCTTCCCTTTGCAGATCTTCAGTCGTGCAAGTTTTCCCCTTCTTTTGGAGGGGGTTTCCCTCGAAATCAACAACCAAGCAACAAGTGCCCTTTTGTCCTATGGAAATCCACTCGGACCCGGTCTGGGAAACTGGCTCTTTGGCTCCTGGGGACTTCAGCAAGAGGCACAACGATCTTTAGGCCCGCCAGCCAGCTTCCATCCACGTTGGAGGGTGGATTTATGGCATATCCAACCAAACGTGTGTGTCTGTGTGTGTCTGTGTGTGTCTGTGTGTGTCTGTGTGTGTCCGTGTGTGTGTGTTTTTTGCAAAGGAACTATGGGAACTATGGGAAGGCCTTAACGGGTTTCTGTTGTTTTTCTGTTTTGGCTTCGGCTTCCGAAAGGTTCAGCTGCGCTCCCGGAGTTCACAGCTACGCGCTGAGCTGCTTCCTGCTTAGGACCGAGCCTTCGCACTCGCATCGATCGATGGGATCGCCAGATCAGACTTGGAGCCAAACGTTTTGCCGGTGTCAAGGCTCCAGGCTGACCTTTGCATTTGCAGGTGTCATTCTGGGCGAACGAAACGGTTCGTCCTATCCTGGGCAGGTTGTAATGGGCTCTGGGAGTAAAACGAGCGATTTGTCCAGGATGCAAGGATGAAGGTTCCGTATTTGGGGATTCCCTACTCGTCATTCGCCCAGATGGCTGTCACACACCTCCCAGACTTTCTGTATCGAAGCTCGCCCAAGCCCAAGAGGTTGAGAGGACTGGACATCTCCATGGCAGTCCCCTTAAGAACGCTGGCCTCCAATTCCAGGGGGAGAAAGGGCGCTCGAGCTTTGGTCGACTGGTCGACTTGAAAGGGAGCTGCCTCGGTGGATTTGGGAAACACGGGGCACCTTTCTTTGGTCAACTTTAGAGGGAACCACCCTCCAAGTTATGTAAGTTGCTGGGGGGAAGATAAAGAGAGATGACCTTCCAGCCGATTCCTAAAGGCAGTGATCTGGAAATCGTAGGCGTGGAGCCAAACTTTACTTTCGCTGGTACGCGTTTCATGGGTTGGGTATATGTTTCTGTTCGTGTTGTGAGAGGGGCTGCCAAAAGCAGTTTGTTGCATAAAGGTTGGAACCCGCTGAACCTTGTGGACCCAAAAGGTCGACTCTCCAAAATGTGATGTGTCTTCCATGGGAACCCACCATGGAGCCCACCATTGATCAACTTTCACAAGGCTAGTTCCAGTGACCACTGAAAATGGACACTTGAACATGAATAGCGTGAAAAAGGAGAAGGTCCAAATAGCCCTTATTCGAAAAACAAAATAACTTAGCGCCTATTGGCGAGAGAAGCATTATAGGGTCGGCCGTCAGGGATCGGTGTGGTTCTGGGGTGTATTGATTTGGTCTTCGAGTGGACACGCAGAGCTCTCATTGAAACCGACACACCCAGGGTTAAGATAGATGCGGGGCCCTCAAAATGCCAAATTGACGACCCACAGGTCTCTTCGGGTGGTGGAGTCAGGATCCCTGCCTCCTCCGTATTTTGGCCCCACCCTTAAGAACGCGGCGAGCTGCTGGCCCTTTCCCTTTCCATTTCTCGGCATGGGCTGGGGAAGGTCAATGAACATTTGACAAGAATGTGTGTACGAGGACAGTCGCAACCAGAAGTAGAAGTGACTGGTTTCCGCTCTTGAAATGATGCACATGGTTTGAGCAGACTTGTCGGTTTCATTGCAAGACTCATTAGACTTCCATGCTGCCGCTGAAAAGCTGCTCCTTGTAAAGGGGCTCGATCCCTTCGTAGCAGATGATCGCCGGTGCCGACTGATTGCAACGCCACAGGATTCCAACTGTTCTTGAACAGCACCCTGTTTACAGGAATTTCACTTGAAATGTGCCAGTCCAAAACATTGCCACACTCAAGTACCAATTTTGTCCTTTTGCCCTTGCGTCCTTTGCAATTTTGCCCTTTTGTGTGTTCTTCATTTTCCTTTTGGCTCTCTAAGAATGGGGGGACCACCAAAAGTGTGGTTTTCCCTTTAAGGCATCCCTTTTTGAAAGCCCAAGAAAGCTACCCTCGAAAAAGACGAGCCATCCTTTTGACCAGCCAGCAGGGTCTAACTCTGGCCCTGAGCCAGGAGAGAGGGCGCTGCTGCTGGCGACATTGCGAGGAGCCACGACAAACGGGGGCAACGTCAAAAGAGGACACCCTCATGTGTTTCCTGGTTGGGAGTGGGGACTTGTTCGATGTATTCCGGACCATGGTGTTCAGTTTGGCTCTATTCGTTTAGCAGTGCTACATATTTTCCCTAGGATTCCCAAGGCAAGTTCTCTGAATGAATACCCACTTCCGAGGCGCAACGCCTCCCCTTTTGGGGATCCATTCCGTCAGCCGGTGGGCTGGCCTCGGTGATATCCGTATGGCAGGTAGGGATCAAGTAACAAGGCCATACCCGTCGACGTTTTTACTTTTAAGCTTTTGGAGTTTAAACTAGAGGTATTTATTTCCGCCACATCCCGCTAAAACATCAACTTTGTAGCAAGGGAGCAAGGAACCACTCGGTTTCCAACGCGTCACTCAATGATTCAGTCCAGGACGCCAGTGGCGGAGCGCTTGGACACCTGGCTGTTGCGGCGCATTGAGGCGTGGAAGGTTCTGAGAAAAGTTGTCCCTTTGCCCAGCCACGTTAAGCATCCCAGTTTGCGCTTTGGTGCTGACCGGCTGACTGGCGGTATGGTAGCTGTTGACTTACGAAACAACTTGAAAAGGGGCTCAAACAAGACAACAGCCTCATGTGTTACCCTTCCATGATTTGCCAATGAAGTGTAGTATCAGGAAAAGACCCGCAAGTCCGCAAAATGAATATAGGTGCAGTGAACCTCCTGGATTCAGCGAAAGCGGACTTTCCGTGTTTCCCCTTCAGGTTCAGTCATGGGTGTGTCTTTTGAGTGTACCTTTTTTAGATGGCATTGTTGGGCAACTGAAAGGAAACCACACATGTTGGGGGGGTTCCCCTATTTTGAGGCAAGCCCTGATTTAGAGGCCGAGGCGTGATGCCTGTGCCCTTTCATCACCCCAACCAGAGCAAGCGGATGCCAATGCCGGAACAGGCTGTTGCCGCCAAGGGAGCGCGGCCCGTTTCCTTGGGCATGTCCTTTCTATTTGCCTGGGTCTTGAAGGAGCAAAGGAACCCGCGCGTGGGCGAATCATAGGTTCCCCCGAAACGGAGGGGGCCCATACTCCGCTTGGGGCTTTGCCTCGGATTTCAACCCGGCTCGTCCGGCTCTTAGTCATGAAACGGAACCCAGCAGAGTTCCTTGAACATCAGAGTGGGTTCGCGGTCCAGAGGGTTCCATTCTTGCGAACGGGGGCTGAAATCCAAGCTGGCTTGCGTGCTCTGAAAAACTCATGGGTTTCTGCGTGCTTTTTGGGAAACTGCCAAACAGGGACGCCTGGTGGGTTGAGTTCCTCTATCGCCTATCGCCCATCGCCTGGGAGCTTTCGAGTATCATTTTACATCGAGCAGATGTGCCGCTTTGGGATTGTTTCAGTGAACCGGGACAAGGTTCTGGATAGGTTTTGGTCAGAATTGTGTCCTTGCTGTCTTGAAAAAAAACCTGCTAGCTAAGCGCAATATTATTTGTTCGACATGACCCATTTCCCAGTTGGTTGTACCTCCGCATGTCCATGACTGGCTAAACAAGAACTGCTCTTGACACCCGAAACGCAGCTAGACGCACCATATCTCATTTGGCCATGAATATGTCTTGGCGAATCTTCAGAGCGGTGGACATGAGTTCCCACCGAAAGGATGTCCACCAAGGGGTCGGGGACCCAAAGTTCACGGCCAGCCTTGCGAACTCCTGGGCCCCCGAATACCATTCGGGGTAGTCATTTTTTGAGGGTACCCCCCTTTGCTTCTCAAGGGGGGTGAAAAGGAGGGAGCTGAGCAACTTCTTTGACTGAAGTCATGCCCAAGCTGCGCAGGCGCTGGCTGAGAAGGGCAACGACCCTAGGCGGGGGCCGACCTGCGGGCAAAAACGCCCCAGGAGGCCAAACATATAGTAGGGTTCATTTCTGCCCCAGTGAGGTTCCGCTAGGTCCGACCCTTTTTTCCCATTTCCTTTCAAGGAATCCAAACATCAGAAATTGATCATTTCTTTGGATTTGTGACGGTTTCGAATTCCTTAAGCATTCGTTCAGTATCGGCTTAGTATTGGTTGAGTATTGGTGTTGGTTCTATAGTCTCCCTGGTAAGATAAGACTGCAAGTCGGGTCAGCGAGAAGTCGAAGTAAAGCCCCTATCAATGGTGAAGAAACCCCACTACCACTGAAATCACTGGGCAGACCCAGTGTTTCCTTTTTGCAAGACGGCTCCGGAACTGCCCCTCACCGCATCGCAGGTGGCAGTACAGCTTGGATCACATGTATCACAAGGAGGAGCAGCCAGAACCCCAGGCACTGGACAGATGCGACCCTTGAAAGGGAACATCTCGAGGAGCAACCTGGTTTTGGACCCCCTACCTGGTTTTGACACTCTACTTTGATGGCTCGTGTTGGAGACCTCAAAGGTTGAAAGAGGGTCTTGAAACCATGGGCATGAGGCGGTATTTTAATTTCTGCTCAAATATATTCACCTTCAACGAGGAACTTGCTCCCGAGTGCCGTATCCACTGTTTTTTTTACTGTCGCGCAGATTAGTATGGAACGCCAAAATATCATGATGGTTTCGAGAGACCTCGGGTTTTGGGGGACCCCCTTTTTGGGTTCGGCGAAGCCCTGGTGTGGGACATTGGTCCCACTGTGACGCACTCCATCCCCACAGTCAACCGTCCGAATTCAATTCCGAATGAGTTTTGATGAGGGACGCCTTGGTGGACATTGAGGTGGGGATTCATGATTCTTGTCCACCAACGGGCAACTTCGAGCAAACCGACCGGTGGACCTTAGTTTTGGTGGGTTCCCGAGCCATATTGGGCTTCTCATTTTCGAGGGTACCTTTTTGGTGTTATTATAGCGGAAGCCACATGGGAAAAGCACCGATGTCCGGGGTCCCCCATTGGAAGATTCGTTCCGAGGTACGCGGTGCGGGGCCTTGCCAACAAGATCAGTGCCGCTCGGCCAAGACCAAAAGCGTCTCTGGTGCCACTACTCACTCTCTGAAACTCCTGGACGATAAACTTTTTGTGGTAAGAAGTTTGGAGGTGTTTGCCAATCAACTCAAGAAGTCAGCAGGAAGTCAGCAGGTAGCGCAGGGAAGGACGCCATCGTGAAACCTGGATGACCCGGATTGGTATCACGGAAAGAACTCGACAAGATGACAAGATGGACACAAACCAGTGGATAAAGCCCTAAAACATGCAAATCCCACATCCAGGTCTGTAATCCAGACATCTGTTTGTTTCATGAGAACGGTCGATCCGAGGTTAACTGGGACCCGTACTATTTCACCAACGCGCTGCTCTCCGGCTCCGACTTTGTTACAGAGGCGGACTGGGACCCCACGACGGTGTGACGCCAAAATTTGGGGACGGGCCCCGGTGATTTCTAGTCCTTGAAGGATATAGTTGGGCGAGTGGATTGAATACACTTTTGCCAGGCTTAAAGCATCCCCATGGAAATGAGAAAGAAGTGTTGCTGAAGAGAATGGGAAGTATCCCCTGGACAGATGGAAACACCCATTTGATTGATGTAGTAGATCCACAAGGCTATGAAGAAACTGTCTTGTTGCATCTTCTCTCATGCCAACCCCACACAAAAAAAAAGTGGTTTGCTAAAGAGAACGATGGGTGAAGCGGATGGAGGCTCCACCCTGGAAGGGTGATGATCGTTCTTTGGGGCCTCAGGCCATTTGCACCGGGGGGGGGGGGGGATCATGGGGAGATGAGAAGGTGTCTCCACAGTGCTGGGTCTCATTGTTCATGAGTTTTGGTGCCAGGGCGCTGGGTCCAGAGAAGTGTTGAAGCAGTATCATCCGATCTCACCGTTATCACTAACGCCGGCTCCGCCGCGGGGGCGGAAGTTCAATATTAGAAGACCCACTCTGTCTTTCTCTGTCGAGCCCGTGAAACTGAAGAAAACTGAAACATGCTGAACGCAACGAGTGTTTTAGGGTCGACCGGCCGAAAGTCCGCAGAGAGTTCACCTTTTCATGATTCCAAAAAAACCTCAAAAACGAAAAAAAACACAAAATGAAAAAGAACAACACGTGTTTGTTGAGGTCGATTCCCAGAAAGTTCACAGAGGATTGCGCGAGCAAAGTTAAAATCGTTGCAAAAAGGTGTTTTTGAGGGTCGACCCACCCGAAGTGCGAGGAGGGTTCACCGATTGAAGGTGCGAGCCTGCTCCGAGTCGCGACCAAGGTGGTTTGTGCACATGCCGATTACGCAAAGGGCCACGTTTTTGGCCCGCTTCTGCGCTTATTCGTAGCTTGTTCACGCGCAGGGCATCTAGTCTAAAAGATCACGCACAGGCGCATGCATTCTTAGAGAGAGTTGGATTGCGGACTTGGAATGACCTGGCAGATAGTAGTGTTCTTGATCTGCAGCGCTCAATTTGTTCCAGCACGACGGAAGTCTGGTTAAATTTCCTTTGAGCAGCATTTGGGGAAGGAAGGGAAGGGAAAGGAAGGAAGGAAAGAATGATGAAAAAAGGAAGGAAGGAGGGGGAGAAAAAGAGGAAAGAAGGCGCTCAGATTCCTACCTACCGGTACATTGGGTACACGTGCTGAACTGGTGATCTTCGTGCGCTGGCGAGGCCAAATCCCCAGATTTGGAGGGGATGAGATTCGAGTCAGATTTCGCTCTCCTAAATCAAGCCAAACTGCCTCACCTTGATGCCTGCAGGGAACAAATGAACCGCAGGATCCATGGAAATTAATGAGCATCAATGGTCATGAATTGCTGTACTGGTGGCAGATAGTCCCTAGCAACAAACCGCCAAATGTTCAATGGTTCGTATCCAAACCCCAATGCCATCGATGCGAGATGCATGTGTGTGTGTGTGTGTGTGAGTGGTGGTGCGTGTGTGAGATGCGTGTGTGTGTGTGTGTGTGTTGTGTGTGTTGTGTGTGTGTGTGTTTTGTGTGTTTTGTGTGTTTTGTGTGTTTTGTGTGTTGTGTGTTGTGTGTTGTGTGTGGTGTGTGGTGTGTGGTGTGTGGTGTGTGGTGTCTGGTGTGTGGTGTGTGGTGTGTGGTGTGTGGTGTGTGGTGTGTGTGTGGTGTGTGGTGTGTGGTGTGTGGTGTGTGGTGTGTGGTGTGTGGTGTGTGGTGTGTGTGTGTGTGTCTGTCTGTTTGTCTGTCTGTCTGTCTGTCCTGTCTTGTCTTGTCTTGTCTTGTCTTGTCTTGTCTTGTCTTGTCTTGTCTTGTCTTGTGTTGTGTTGTGTTGTGTTGTGTTGTGTTGTGTTGTGTTGTGTTGTGTTGTGTGTGTGTGTGCTGTGTGTGTGTGTCCTGTGCGTGTGTGTTGTGTGTCTATGTGTGTTGTGTTTGTGTGCCGACGATCCCCTCCGTTGTCTTTTTCATGCCCCGCTTCCGGTCCTTCTAGCGGACAGCTAAGGAGATTGCAAACTTTGAGGGGCCCTTTGAAAGCAAGCAACAAAGAAATGGGTCCAACAGAGCTGTTCCGTACGATTCGAGCGTTTGCTACATGTGTACACCAAGCTGAACAAGGGTACCGCAGAAACCCACGCACGCCGAACCAATTCTAGCCGGGACCTGGAACTCGCTCCGGTCTGTTTGAGCGCCTCTCGGCTTGGTCGTTTTCAGGGTGCTGTTTTGGGTGCTTTTAGAAGGACACCTCGAGGAAACCACAGGCTGTCGATGGCTGGCCACGAAACAAATGAGCCAAGTGCTCAAAATGTCCAAGTGCTCAGTGAATGGCCCCCTGTGCATGGGTGTCTAATTCTTCAGGCTAGGTACCCTTTGTTTAAGGACTAGTTGTAGAGGAAGCCAACACCCAGACTTCCTGAGGACGAGAGCTTGACGGGAAAAAAGACACCAAGCAGTCCGAAAGCTAATGGTTCCGCTATGATTGCATATGGCTTACATGGAACCGAGCGGAGCTTCTCACTCTTGGGCAGGTGCCTCACACTCGATGGGACCACAACACGTACTTCTCCAGCGAGCCTGACTCGTGGAAGATGATGAAGGCACGAAAGGGTTGAGGCTCGGTCAGGAATTCCCCTGCAAATCAGAAGGAATCCAACCATCCCCAAAAGGAGATTACTCTAAACATGATCATGTGAAAATGCAGAGAAGTGGATACTGGGTTTGGAGCTTGTGCAGCCAGGGAGCCCAAAGATCCCGCCTTCCCCCACCCCCCGTAAAAGGTTCAAAATGAAAGCTTCTTTTTTGGGTTCGATTACGCACATCTCTGGGGGGTTGTCAAAACATTGTATACCCTATGCCTTTAAAGTTCACAGGGTGTCCAAACAGTCCTCCTAGTTTCGACGACCCCGCATCAGTTGATTGAGAAAGCAAGGGGCCCTGCGAGCCCCAGGCGCATTGGGACCCAGCAAGGGCTTGACTTTTCTCTTTGAACATTATCCTGGCCCATGGGTTCCCACAAATGGGTTCCTGTCGAATGCTGCACACAGAATCCTGTGGTGCAAGCGATCGAAGCGATCGTGTGTTCGAGCCCGTGGAACAGGTCCCCAAGGCTTTGGCGGGCCTTGTGTTCCATTTTCGGATTGCGGGTTGTTGGGCTAAAACCCCTACTGAACATGGATCCCAGCAACGGGTACCAGGGGTTTCATGATTGTTTACAAGTTTCAAGGGTTCGCTACGTAGAAGGTCAGAGAGAGCAGTCAGGGATGTTTCACCAGGAGTCCTCATGATTTCCAGTTACAGGTGTAGATGCCGAAAGTTCCTCATGATGATCATCAATTCCCTTTACGTATCCAGATGTGCTATTGACTTTCACCCCGGTGTTCTTCTCACATCTTCTGACATATTTTAGGGGTGGGCGAGTTGTGGACCAGATTCTAAGCATGTTGGCGTAGTCTGCGTCCATATCAGCTAAAGGATCTGGATCGGGTGCCACTTCAGGTCTCCTGCTACCACAGCTCCTTCGTGGATGGCATGGAGCTCTTCGATGCCCGGTTTTTCAGGACCGAGACAGCGATCTAAAACTTCACTAACAACGTGATGTTGCTGGATTCACGTATATATATATATAT
>CAUJNA010003345.1:423008-443008 GCA_963377175.1 Effrenium voratum
ATGTGTGTTTTTGTGCTTGCTTGGTGTGCCTGTCCTTGGCCGGTCTCGCCTTTTGGCTGGCATTGAGGATTGCGCCGGCTGAAGTAAAGAGCAGGGGCCCGAGCAGCCCCTTTGGATTGTGTTTGTTAGGGGCTCAGCATGCAGTACCATCTGACGTCTTGCAGCATGTTACATCTGCAAAGTTGAGGCCAATGTGTTATTTTGTCGGTGGTGTTACATAATTATTTGCCCTTCACTACACGGATGATGGTAAAACCACAAACACACACACACACACATGAATCCTAGATTTAGGTGCAAACATTGATCAATGTCAGATATTGCGTGTTTTCATCAATCGAGACCTACGCCTATCCATCATGTTTGGTGTGTTCTGTCAGTGCTTGCTTGGCGTATTTGGCCGAACATGCGAAAGTTGATGGACGGGGTGACTTCTCTGTCCATGTGTTTGTGGCGTGTTTTTTCGCACAACAGCCGAAAGCTTTGGGGACCCGGCTAGGATTCTGAAAGCTTAAGGGTCTGCCCTTGGTCAGGTTCCTGGAGGGCAGGTAGAGTGTAGAGGAGCTTCCTGGGCTGTCGGGGATTCTCCTTGAACTCATTACATGGTGGTTTATTCTTACAGTTTTATTGGCAGGATCAAATTAGGGCCAACATGTACCAGCTTGGACAATCTTAGTTCAAGCTTGATCGCATGTTTGCATCAGTTTCAAGAGGAACTTGCTAGTATTCAAGCTGATTCGGGGTGTGTATTCAAATCAAGGACCCTCAAAATGTTCCCTTTGTTAGCCACCCCGAACAGTGTACCGAGCCTCCACCCAACGGGCCGTGATGGTGTTTGTCGCTGTGATGTTCAGAAGTGTCAATCAAGGCCTTTTCCTCAAGTTGAGTCTTGAGATGCCTGGGGCCCCTACCTTCAACAGGGTCTTTTGCGCCATGGCCGAAAGACCCTTGGGAAGAACGACCACCAAGTCGGAGATTGTGAGCATGGAGCAGATCGTCACTGCACCTGATGTTTTCCCTGCCGAAACCCCAATAGATGTCTCTCCTTCGGTGCTGGGAAGGAGTCTATCACTGCTGGATATGTTTTCTTTGAAAGAGAACCATGGCCATGACCTGCTCAAATCGTTCCTCGCTTTAAAAAGAACCCTGCCCATCTTGAGGGTGGTTTGATCGGGCCTCGGATCGCCACTTTTGGAGGTTGAAACAGGAATTCCAGAGAGCGGACTTCCCAATTGGCTCAAAAAATATCAACAGCATTGGGTTCCTTATTCTTGTCCTCTTTCCATCATTGGAATCACCGAACAGGCTATTTTCGTCAACCACGGCCACATTGACAGTGACCCGCTTTGTCAACCTGTGGATGTCCTGCACTTGTGAAGCAAAAAGTGATCGCTGAGTCGGATGGATCCGAGCCTTCCGAGGTATGGACCCTATGCAGAGGCAGATCCTGGAGGCACGGGTCGGGTTCAAAGGGGAAAGGCCGAACCCACGGATCGGCGGGAAGGTGTTTACCGCAAAAGAGGCAGAATTGGAGCGCAAGCTCTGCCATCTTTGCCCACAAATCCATGGGTTTGGTTTGGTCGCATGGCTGTTGACCTTTCACTTGACCTGGGAAAATGGCGGGTGCCCCACTCGCCATAGCAGTGGGACCCCTCCCCCCCCGTTCTGGGGCTCCCGACCCATTCTGTTTTTTCACACGAGTAGTCCTTCTTTTCTCGGTAGCTTGAGGATGTCAACGGTCGACTTGCGTGGCGCTCAGTTCTAGGGATTGGCATTTTGATGTGCACCTGGACCGTCAGGGAATATGATGTCCTTTTGAAGAGGGTAATAGTTGGACCGCCGCCTACAGCCGCCCGTGGGACGAACTCCATATTTTGTGCTTTTTGTGGTTGATTGCTTTTTTTGGTGGGGGGCGGGAGTTGGGGGGTGGGGGATGATTGCGTCACTTTTTCTTTTGCTTGACCATCAAAAACCATGGACCCCAAGTTTTGGGCCCAGCCATTCCCATGTCTCGGGGCGAGTTCTTGAAACAGCTGATGTTGTTGCTGAAGCAGCTAAGTGCTTGACAGACGATGGTTGGGGCTGAAAAGCGGAGCTTCGTGCGGTTGGCCATGTCATGTTCTGAACTGATTTGTCAAGAGCAGCTCTGATGCAGTTGCAAGGGCCGTTTCCCAAGCTGACTTCTCAAGAGCCTGTGTGTTGCTTGTTCGCGAAACACGGACAAAGATTTGGGGCATTCAGGCTTTTGGGTGAACAACATATTAAGCACCCCCCTTCGTCGGTTATTGAAAAGATAATTCCTCATGCCGGCCCAAGCAACATGCGGTCTCCAGCATAGCAAAATGCTTGACAGAGAATAATTAGGGCTGAACAACGGAGCTTTGGACAGCAGCGTGCCAATGGCATTTGGGAACGCAAGGAATTCCTCACTGGCTCGGCGCATTTCACATGAGGAACAAACAGTGCCTCTCCTTTCCCCCATGCAATCGCGGCTTGGAAAGGTTGCCCGAAAGCTAACAAGCCCACGATGTCACACGCGCAACGGGCGTACCAAGTCCTTTGAGGGTCCATGTTCTGCAAAGTGCGCATTGCTTGAAGCTCGACGCGATCCTCGATATAGCCGTTTTGCTTGGCAGGATTCCCCAAACCAATTCCATGCCCTTGGAGTCCTTGGAGTCCTGGAGCTGAAGCGGGGCCGCCTTCAGGGCACTCTGAAGTTTCGTGGCTGGAGCTGCGAGGACCGTGTGCAGCCCGTTTCTGGTGGCTGAAGATCACCATGCGTTCAAAGGGCGCACAGAAAGGAATGTGAGAAGCCCGGGACCCGGTATGGCTATTTGAACTGGGGAACAGCCTCAAAAATGCTCGGACACGAATCCCGAACGCAAACGACCAGGGATGGTTCCGCAACTGCAACTCAACCTCAAATGGGTTGCAACCCTGCGAAATTTAGTTGTTTATGCTTCCTGAAATTGTGGTTGTCAAACGGAACCCAGATGCAAATCACCCATGTTGATGTGGCTTTGTCTCAACGTGGACTTAAACTTTTTCCCATGAAAACCCACTGGGCTTCTGAGGAGAGGACCGAAACAAGAACCCTTTCACATCCCTTTGGCTCCCTTTGTTTTGTGGGTGATGCCCCGTTTTGGTGGGTGTTTCAACGGAACCCCCATGTCGAGCTTTGATGAAGGAGAACGTACCGCACCGCCGAGCTCGCCAGGTGGGCTACGCAGCTCTGCACGCTGCTGGGCACAACACCAAAACGCTTCTGCCGCGGTCTCAGGGGGGCCTTCTGTCGCAATCGACGTGCGCGGCGATCGATGCGCGAGCTCGGGATCCAAGTCTTGGCTTTGGAAAGGGCGCGCGTGGTTTTGGCCCACCCCCCTTTTGGCTAGAATCTCCCACTTGGTGTGAGGGGATCCAGTTGAGCGCCCCCAAAAAGCCTAGTTGAGCATTAGAATAGTAAGGCCAAGCAAAAGCCTTAGCCATCTAAATCAGCTTTAATTAATGAACCGTCTAGAATACCACCAAATACTCAAACACCATCATTTGCATCACCAACACCTTACCCAAAGCAAAGTCAGCCAGGTTTTTGTCCGTTAGTTTTTGTTTTTTGCCCCAGGCAATCGCTGACGGCCATCTTTGTGGGCTCCCCCACCAGTGAGTGGACGCAGGGCGCCTCAAGCACTTGATCGGGAGCCGATGGGTTCACACGCGTTTAGAAGACGGTCTGACCCGCAAGAAAGAAGCATGATAGAGGAATCTCCCAAAAGTTGGCAACCCCCAAGAGGCCCTTTTTCGGGGAATCTCCAAGGTTTCAGTTTGGTGTCATCTTCACGGGATCCATTGTGTTGCACCTAAAGGGACACCTAAGGCCTGCGGAATGTTGGGATTCCGGCGGAGTTCCCCTTGAACAACACTATGTAAAAGGGGGCCTTTCCCAATGCGCGGTCCTCTGGTCTTGTGAGAACACATTTGGCCCTCAGATGAGGTGCAAGCAGCAAGCAGCCTAGACTGGCGAGAATTGAGCAAACCCTGGTCTTTCCGCAGGTGGGTCTTTTTGTTGAGAGCATCCATTCGAAGTGTGTTTTTAGAGGAAAGCCAAGGACAAGCATGCCGAAGCTGACTGCGAGGGGCGATTTCACAGCTTTGGGGGGTCTGCAAGGTCCTTTGCACATTTTGCGCCATCGGATGTCGCAGCTGGGACATTGTTCCCTGTACCTGGTCTGGGTGCTTCTTAACATCACCTGGGTGCCAATGCAACGCTGGATTTTCGTTGAGAGGAAATGCGGGGAGCCCTGTGTGACTGCGTCTCAGGATGATCGACACTGGCCCGGAGGAGTCCGGCGGATGCGCACAACGCTCCTCGGAAGGCAATCAGTGCATTTGTTCCATGCGGTTCGGTCAAGATTGCAAGTCCATTGTCCACTTGGCAGGGGCGTGGGGGACTCGCTACATTCCCCGGCACAAAGGTCCCACGTCCTCTTGAGAGAAAAAGGTAAAGTTTTGACCGTGCCTTGGCGAGGGGGATGGTCAATTGGCAGCCTGGAGTTTGCATGTTGGCAATCTTCTTCAGAACCAGAAACTGCTTAGCTGAACAATTGTCAACTGTTAACAGTTGTTCAGCTCGTTGTATGGTGGGCTTCTCACTAAAACTGATCAACCAACGAAGAAGGAGCCAGTCTACCAGGGTCACTGATTTCACCTAGGAAGAAGGACCCCCCCTTTTTGTTGGTGCCGCTTTTCGCTGCCTTTGCTAAGTCTTTCTCTTGGACCCAACGCCATCTGCCACCATTTAAAAAAAAAAAAGCAGCCCCGCGCGAGAGTTGGGCGTCATTTCGTCAGGGGTCACCTTAAAAATTGCAATTGACGGGTGGTTCGATCTGGTGGTTTCGATTGAACCCGCGATTTTGGAGGTTCCAAAACGATAAATGGAGGAAGCCCTGACTTTAGTGGTTTCCTGGTAGGGAGGAATGGGAAATCGAATTGGCCAACCGCAGGCCCCACTTTGAGCCTGGAATATTGCTTGGCTTTTCTGTTAGGCCCAGAAGAGGATACGGATCTCTGCCGTGGAATCTTGACCAAGGGGGGGGGGGAACTGGTCAACCAAACAACAGAAGGGCAAGCGTCGAGTTTCATATTGGCGCCTTGTGTTTTTGACGAAACCGCCAGCTCATTTGGAGGGACAAGGTGGTGTTTTTCCAAATCTCTGGGAGTAACTGAGCAACTTCCAACGACTTCCGACTTCCAGATCTTTTCTTGGGATGCTTGCTTCGCTTCCATACTTCCAGGGGTTCTTACTTCCGGGGAGAAGGACTGTTTCGAAAAGAGCGATGATTGAAAAGAATGGGTACTCTACCCCTCGAGCATGCGGGGGGGGGGGGAGGGAGGGGGGGAACCCGTCAAGTGCAAGTCAACCTTTGTCTCCCTGAGTTGTTTTGCTCAGGTTCAGCTGGTACAGGAGTTGCGGCCTCGATCATGTCCGGGCCTTGATGAGGCATCCTCACGAAAGGTTGTTCAGCAAGCGGGACCGATACCTTCACTGGAGGGGAAACCAAACAAGGGATTCTCACACATATATCTATATATGTAAAATGTACATATGCATATATATATATATATACATGTTTGCAAGCCGACGCCAACACAATTCCCTTCAAAGTGAGAAAGTAGTCACCGAAGGTTTCTCTCTGCGGCGACGAGACCTTATGATGTTTGGCACCGCACACGCATTGCCAGAAAGGGCATTGAGGGGTCGCCTTGCAGCTGCGCGCCATGAGGTGAGTGCAAGCCTGGAGGTGTTGAGTCAATGACAGAATTTTCTTGAAGGAGATGGTTTTTCAACAAAGGGTTCTCTTTGGCTCAAAGAGGGGGTCGTGTTGGCCAAACACTTTAGGGCTTTAGGTTGGAGGCACTTGAGGGTGGAGATTTGCTTCCTCGAAAAATACATTTTGTTTGGGGGCAACCCCCCACTATAGGATAGATTAAATGTCGGCTGCAATCGATTGTTTTGGGGCTCCAAAAACACATTTGGGTTGCAAACCCCGACAGTAGGATTAGACTACCGTCCGCAGACATCAAGAACATTTCTCGGGGCTCAACAAACCCATTTGGGGCAAATTGCTGAGCTGTGGGTCCAGCGCGTGTTTGGGACCTCGCAAAACGTCTTTGGGGAGGCAATTCCTCACTGTAGGACTATCAAAACGGCAGCTGAAATGAAGCTTTCGTGGAACATAGATGGGGTCACACCTCCGCAACGAGCTGCTGGCGTCCACGAAATCGTTGCCGCTCGACTTGCAATGCAACTGAATGCTGTCTCCGGCGCTTCTGAAAGAGAAGCCTGAACGGCGCAGAGCATCTGGTTTGGACTTCGTGTTCCCGCGGATCGGAGAGGACAAGCGAGCGGGCCCCGAGTTGTCCATGTCGGGGTGTTGCACTGATTTTGACCCTCTACTGGTTTCTCCTCCAGAGCTTTTTTAGAAATATGACATAGAACCTCTAAGCATGAAAACACGGTTCTTGCCCGCACTCTCACACCTCACCCCACCCCGCACTCCACCCCGCACCACACCTCACCCCCCCAACCAAGGCGTCTTTGCCCCTCAATCTTAGACTCTTCAGACCAGTCTGCCGAGTCACACAGCCTCCATTTGTCCGCAGTCGCACTCGCTTTTCTCACTTCCCTACTTGTTGGAGGTTGCACTTTTGGTAAAACATTTTTTGAGGCAAGCACAATTTTGGACTGTTTTTTGGTTAATCCACCATCACGTCAGGGGTGTTGGAACCTCAAAAAAGACGAAGCCTGGCTAGAAACATCATATGGATCCTTCATGGTTTGTTGTTTCCAAGCGCCAAATGTTAATTTCTATCTTGTGACGATCAGGTGTTGGGAGCAGCCCGGCAGGTGGATTGTTGTGCTCAAGCTTAGACGTGTTGGCCATCCACCTCTGTTCCCTTGTTTCGGGCCACCCATCCAGTCACCCACCCACCCCCGTTTGCCCGCGCGCCCACCCCACCCAACCCACCCAACCAACCAACCAACCCCACCCACCCAACCCACCCAACCCACCCAACCCACCCAACCCACCCAACCCACCCACAACGCTAGTTTGGGGTCTTTTGTTTTTAGGAGGTATGTGTTGTTTTTGCCAGGCTAATTTTGGAAGGGTCTCGTAGTTGAAGGCTTATGCCAAAAGCTCCGGTGGTCTCAGTTGGACTGAGTGCTTAACGTCTTTCACATCTTGCATCAATGGCCCGGCTTGCAAATGCCATCCAAAGTGAAGCTGGCTCACATCCCACAGCAGACTCCAACAAGCAATGCATGGGCCTTACAACTCACTTGATTTTTTGTGCCTGATACTTCGTTGGCTGCGGGGTGCCGCAGGGTAGCAGTAGCTACAAGCTAGAGGCGTTAGAGCCCCAGGCCGGAAGACGCAGCAGTGATCTTTGCAGTAAGTAACGAGCCGCGTTGCCATACACCTCATTACTTGTATATCCTACGCAGCCTGACTGCCGGACGCTTTATACGTTAAGCGAAATACCCCCTTGCGTAACTTGTGCCACAACGCTTGGCTTGTTGTGTGCCCCCCTTCGCTGCACCTCGATGCCCAGACCGTGAGGGATGTACTATGGGTGCTTGTGCTGTCTTCGCACAGAACTCACAAGCTTTGGCAAGTGCAAAGGGGCGCAGATCATGGATGCTAACCCCGATTCTTGTTTTCTAGCCCTTCTTTGTTTAAGGTGGTTCCTTGCTCGCCTGCCTCACAAGGAAGTGGAACCACTGGCAGGTTTCTTTAAGACAAAAATGGCCAGTAGTCACCTGACCCAAAACCAGGGCGTTGAACCGTTATTGTTGAACCAGGCAGGAAGCCCACCCTCCAAGCCACCACTTGCACAAGAAGGTAGATTAGAAGGGGCCAAGGCCACCCGGGCTACCCATGCTACCGTCTCCTCGGCAGAGGTCCAATCGCTTCTCCTTCGTGTTCGGAATGAACGGCCCCAGCGTAACCTTTGATACGGACGCCGCACAACGATTTGCCGGCCGATCGCGATCACTTTTGGGGGTTAAACACGTGTTACGAGTTGCTGAGAAGTGGTCAATACACTCAAACAAGTCGACTGTTTAATGCTTGCTGATCAGTGGTTGAACGCGCTCAAAAAGTTTGATTTGTTTCAGGTTTCTGTTTGCTTTCGATTGGGTTGGGTTTGGTCCCGCGACGAATATCCGCGTTCCTATTTGAGAAAACCATTCTCCTCCCCCATGGAGTTAGCGAACTGCATTCGTTCGTTGGCATGTTTTTCCTTATTGCTTGGTGGGGTTCCACACTAAGCATGAAGCTCTCTCACCAAAAGGAGATGGCTCTTAGTCTTTTCCTTCCGGGATCACGGGTTTGATGCTTTCTCCATTCCAAACCCCTGGTTGGGCTCTGGCTTGCCCCCCGGGCCTCCAACAGATCAGTTCACAAGGGTAGAAAATTGGTTCTTGCTTCATTTGGTTTTGCCTCACCAGGGGCCCCAAGACAAGCGGATCCCAAAGCGGCCATCAACCAGTTTAGAAGGCGGCTCTACTACCTTGTTTCATGGGGTGTGTAGTAGTAGAACTATATAAACATATTTATAGCCATGTGTTTCAAACCAACAGTCATTTGGTTTTGAAAGCTGGACGAGTGTCCGAAGGTGTTGTGCTAGAGCCATCAAGGGTACACAACAGGAACATAACATGGTTCATGTTTGAAACGGTACAGTTTGTTTATTTCGTTGCATATGACTTGACAAGTTCTATATACTTATGAGTAACACGAGGTCATGGTGACGGCCGCCGATGTTCAATCCTTTAGGACTAATAGGGTGGTGTTTCGTTAGCCGCAGACATGCCTCGTTTTCTCGGGTCACCCCCAATCAGAATCAACCAGGGGGTTGTTAATCCTGGGTTCCCATTATTTCTATGGTGGCAAGGGGTTCCCTTAAAGCGGCCTCGCACAATCCCAACTAAACCTAGGCCCTATCGGAGGCACCTTCGGAGTTTCTGCAAGAGTTCTCAAAACTGGACACCAATGGTTTTAAAGAGGAACCAAAACAGTTGCCACATTCAAACCCCCTATTTGTTTTACAGGATATATTGCAAATGGGGAAGCCCTGACCTTTTTTTGTGGTCCCCCCTTGCCCTTTAAAGCAACCCTCAGCAAAAGGACGCTTCCACCAGCCTCGTCGTGTTGGACGCCGGTGTCGTGGCGCGGAAGCTGAGAGAATGGGGTCGCGTCCTATTCTCATGTTCGGATAGATCAGAAGGGTATGGGTCAAAATCAAACCATCAGGGGACCGCAGGTTTTAGTCTTTGTTTCCATTTGCCAGGATTCTGGGTACCTATTTTTGACCCACACCCAGAAGAATCAGAGCTCACGCCTCTGGTTTACGAGCAGCCTTTGTCAGCCAGCCTGCCTTGCCCGCGGTCTTTGCAAGCTTATCCCTCTCCAGATTTCGTGGGTTCCTTTTTCTTGCCAGGGAAACCAGGGCAAATGCTCAAAAAGGTCCCCCCTATGGGAACCTTAGAACACGGAATGCGCTACTGTTCTTGTTGCTTAGTTTGCGTGTTTGTCTATGTTCACTACCAGGTGCTGCAAAACGGGTTAGTGTTGAAAGTTCAAGCGATGGGCTTAGTCCTGTTGTTCAGTGTTACCCCACTTCCTTTTTTGTTTGCTGGGGTCCCCGTCCCCTCCAAAAAATCAAACCAACCTCAAAAGCATGTGGTTTTGCTCTTGCTACCTTCCGGGTCACTGGCTGCAACTGGGAGGCGCCCCTACTTTTTCGGTGGGCTTGCGATTGCTTCAATAGAACACAATTCAAGCCTGGGGCATCATTCAAGAATATGCTGTTTTCAGGGTAGTCCAAGTACGAAGCAGATGTGAGTAGATGATTTGGTGTGTCCCCGCGAGCTCCTGGACTTTAAGCTTTGAAGAGCATTGCAGTGATACATTCCACGGGGTTTGGAACTTGTCACAACTCCCCCACGTGGAGCCGCCTTTGTTTCCTTCAAAAAAGCATTTAACAAGATGCCTTGCTTAGGAAACACGAGGGGCCTCGGGTTGGGGCGCTTTTGTCCGAAGTCGAAGGCGCTGGACGGGCGACGGACACAAGCGACCATGAGCAGCTGTGCCTCGAGCTCAGTCCGGCGGTTTTGGTACGACCCTTGCCTTTTTGTTGGCATGAAATGAGCTTTTCAATGCACTCCCTCAGTCGGAAGCTTTTTGCAGAAGGCCTCTGCAAATGGAACCAAGTCTTAAAGGGTCCCGTGGGGCTTCCCCAAAACGAAAGTGGTCTTTCAAAATCCTCCTGTCGCTTCCATGATTGTTGGAGGGAGGATACTTAGTTGGGAAACCCAGAGTACACCGAGAATAGGATGTTAAGGTACCCCATGTTCAGTGTAAAAACCTTGATGAATGGACCTGGTTGATTCATGGGGGGACGTTCCGTGTTAGAGAAGAACCTTCATTTCTGAGGGAGCCTGTTTGGCCAACTCACTGAGTGGATTGGCTTTTGAACACTTTGGGCCGGCCTTGTTTTTCCAACCCCAAACTGCGTTTCCAGGTTTTGGAGTCAGAAAGACAAGTTTCCAAGAAAGAGCAGGGGCCCCTCCAGTTGCTCTTCACTACGACCTTCAGCCCTTTGTCCTTACAAAATCTTGGAAAATGGCTGTTTCCTACTGACTAATGTAACTATGTGGTCTCTTTGACAGTTGCAACAAAGATAGACCTTCGGTGGGTTGTTTCTCCTTCATTTTTGGTGCGCACCTGTTTTCCTACAGAAATCCACAGCAGGCCTGGGGTCAAACCAGATTTCCATGTTTGTGGAAGATATGGAAAGGTCAGAAGGGTGGACTCCCTCTTGGTTGGTGTTTAAAGAGAAACAACAAGAAGGATTCTAAACATTTTTCGGGAGACCCGCATATACCCGGGGTTTCCCAGAATAGGTTCTGGGGTTGTTCGGAGCGGCCCGGGCATGGATTTGACCCTGGGTCGCTCGGTTTTTCCCCTGGTTTTGCGCAAATTTCTGCGTTGCCAAGGCAACTCCCTTTGAAGCCATAAAGTGCGCATCGGGACGGGCTACTTCAATATCACAGGATGCGCGATTTTCCACAACCGCTCAAATTCCCGCCACAATCCCAGCTGCTCAAACAGCTCCATCGCTTTTGCTTCTGAGTGCTCAGCGTATCAGAGCCGTTTGTGGGGTCTCCTTCAAAATGATGTTATATTTTAAGGTAAACCCAAAATGGATCGTCTCACAAAGGGCTCCAAAACAGCAGCCTCTGAAAGGAACCCTTTGCGGACTTCAACCCGGATGGCTATGAATCTTAATGGAAATCTTGAACAGTGATCGGGCAATCCCAATGTAAATGTCCACTGAAGCGCCCCAAATTGGCGGTTCCCAGCCATACCCGGACATGACTTTGGGTGAGGGGTCAAAGAAACACTATGTTGGATGGGAGTTGCCCTGGCAAATGCCTCAGACAACTGATGTCCACTTCAAGGGTCCCGCTGAAAAAGCACACCCAGATCTCTCTGCCCAGCATTCTACAACAGTTTCCACTACCCCGGAAACCGCTGATAGACGAGAGCAAATACGGTACATAGCCTTTGTTAATTACGGCTGCATCTGCCATCTTTCTGGGCTCAGCCGAGCTTCGTTTTGGGGGGTGGGCCGGTGGGTCTCTCTCCATGGCGCTGCGCTGCGGCGTGCTGCTGGGCTCCCCCAACTTGTCGAAGTCCAAAATGGGCCGCGCCTGCGCGGAGTTCCTGCGCACCAGGCTGGAGGACGCGGACAGTCGCATGGGCTGTGAAGTTGCAGGCCTGAAGCAGATTGACACGGAATCTGAAAACCGTTTCAGAGGAATTGCCCTTTTTTCAAGGACTCTTGCCGGCTGTGTGGGAGCAACTCTTGCAACAAAAATCCACTTCTGCGCTCCTACCCAAGAAACAGTCAGTGAATTCCACCCTCAAAATCACTTTTCTTTGGGTTCAGGGGTTCCAACGTGATTTCCTTCTAGGGTCACTGAGCAGCTGGGAGGTAGCTGATGTGTTCGATCAGAACTCGATCAGACTTGGGTGAAGCTTCGGGAGACGGCCGATTTGGTATCACAGGAAGGGTTTCCAAGCCTGCATACGTCCGTAATGTCCAGCCTTTTTGGGGCTGGTTTTTCATGAGTCAGACACAAGCAACGATTGCCCAACAAAAAAGTTAGGGCTCATAGCAGGGGGTCATGTTCTGGATGTAGTCGAGAATTTGAAGGCAGGGCAAGCAATCCTTCCATCAGCAACAATACCATGTTTGAATCGAAAATTTGATTGCGTTTGTCTCCCATTTTTTGTTTTCCTTTGTGCATTGTGCAAAACTCCCCTCCCGCTTTCCAGGCACCGAACCGACCTTCTTTGGAGAAAGAAATCAAACAGAAAGCGTGGCCATCTGGAGAGAACATAGAACTGGGGAAGGAAGGATTTGGGTTTTGGGTTGGTCCAACCCTTGGGTTGGCATGAGCACCAAGCCCGACATGGATTGCCAGAGATTCATGTGGCTGATGAGACACGGTTGGACATTTGACCTGTGGCTCCGATCGAAACAATCAAACCAGGACAAAGTGAAGCAGAATCAAAACGTGTCAATCGAAGAAACCAGCTAGAGGAGATTACACAGGAATGCCTTGCTCTTGGAGGGTATTTGTTTTGTCAACTTTCCAGCAGAGATTTCTTGTAGCTGGTTTGTATGAGTCAAGTTTTGCTCTAGACTGACTTTTCTTCGGTGGACTCCCCCCACAGCTTGGGTCGGGGAGCTTGAAGTGGGATGTACATTCACACAGAGCAACTAGTATCTTTGGATATTAGGAAATATGTAACAACAAATATCTGGCCCAATTCCCATGAGGCGGACACCCGGAGGTTTTAGCAGTCTTGGTGGCTCCCAGCCATCCCCTTAGCTTTTTAGCCTTGTAGTGTTTAGTGAGGGTTTGCATTGAACCCACTAAAAGTTGAAAACTTTTAGCAGGGGATCTGAGGGCAGCCCAGCAGTGATTTCCGCGAGGGTGATTCTCTCAGGACCGCGGCATGAGCGCAGACCTGGACCTCTTTGAAGCGGAGGAGGACTTTGTGCAGCAGATGCTGCGGAGGCCCAACTTCCACATGCCAGGCCCGGACCCCCCTCTGTGCGTGGGGTGGTTCTTTGGTTTTTCACGGTGCCCTTTCACCTTGGCGTTCCGGAAAAAGTCAGAAGGAAGCCTACTAGTTTTGTGAGTCCACGGCTGGGTATGCGTCGAAATAAGGATTCCCCAACATATGATGATGGCATTCCTCCCACACGCCTAAAAGCTTCGGGCTTCAAGATGATGTGGGGTTCCGGAGGTCTGCAACGGGGGCCGTGGCAGTGGGGGATAACTTTGGAAGGGGTTTCTTCCGCATGATTGTGTATTTGTTTGGGGGAGGGTGTAGATTTTGCACTTTCAATGATAGCAAGGGAATCCCTTCACAGTGACAATTTAGCCATTCGGATGGAAATCCCAAACGGCATCACAGAGTGACGCCTTTGTCCAAGGGAAAGAACGGGCCCTTTTGTCTCAGACTACCTTAGTCAGGCTTGCCACAAGGCGTCGAACAACGGTTGTGCTCGGGGCGTTGGAGCAAGCCTATGGTTGACCCAGTAGTTCATGAGCGGCTTGGCAAATAGGGAGGCTTTGTCACTTTAGCAATCGAAGGAACCTGTTTTCTTTTGAGGGGGAGGGGGATGGCAACCCATTCCTGACTCAACATGAACCAGTATCTCTGAGTTTACCGTGTACAGGTTTGGGTCAAGATTCGAGTTTTCTTTGGAGGTAGTGTCCTTTCTGTTTGCAGCACTCGAAGCTGGAAGAACCTCGAAGGCGAGCCGGCGCCTCTGCTACGTCTCCGGCAGCGCCTTTCGGACTGCGACGCCTTCGTGCTGGCGGCGCCCGATGGCGGAGCGGTGCCCGAGGTGCGACCTGACCGGACTTGTACTTCATGGAAGCCGTTGAACGGGTTCTAAGAAGCGGGTTCCAACTTGCACAAACAATCATGTGTTTGTGTGTGTGTGGCATCCGAAAGGAACTCATTGGAACCCATCCTGGAGCCTCCATCGTGGAAACAGATGCCTCCCCTCTGGCTCGATACACAAATTGACACGCTGTAGGGTGTTTTCCTCCACAGGTTGCTTTCCAGCATTTGTTTGGGAATCGAGCAGAAATCAAGTTCGGTAGTTTCACGTTCGTTCACAGAGGAGAGTTTGGGAAGAGTCATCAACGAAACGAGCGCAAAAGAACTGCAAAACGAGCGCAAAATCGGCGAAAACAAGTGCAAACAAGCGAAACTCCAAAACATGGTAGAGGAAATGGGTTCCGACTGGCCCATGATTGCTGACAACTCGAGCAATTTTTGTTGAATCGTACATTAATTCTAGAATAGGTTGTCACAAGCAGAAATACTGCGTAGCAAGAAATCTTGTATCAATGGAGGCTGCAAGATTGAACTGGTCAGCCAAGTGATGTTGATCCCGGATCGTGGGTATTTATGTGTCAAAATTTGAGTCCAAAAAGTGTGGCTTTCCTTGTGGGTTCCCCTTAGACGAAGCTGAAAGGGGCACAAAGTGAGGCTCCAAGTGTTTCACGTGAGCCGTTCACCTGGACCCTCCAGCTTCGAAATTACAGGGAGATTTCCCCCTCACAATAGTATCCACTTCCTAACCGGTTTAGGGATAGGACCCAACTACCTTAAGGGGGGGGGTAGGGGGGGGTGCAGTGGTTTGAGGGTTCTGGTGGAGATCCAAGCGAGGTTCGGTCAAGATGTCCGTCGATGTAGAACGAGGGTGACTCTCACATTTCCCAAACCTGGGGACTCATTTTGCCAGATGGTGGCAACATATTTTCACCGAGACTCAAGTGGAACCCTGCGGACTACTGCAATAGCAGATGTGTTCGCTCCCCGGAAGTGGAGGATCTCAGTGGGAGAAAGCACCTCGTTTTCCTGCGAGGTCTTCGAGCTACTGCTGCCACAGTTGGGAGGCGCGGCAGCTCCTTGCAGCATGCCAAAAGCCACGCCCTAGGCCTTGACTCGCTTCAGGTGGACTTTGGCCACTTTTTTGGGCTTGGACCATGTTCACCATTTTAGTAGCAAGCAAAAAGTCCGGACTTTGGCCAACCCACTGAAGTAAGCAAATCGCGTTGTCCTTCTTGGTTTCAAACGTTTCCTGCACATTGGACGGATTTGAGTTTGGTTCCCCCTAGCCTAGCATCATTTTTGTGTTGCCCAAGTTGCCTGTTGAGTTCGCGCAAGTTAATATTTTTGTCGCAAGGTTCTTAGCCAAGGCCAACCGCTCCAACTTCGCTAAGAAGCCAGTTGCAGGACAGTTCTACAGGAAGTTGCCCCACTACCAGAAACAGTGGGTTTGTTGGCAATCTTCCAGTAGTTGGTTGTTTGTTTGCTGGCTTCTCCTTCTAACAGCTTGCTCACTCGAACGAAACGAGGCAGCGAGCTCTTTGGGCTGAGACCCACAGGGATTTGCGTCTACTCCTCGCGCCCCGGCTGGCGTCAATTTGAGTGGTCCTCAGAGACCAGCTCGCTCTTGTTGATGGTTTAAAGGGAAAGTACTCCCACAACCAGTAAGTGGATCCGCAGGGCGCAACTTGCTGAAAAACCGGGAAAGTGAACGCTTATTTACAAAGCGGGCCTAACCACATGGAATTCGGGTAGACCCCTTTACCAGGTGTCGAGTTTGACTCACGAGTCGATTTTGGAATCACCTTTGGAGTACCGAGCCTGTGTTCATCAGTAATGGAAGAAGGGTTCCCTAAAGTAGCCTTCCAAAAGCTTCTTGTCAGCTTACTGGGTTTCGGGCTTTGCGGAATGTACGTGGCACCGGGGTGGGGCCTTTGTGAACAGACGTTCTGTTTCGCTGGCTAGTACACTAGGATGGCGTTTACTTGGGTGCCCGTTGGTTCTTGGAGCAAATAGGCTGTTTTATTGCAACCCTCTTAGTAGAATCGCAATTGACCCGTGTTTGGCAGGTCATTCCCATGTTCCCCACTAATCCGGGCGCCCCGAGCCCGTGGTTTCCCCGGAGGCCTTCGGTTCCCTCTAACCGAAGGTTATAAGGCTCGCGCCCCCTGCCGCCGACCCACTCTAGGTTCACTCTAGCCCGTGTCGAACGGAGGCTGCATTCACTGCTAAGGGGCGAAGGATTTGTGAATTTGTTCAGGCGTTTTTGACGACTTGTTGAGCATATCACCTGCATCTTCCGCATCCATGGCGGACATTGATGCGGATAAGGCCGGTGATGCGGGGGATGCTGGGGATGTTGTCACCTGAGGCGGGCCAATTTTGCCGAGAACGTGCAAAAACACCGTGTTTTGGAAGGTTTTTGGCGGGTGCAAACGTGGAAAATATGGAAACCTGCTTAGCAGGCAGGCTTCAACCGAACTCGATTTTTGGTAGGCTTTTCGGTGAACCGCAGAAAAGCACGGTGTTTTCGATAGTTTTGTATGGATTCAAGGCCGGGCGCAAACGTGGAAAATGTGGAAACCTGCTTAGCAGGCAGGGCTCACCTCTCCCCGGCCGAACCCGATTTCTGGCAGCGTTTTTGGCGAACCAGTAGAAAAGCCGAGTGTTTTTGCTGGTTTTGTATGGGTTCCAGGCCGCGCGGTTGCGAAAATCGTGACAGCACGTGGAAAACTGATGCTTTTCGGGGCGCCCGGCTGTCAGGCGTAAGCCCTTAAATAAGACTAAGACTGCTCTGGGCCGAATGCTGATCAAACCGGAAACTTTGAGTGTTCCTCAAAAAGGGTCCCTTTACCAGGAGGCCGCTACAAGCATCCTGGAACAACCAAGTTTAGGTTTCTCCCTAGCCACCCCCTGAATCGGGTCTCCTCCACAAAAGTGTTCTGCCACCGAGATAGGCCCCCCTTCTTTGGACGGCTCAAAGGGACACTAACCCATGAAAGACACCGAAAGGAAACCAGCGTGGACAACAATAAACATTCATCGTAAACTGCCAACCACCATCGAATAATCACTGTAAACAAGAGCAAGAAACAGCGTTGCCCACATACCTGGACCAACCAAGGGCTCTTTTTTGCGACTCTCTGCAAAAATCCGTGCATTTCCTTGAAATCCATACATTTGAGCAAAAACTGTACTTTTCTTGCAGGCTCAACATAAGACACAGGAGCATTTAACTACCTTTTTTCTACAATAATCTCACTTTCAGCTCCGGCCATGGCACTGGAGATTGTCATGCTCATACCATTTGAAGGTGTGCAATTCACCAAGGACAAAAGGTGCGCATTTCCTCAAGAATATGTTCCGCTGATTTCCGTGCATTTTCCACAGATTTCCGTACTTTTCCCGCCGATTTCCGTGCATTTCCCGCCGATTTCCGTGCATTTGCGGTTTCTGCATTTTGGCTGAGAAAACTGCAAACTCGCAAAAGCGGCAAGGAAGCTGTCACACATTGCCCCACAGCAATTGGAGACGAAAGACCTGAAACGGAATTAAGTATGACGGGCCGTGTAAATTGCAAACTGTGTTCATGTGCATCCAAGTGCACCACAAACGCTCACAGCCTGCTAAAAGCGATTTCCGTCAAATTTTCTGGAAAGTGTACATTGACACTTTTTTTCTGCATGTACGGAAATTTCAGTACTTTTGGAGGGTTCAGGTATATAAATTGGGGCCCCCATTTTGAACCCTAAGGTGCCACCTGTTCAAGCGCAAATGGGCTCAAACCAAGGCTGTTTAGACAACCCGCCGGGGTTTTCCTTTGGGAGACGAGACCTTCAGGTCTGGGATGGCTCCAAGCATAGTTGATCTTTTAGGGCAGCCCAAACATGAAACAGACGCAGACAGGTTCTGAGTACGTTACACCAGGTCTTTTTTTGGGGCAGACCAACTGTGAAACAGACGCAGGCATATCATTTTCTGTGTACACTAGATGTGGACCTTCAGCAAGTACTGTTGAGGATTAATAGATCCTGTTAATAGGGGTGTCTGCCACAAACATGATCCGGAATCCCACTGAAAGCGGGCACCCCTGATGTAAATTAAACAGAGTTTATAAATCCGGTTATCATTAGCCTTCATGTCTCAAAATTAGGGTGCCCCACAATTGTTTGTTTTTTGCTGCTCTCCCACCAAACCAACCACTTGGGGGGGGGTCGGTTTCCAACAAGAAAGACACTCAAGCGTGGGGAACCCTAAACGCGCAGACCAGGTGGAGCCCTAGCGACTTGGCGCTGCGCCAGTTTCTCTCCGCGCTGGGCGCGCTGCCGCTGCCAGAGGCTGCAGACCGGTGGGTGGATTGCTTTTCCCTTTTGGGAGAGGGCTTCGCTGCTTTGAAATTTACCAACAAAAACGCTGGGTGCCCTTTTTCCCCAACGCCACTGAGGGCCTGTGCAGCGGACTAGGGATGGGCATCCCTCTTTTTGAACCTTCAAAAGTGGCAGTTTCATTGGAAGCCACCAGTAGATTGCAACTTTAGAAGGAGAAAACCAGTGCTCTAGGGGTTCATTCCCCATTCTTTTCAGCCATCGTTCTTTTCAAAACCAGCTGTTTTTCCTGGGGTTCTGCTGGTTTTCTGGAAAGAAGGATCCCTGGAAAGAATGGGGAAGTGTCCCCTAGAAGTGCGCCTTGTCACCTTATGGCCACCAGAATGATTGCTGTTACCCATCACTATGACCCACATGGAGGACAAGCTCCAAATGTCCCCTGATGTCCTGTGCCCCATGGGTTGGGCCAAATTGTCGAAGCAACCCGGCCGTTTGTTGGAAGCCTGTTGTTCTCCAGAGAGTCCTTGGAGCTCTGAACCCAACCAGCACCAAACAAAAGGCATACATAAACAAATAAATATATCTTGTACATATCCCTTTGAGGTTTGCTTTTTGGTACCCTTTGTGGGACATCAGAAGTACATGATGAGATTTACTGGAAGGGCCTCAAGGATTTGTACTCTTTGGGGGACAGCGATTTGCCCGGTGATGAAGCTTTCTTACATGGTGATTCCTTCTTGCCAGTGTCGGAATTGTGGTCATTTACCCGGATCCATTTCCATTGCCAGACTCGACCTACCTTTTTGTTGCTGTTTTGGGTTGCTATCATTTGCCTTCTCAGCGAAAAGTTCACATACCAACAACCCTAGGCGTTTCTTTGCAGGACTATTCAGGAGGTTCCCAGTTCCCGGTGCGTTGGGCGAAAATCCGTATTCCCAAATGGGTCGGGTCTACAAAAAGAGAGTTTTTGGTTGCCATGATAGCTCACTTGTGGGTAACTCGAGCTTACCCAGGATGAAGGTCCCTTACTTGGCAATTACTTATTTCCAGTCTGTGAATCGAAGCAACTTGCTCAAAAATCCATTTGCTTGCCATGTTCCTTTTCCTCTGCCCCGGTTTGTTTCATAGGGAACTACAGTCACAAGGATGGGGTCGGTGTTTGCTGAAGTGGCTTGGTTCCAAACAAAAATACATGTTGCGTCATGCTACGGTAACCCAAGGCCTTTGCCTTGGGATGGCAAAGATGGGACCGTTCAAAGCGCGAGGTGCTGCTGTTTGGAACCGAACCACCCCTTGGGTCCTTTGGAAATGGGAGTTCATGCCTGCAAAAAGCTTGGATGGTTGGCTTGCACAAAAAACGCCCACGCATGTTGACGCAGTTACTTGTATTGAGGATGTTTTTGTGGTCAAAATCCAAATCGCCTGGAAAAGTCCGAATGTCAAAACAATGACCAAACCGCGTGAGGGTCTCTACCGGGAAACCTGCCTCCCCTGTGCCGATCCGGTCTTTGGAGCTGCCGCATGTTTCCTTGAAAAACCCGTTTGTTTTTGTTTGGTGGTTTGCGGGGCCAAGCAGTGGAAAATGCCCACAAAACCAAGCGATGGACCTCTGGCCAGCGAGGCGCTCCGCGTGCCGCGCGTCCACAACCAGCAGCGCGGCACGATTGGAGGGTGGGGGGGGGACGCAGCC
>CAUJNA010003345.1:448008-580508 GCA_963377175.1 Effrenium voratum
CGGGTCACTTTTAGGGGTCCCTGCAGTTTTTCGCCAGGATTGGCTTTGAACGTGTTGCAACAACGGGGGTGTGGGGTGTCTGGCTCCCAAAATGATAGGTTGCTTTTTAGTGTCAACGGACAAGTTGACTGAAAGGAGGTCCACCATAAAAGGCACGCCCACTTGTTTCAACCACCTCCTTTTCGTTTTCATAGAAGGGGGCCGGCTGGTTGTTCAAGACAATGTTTCGCTCTTAAGGTTCACTAAATCTGGACCGTGGCCAAGCCTAGTAACTTCGTTTGGGCTTGGTGGGGGGCAAAACCGGAAGTAGTGCAAGCTGTTGGAAAACAATTGTTTCCGCACTGACATAAAGGAAACGGGAAAGGGGGTGAACGAGGATTTTGGTTTGGGACCGAAATCGTATCAAGCGTTCATGGGTGTCGACGGCTCCTTTCAACTCGGCATGAGCCCCTCTTTCCAAAAGAAGGCGTGGTCTTCTAAGTTGAACTTCCACGGGCTCAGCTAGGTTCCAATTATTTGCAGGGTTGATACCAGCCTCAAGATCAACGGCCCAAGTTAGAAAGCTGGCCACCAATGGAGTCCTGTTTCCCGTTTTTAGGGACCGATCTGGCGAATCTGAAGAGTTGGAACCTCAAGAATTGGTGGACATGAATCCTCAATTGTTGATATCCATTTCGAGTCCGAGACCCATTGAAACTCACACTCATTCGTCTCTGAAAGTTCTCCAAGACTGAATGGCCATGCATGTGTCGCTTTGACACAGCAACACGAGTGGCATGTGTTGCCAGATAGGTTTGTTTTTTGGTTTTCACTTTGCCGCACACATGCAGCCAAGAAAGGGAGGGTGCCCAATTCAGCCACGATCAGGAGACAGTCTCAACTATGCATAGGTGCAGGAATCGCCCTTTTCATAATTTGCCGTTAGTTTTGGATATAGCGCACCCCTTTGACCAGGTCAATGTTTCGCAATATCCTTGACTAAAATGATAAAACAAAAAAGAACAAATCCTAAGTTTAGGGTTGAATGTTGACCAAGTGGACGCGCCATTTCAATCATTTACCGCGGGTTGGGGAAAGAAACATACCCCGTTGATACCACTGGGGTCTCTTCCAACACCATTTGACATTTTTGGGTAGCCCAGTGCATCCAGTGATTCACTGATCACTATAGTAACTGTAGTAGTTAACCAGGATGACGGTTTCCCCTACTTACCTACTATAGGGGGCTTGCCTGGAAGCACTTCCTTGGAAGCGCCGGGTAGGCGCAAAACGGGCACAGGATCTGCAATGATGTTCTCTGCACCTCAGATGGCCCTGTTCAAAGGCCTCTCATGGTTCGCCGTGGGTAAATTGAACAGCATGATTTGCCGGTAGGGGTGAGATCAAGAGCTGTGGGTTTCGGAGGCATGGCCAAGTATCTGTTGCGTAAGCTTTTTTTGGTGGGCAGCCATCCCTCCAAACCCATACTTGGAAATGCCCTTGATTCTTGGGTTTTGGTGGTATGGAGCTTTTATGAGTGAGTCTCAATATAACGGGGCCCAAAATTGTAGTTTTTTTCACTGTCGAACTCTGAAAACCCGCCAACGCCCAGACCGGGGTCGTAGCAGTGCGCGGCAGCTCAGATCTCTGCACATCGCCTGCCGTCGCCTTTGGGCTGCTGTGAGTTGGTGTTTCAAAGCATCTGGGGCTCAGCGCAATGGGGGCAGAATGCCCCAACATCGCCTTGGTTGAAACGGGCACCCAAGAAAAAGCCACCATTTTTGGGGCCCAAATCCTTTTGCCATACCCAAAAAACCCAAGTGTTCACTCAAGCGATCAAACGGAAAACACCTTGGCCGGGCATGTGTAGGCAGTGGGACTCCTTTTTGGCTGGTGAAGGGACCTTCGCCACTGACCTGGAACCTTTCCAAAGTCCATTTGGTCCGTCATTGGAGCCTTGCCATGAGAAGCCATCTCCCAAAAAATATGACAAGGTCATTAGAACCCCATTACTTGTGTTAGCTGCTACATTGGAGACATAGGAACGTTAATCTAGTAGGTGCCTTGTGAATGTTAGAACTACACGGCGCGCAAACCGATGACATGTCGCACAAGACTGGCTCGACCTGCCTTCAACCCATCTAGAGAATCAAGCATGTGCCCCTGATTAGGTATGCCTGGTATGGGCCTGACTACGGTGAGATGTTCTGGTTATACAACTATGTATTGAGGTATGTTGTAGAGGCATTTGTTTAAGGGAGACGATGTTTGTTGGTAAAGGGATGGTGGAACTATGTAATGCCTCAAAGAGTTGTTTGCATCTCTTTTGACATGTGATTGTCCCACCTTATTCAGAACACGTTTTCCCTGTTCGACCATTATCAGCTCGCACTGGTTGTTAGGGAAGGGAATGATCTCAAACTGAACAATCCCTGTTCGTTTCCTAGGAGGTTCCCTGTCTAAACCTCCGGTTCCCTCGCAAGTTTCTGAGGCTGACGCCTTTGACGTGGTTGGGTCGCATCGCGCTGGGTCATCTGACCAAGCTGGGGCCCGGAGCCCGGCCACACCGCTGCACAGGCCCTCCAAAACTGTCCTGATAGCATCGCATAAGTTTTTTGGCGCAAATTCACGCTGGCATTTGGTTTATATCCATCTCCTTTAGGTGCGTTCTTGTTTCTACAAATCGCAGCTTGTTCAAGGCAAGGATTTGCTTGAGGGCAATTGGATTTGCTTGAGGTGCCAAAAGAAATCACATGTACCTGAGCCATTCCCCAAACTGGGGTCATTGTTTTAGCTGTTCTAGGGGTTATCAAAGTCAGATTCTGGGTTTGTTTCGCTTCAACCATCTTGGGGAGGCTTTGATGGTAAAAGAATAGGGCCAGCTGGAACAAACAAGAGAGACATGAAGTGGGTGGAGTCGCCCAGTTGGGTCGAATCCAGGATTGTATGGTATGTTGACTTGTCAATCCAAAAAGCTTTGCCTGAGATTAAGCGGGAGAACGAGACAACTCAACGGTTCCTCCGCCCTTTGTGATTCACTCATTTTTGGAACTTCATTCGTGTCAGGGGATCATCCCCCTTGGATTATGGTTACCGAATAGCCAATAATTTTTAATGTTCCCAACACTAAAATAATTGCGTACACAGAATCAAGACCCCTCTTTAGCAAACAGGGTGGCAACGAATTAGCTACTCATGCCATGTGTTCCATATTTTGTCCAGAATCTGGACGTGACTGACGGGACTCCAGTGCTCCTGGCGCTACCGGCGATCGATGAATCGCACGCGCTGAGGCGGTGTTTCACCTACGACCAGCTGGAGACTGAGCACGGGGGGCGGGGGTGGATGTTTGGGTTCCGACCAAGCATTCTTTTGGGGGAGGTTCGGGGCAAACGGGAACCACCCGCTTTCGGCTTCCCTCAGCCGCTTGGGTGGTTGCACCTTTTCCTTGGCGCATGAGAGGATCTGTGCACAAATGTCAGTGGTCTATCTTTCTTCTGGGGGGACATGGGGGGGCTATATAAGTCCCCACAAACTAGGGGACACGCCGTAATTGTCCCATGTCCTTCGGGAAACCAAGTACTTTGACCGCTGGCGAAGTAGCCTGCATAACGACCCATGACAGAGGTCTTTGGATCCGTACCACGTTGATCTTGTGACTAACAACTCAAGAGTTCTGATCCCAACCCTCAAATGTATCAGGACCCTGGCAACTTTAGGGTAGACTAAATGGGTATGGCTCAAAATTAATCCACCAGGGACCGCAGGTTTTAGTCCTGGGTTCCATTTACCAGGGTTCCATTGTGGGCACCTATTCTTGACCCACTGCCAAAATATGAAGCTTCAAACAGGACCCGCAAAGCTCATCTCGTCCCAGTCCTCCCGTGAGACTCAGCTCGGCCCTTCGGTTCCTTAGGCTTGACTGGAATTTTGTGTTGGACGTACTGGATATCCCACTGAACCAGCTCTTAGAGAGGGATCAACCATGATCAACCACTGGAAGGAGATGCCTCCATTTTTTATGCTGAGGACAGACCGTGGACCGGCCCCTTCGTCAGATTTCGGCGCCGGCTTGCAAGCTTGCCGCGAGGTGTTGCGATGGGTGGTCCAAGAGCGAGCACGCTCGGCTCCCTACGGGTCTTGGCTCGGCCTTTTGGGTTTGGGTTGCCAGGTGGAAGATCGGGTTTTGGGTTGCCATGTTCTGCAACGGATCCTCATGAAAATGGCGAACATATTGGTATAACAGCCAGGATGTTTTACCACGATGCGAACCCAGGATTCATCTGCCTATTTTATGGCGAGCGATTCTACCGATTCGGGGGCAAACCGAGGTCCTTTTGGGGGGATCCCTGGGATGAATGTTTCGGATTTGTAGACGCCTGGTTGCCCTATGCAGGGATGTCCATGTTAGATAAGATTCCATCACTTCTAGGAGCAGGTTGATTAACCCGGCGTCAACATTGTCAAAGCTCGTTTGCTTTTCCCAACACTTCGCGGTTTGCTTTGACAACAGCAACAGGCAATCGACACCGGCCAAGTCTTGAGACGTGCCAAGCAGGCATTTGGGTGTCAGGCTTCAAGTGGCTTGTTTTGTGGAGGGGGTTCTCTTGAACAACTACAGAAAAAGCACAAGGCCTACTTAGGGATGCAAAACAAGCGGGAAGCTAAGGAACACATGTCTGGGGTCTCCACTAATTAAAGAGTACAAATTTTAGGGTAAACCAAACATGATGCAGAATCGGAACATATGCATTTCTGCGTGCCCCAAATCTGGGCCAACACAAGTGACGGGTTTACCATTCTTTGCCTTAAACACCATGTCCGTCACAGGGATGCAACATTGATTACCCTCCAGAAACTTTAGGCAGCACCCCGTTTCCTCGGGTTGTAAATCGTCCTTTGGTGAAAGCCCCGCAAAACAAGCAACCCCACAGAAAGCAGGGGCAACAGCCGCAGCTTGGTCCAAACGTTTGGCTTTAGCCACCTCACAAAGGTTCCCGTAGGGAGATTCCCTCAGTTCAGTGCACTCAACTCCCTTTCCCTGCCAGCGGACAAAGAAAAGTGGCCCTGTTTCTGTTGGGGTCACTGGGCTTGGCAAAATTCACTCGGGAGCTTTTCGGACCAAAGCCAGGGAGGATTCAAATGGCGAGCGGCTCGCTTTCTTGTGGGGTTCCAACCCGTGCCAACAGACAGGCAGCTCACTAGGGATTTGTTTAACCATGTCTTACCCGCGTTCCCAGAAGAATCGTGTTTGCGAGTCCAATGTGACACACGAACCGACACGTGATGTTTCAACCCGCCTTTGAAGGGGAGACCTACTGTATAGCATGGGAACCCTGTGTAGTTGCGATACCCCTCCCGTAAATTTTGGCGCCGTCACCAGGGGCTTTTGCGACGTCCACCCATGAAGGTTCCTTTATTTCCGGTCTGTGATTTGTGTTTATAATTTGCCCAGATGCTTGTGGTTTGTTTGGGGCTGGTTTTGCAGCTCACTACATTTTGGGGGCCATGCTTGCCTTGCTTGTGCTTTGCATGGATCAGAGCTTCCCAATATAGCCAAGCCATACTCTTCCCTGGTTTGGGGAGCGGGGCTCTGAATGGATCTTTTCTGCTAGGTTCACCACCATGACAAAGTCGGCACGAAGTTTGCTGTCAGATATTCAACTGCCCTGCACTCTACAGGGGCCGGTTTCGGCAATAATCGAGCATCCAATCTTGCGGGAATTCTTTCGGGTGTCCTCAGGGGGCGTGTGTGGTTTCGATTTTGCATCCTGACCCGTTGCACTTTTGTGATGCCATTGGTAGCGGCCTTTTCAGCGGAGAAGTCTTCACAAAAAAGGGAGTGCACTCCCTCCCTGTTTGCTTCCTCCAGGATGCTTGGCAGCCGGAGACCTGTTTCTGAGACGCGTTGTTTGTTTCAAGGATATATAACCATATTTTTGTTGAGAGGTTGCTTTACCCCAACAGCTGAAAGCTTTCGGGCCTTTGCCCAGGTAGGCTTTGGAGTGGTTCGAAGCGGCTGGCGTTTTCAGGTTCCAGAAGGGGTGTCCGGGGTTTGTGGGTCGCTATTGGGGGATACCATCTTATCTTATGTGTTTATTCGAAGGGCAACCGGTACTCATCGGCGGGCCATGTGGCCATCTGGCCGTACGCAGGTGGCCTCCTGTGTGGTGGATATGCTCACAAACACGGTGGATGGCCTGCTCGTGGAGGAATCAGATCTCTCGCCATGGGAATCGGAGGAATCGCAATCGTGACCCTTGTGACATCTTTACGCACAAATCACCCTTGGACCTGTTGCTCGTTTGATCCAATCTTCAAGGCTTAAAGTCAGTGGGCCATCGCAAGAAGCCATGGATAACATTGCAGCTTTTTAGTTGTGGGGATCCCGTTTAAGGGCATTCTTTCTTCACGGTTCCGATTGGCCAAAGGACAACAGTGGAACTTGCTTTTGGCCCCCGCGAAATGGGGAAGCCTTGGTTTGCGAGTTCCTTGCTTCATATTCTAGCCAGCTTGATAGGCTTAACCTATGTTTGGGGGCCAAGTGGCAAACCAAAAGGTGGGACTCTTTTACAGCTCGAAGCAAGAAGTTGAGAGGCCAAGGAAGCGCTTGCTTTTTCCAAGCCACTTTTTGGCTTGGAGGAGTTGCGATCCATGTTGGATGAGTTTGGCTCCGACCATTCCGAGCCCAGAGGTTTGAAATGCCGGCCTTCTGAAAGAAAAGATGTGGAATTGAAGGGGGAAACACGAAATTGTTTTTGGGGCGATGTTTAAAGTTGTTAATTTAGAAGAGGTAGAGAGCCTTGAGACCCTAGCTCGCGCAGGTGTCGCACCATCTTTGACGGTTTTGGTCGCGCAACGTCGTCTAGGGGCTTTAATCCCCCCTGGTCTCTTCTATCAGACGCATGCAGCAGGGCTGGGCTAAACACGTCGTCGTTTAAACCGTTTATATAAACATCAATACGTCAGACTGACTTTGCATAGAACCATAAACGTGCTTCGACAAGGCTCCGCCCACTGTGTTTTGTGCAAGGAGGAGCTAGTAACACTTTTCAGCGTGAGCAGACCGGCCACCGTGTGTTTAAACGGCTCTTGGATGTTCAAGCAACCCCCGAAGTTTAAACAGTTTCGGGGTGTTTAAATTGTTTCCGGCCACCTACCTGCGTTTTTTTTCTTGGGGGGGGGAGGCTTAAACGGCTGCGGGGTGTTCAAGGAGCTCCGGCCCCCTGCTGAAACGTCTTTGGTGTTTAAACTGTTCCAGGGTGCTTGAACAGCCCCCTCCCTTTTTTCTTGCGGGGGGGTGTTCAAACGGTTTCCGGCCACCTGCCTGCCTTTTAGGGGGGTTTAAGCGGTCCGTGGGTGTGTATACAGCTCTCCTGAATGTTTAAACAGCCCCCCCCATGTTTAAACTGTTTTGGGGTGTTTAATCAGTCAGTTGCACTGTGTTTTGTGCAAGGCGGAGTTACTCACAGTTTCAATATGCTTGAGCAGACCGGCCACCTGCCTGCGCTTCTGGGGTGTTTAAACGGCTCCTGGGTGTTCAAACAGCCCCCCAATGTTTAAACAAGTTTGGCAGCTGGAAACCAGTGCGAGTAGACGCATCTGTGCAGGCCCTGGTTCTAAGCCACGGGCCCTCACGGCACCGCATTCGCAATCCCGTTCTGGAAGCGGCGCCGCGCAATGCGAGAGGGTACTTTCTGCCATGAATCGCCGCTGCAAAGACGCTGCAGGCAACGCCACTGATTCTTCAGGGGCACTTAAACATGAAGTTCTGAAGGGTTTGTGATGCACCATTGAGCCCTGTGGAGTAGCAAGCTCTCCGCTTTCGGATGTGCTTCGCCAGCTGCTTTTGACGGTTTGATTCCGATTATGCAAAAGTGATTGTTTCCGGGTGCTTGGGTGGGCCCAGCAGGCACAGCTGCGTTTTTAAACACGCCCTCCATTCTCAAACGTTCGCAGACGCTTAAGCATTTTCATTTGATTTAAACAATGGGGTTTAAACAACCTGCTAAAGTTTTTTGTTGAAACATCGACGTTCGTTTGTTGAAACGTTTAAGGCGCCCGCGACGCTTAAGCTGTTTACACATTTTGCTTGCCCAGCCCTGCCATTCAGGGATTTGAATCTACCTTCGCCCTGCCCCCCCCCCCCCTGCTCCCTCGTTTTCCTGCCATGTGAAACACGCGTCTGTTTTTTGGCAGAGTTCAGGACCCGGTGCTGCCAGGTAGCCCTTCCCAAGCAACGGGAACTTTCGCAGATTTTAATTGTCGAGGATGACCGGCCCTACGTTGGGACAGTGGCCGGGGTGGCGGTGACGCACATGGGCCAGGCGCCTTTGCTTTAAACTGGAAGCCGCAGGAAGAAGCAACGAGCAGTATCGGGGTGGTTTGCTTGAGCAAAGCATAACAGAAGCTTCTTGGCTTGTTTGAGGGAGCCGTTTTCAGGTTGTTCCAAAAGGAAAAGGAAGGGACACCACGATTTGGGGGGGCAACCCACATGAGGAAGAGCGCGGGAGGTTTCCCCGCATATTTTGTTGGTTTGTAGCACGGAACTGAACTCAAAATGTAGTGGTCAGGTGAACCACTGGAACACCCGAGCGGTTAGATATAGATCATTCCATTTGATGACTGCAGGTCCAAGCGATCACAATTCATACTTGGCTAAATAGATAATTAGTCAAGGGGTGACGTGATCACGGGGACCGGGCCCCTTGTTCGGAAGTGCAACGGGCAAACCGGTGCCAACCTGGGCGTGTTTGAGCTGATTTTGTGTTTATGTTTGGTCTGGTGGCTTGCAATGCTTCAGCGCACTGATGAAGGGTGATTCGGATTCCTTCTTTGCTGATTGTGATCTATGGCCTTCCATTTGCTTAAGAATACTTGTTAATCATTTTCCTTTCTTTTTTTTTAAACGTATCGGCTGTCACTACCCCATGCTTTTTCTCCAGGGGAGTCGCTTTGCAAGGCAACTGACAGAGAATCGGGAACCAAGACCTTCAGATTTGCTTGAAAACAGACCAGGATTCCCCGTATTTCCCCTTTTGGTGGTGGTTTTGGACATGACATTTTGTCAAAACAAGAAGGGTGATGCTTGCAGGTGAAATTTCGGGAGCCCTCAAACTGCAGTTTCGGTTTGGCTCGGTCCATGTATCGGTACCATCCGGCTCGTCGAAAGGGCCAGCAAGGAGAATACCCTATTGTTTGGCAGGGGAGAGCGACTCAGTTTGGCTTTTGCAGGCAGGGTTCCTTTTGGAAGCAAAATGCAAATCGGAAGGGTCGCACGTTGATCGGTGGCTTTCCTTTGGTTCTCCTTTTCCTGCCAAGTTTCGACCCTGACGATATTTCGGCCGGAAGAGAACAGCCCTGAAACCGGGGTGTTCCAAATTCAATTGATGGTATCTTCCCGTCACCAAAACCCTTGTTTTTCAATGTCCGTCTTTTCCCTTTTGTCCTAAGGATTACGAATTAGGGATGGTCCCCCATCCTGAACACAGAAAGCCGGGCATGTCTCCAGAGCCACTTTCTGCGATACCACGGGAACCCCGTCGTTGCAGCACAGTAGTCATGGGAGTTTCCCAAGATATCATAGGGTGGTTGTCCACTATGGAAGGGACTCATGTTCCACGTTCGAGGTTGCCAACATTTGGGTGTGTCTCATGGAGGCACCCGCAGAACTTGCCCTGTTTTTTCCCCATTTGGTTCCCCTTAAAGGAGCAGAAGACCGCGTTCCCTCGGAAAAAGTGGAACACCCATGTGGCCATGGGTCAAAATCCCGTACCCCCGGTGAACATCCCAATCCCCACTAAGATAGGTTCTAAAATGGGTGCACCGAAAACCCCAAAATGGGATCCCAAAACGGTTTTGACCCACAGCTATATCTCTCCCCCGAACGCTCGGCCGAACGCATTTCTCCGGCCGGAGGCCGCGACCCTGGGGACGCCCCATGGGCCTGCGGTGCAGAAGGCGGTGCTGGACGCCCGGCCCTCGGACGGTCGGAAAAGGTAGTTTCTTTGGCAAGGGGGGTTTTGAGGGGAAACCAAAAGGAAAAAAGGAAAACCACGATCCATTTTGGTGGTCTGAAAAAGGAAAGCCGTATAGCAAGCCATATGGAGTTGCGACAATCTGTTCTTGAAAGGGGGCTATTGGGAGTTTCAAGAAGCTGGAGCGAAACAAGACAAACTGATACGCAGGAAAAGACACACCCCACTGCAAAGTGTGTATAATATATATATATATACAGATCAGGGCTGTTTCACGGGTTCTACTACACGGCTTCCGGTTGCTTGCGCCACTGGACAATCATGTGCACAGCAAAAGGATCCTATTTGTTGGACCCAGTTTGAAAGAGTCACCCAAATTGATGGTGCCTTTTTTTTGGTGAGTATCCTTTGTTGGGTGAAGGAAATGAATGTTGGAGCTGGAAGTGTCATCATTTTTGCGAGGTGGAAAACCGGTGCCAAGGAGAAGCGCCGTGGGCGAACCCCAATGAGACAAGTCCATTTATTGGAGGATCACTGATTCTTCCATCCGGACTCCAAGCCTCGCCCTTTGTTTTTTTTAGCAGTTTTCGTTTTGGGCGATCGATCAATTTGTCCATGTCCAGCTTGGGCCCCGCTTTAGGGAAACCAACAGGAGGCTGTTTGAAGCAATGGCCTCAACACGTTGTATTGTAGGGTTGAATCGCCCAACCCTGCGATCCGGTTTGACCCATGGGGCGTCCAACTGATTGTCCCCACTTGAAATTGATACCCACATATCATGTTTGATTGAGAAGGTCTCAAGCTGAGGTAAATGAGAGGTATTTGTTTTGTTCCGGAAACCGTCGGAGGCCCAGAGAAAACAGCTGGTGTTCGATAAAGAAGGATGGTTGAACAGAATGAAAGGGAAGCCCTAGAATTTAAGTTCAAGGAACCAGAAACGCAACATCTTATTCCGCCTGGAATCAAGCCCTAGATTGGGGTCAACAGAAATATTTTCTATTTTGGAGTAGACTCAACATGAAGAATGATCAGACCTCACTATTTTCTGTTTACCTTGGATGTGGAAGTTTCTCAAAATAGATTTCAGACCTCCTTCCAGTTGGTCTTTAAAGGGAAACCAAAAGGACAACCTTAGCATTTTACTGTGGTTTCCAGGTGAACTATGGTTTGGGTGACGTTTGGTAATGAGGTCATATCTTGCATATCTTTGCACTTTACTAAATTGGACAGAGGGTGAGTGTCTTTTTGGTGTACCCGTTGGGTCGTGAAGAGAAACACCAATCTGAGCCGTGCGTAGAAGTTTGCTCGTGAGAGGCCTGCCGCCAGAGCGGGCTGAGCTGTACTTCCGTGGATGCCATGGAGTGCAACGGGGACGCTTTGCCCCTCAACGACGCTGTGGAGGCACCAGAAAAGCAGAAGGTCTCAACAAGGCTGAAATCATGGCCAGAAATTGCCAGACGAAGCTGACACTTCTTTCTAAAGTGTTTAGTTGCCGTCAACCGGGCTTTCCACCTTATGGTTGTTCCCACATACATACACACCTACCTACATACCTACCTACATATCCATTTGTTACATACCTGTATGAATATGTTCCATACATACGTACGTACGTACGTACATACATACATATACACACACATACATACTTGCTTACATACATACTTTCACACATAACTATATCACATACACTACATACACTACATACACTCCATACATTGCATAGGTACGCGGTCTATAATCCACCCCCAAAACAATGATCCGGACAACCACTTCCTGTCGCCGCAGCACTGCACGCACGCCTGCCACATGGCAAGCGCACCCGCGCAGCTCTGGGCGTGGCTCGATATGCGCGTGCACACGCGGCAAAGTGAAACAGACAGCTTCTGTGTTGGCCACCCTGGCACCCAAAATACATAGTTACATGCATACATGTGTATATACGCATATATTTTGTTAATGTTGAAACGCATGTGGAAACATGAACTGTGTTTGAAATGCTTGACCATAATGGCCCCGGCCATTTTGGCTCAAGCTTGGATCTTGGGTTCTCTGAACCCAACTTTGTGTAAAAATTGAAAGGTAGCACTTCCGAACTAACCCCGAACCAGCAATGGCCTCCTCGGCGACTTCGGCAACTTCCTTCGAGTTGATTGAGGACCAGGCACTCACCGCGGAGGAGGTGGAAATGGCCAGCCAGGAGGCCCAGGAAGTCCGCACACGCGAGGCGGCTGTGGCGGCCGGCCTGGTGTTGAATGAGCCCGAGGCGCCCCCGGCGGCATCGGCCACCGATGTGATGAACGACCTCTCCAGTGCACTGGAGCGGCTCCGTGTGGCCTTCTCCACACCGACTCCCGGCCTGGGTGCCTCTGGCCCCGCCGAGGACGAGGACAAGGAGATGAGCGATGCGGTCACCACGGAGCGGGCTACTCCACCAACGAAGAGGCTGAAGGGCTTCGTGGCGGCCTCCCAGAAGACCACGGTTCCGGCGAACAAACCGGTCTCCCTGGTGCCGGTGGATGGCCGTCCTGGCTATTTCAAGCTAGTGGACCTCCCAGACCTCTTCCCGGTTCTTCCGGCATCGGCGGCCACGTTGCTGAGGGACGTCACGGTGGAGGAGGCGGTCTCCCTGTTCCACAAGTTTGTCGGTAAGAATCTCACGGAGGACTTGGTGGTTCGCATCCTGGAGGCCTATGTTCCGATGAAGATCCAGATCCGGCAGGAGGAGGTCTGGGCCTCACAGTTCCAGCGGAATAAGGCATGCATTGGCACCCAGCGGATGCACAGACTCGATGCCGGCCACTCCGACTACAAATTCATGTGTAAGGCATGCGGCACGGGGTGGCCGGAGGCAGCCAATCAATGCTGGGTCTGCCCGGGCAAGGAGTTTGTCCCCTTCCAGGCACCCTCGGCTACCTACGAGGCGGACGGCGTCACGTACAACCTGCTCATTGTGGAGGGCAAGCCGACCTGGATCCAGCAGCGGGATGGGGGAAGCCTGGGTGCCGCTGGCCCCGGTGGTACCCGGGCGCAGGCAAACCGCAACCTGGTGGACGGCACGATCCTGGGGAGAGCTCCTCCGAAAACGGACACGGCAGAGGAGATCACCATGGCTGACGTGGTCCCGCTTAACAGGCGGGTGGATATCCGGCAGGAGATCCTGTCCATGGAGGCGGACGATGAGGCGTTGAAGGTCCGGGAGCGCCAGGAGGTCAAGGTCAAGGTGCAGCGGTCCCTGCAGGAGGCAGAGGCTCAGAGCTTCCAGCTCTACCACCCCCAGGTGGACCAGGCGATTCGGAAGAAGGAGGAGTTGCACAAGGCCTTGAGGGAGCACCGGGAACCGACCCCGGAGGAGTCCTCGGCCAGGCAGCGGCACAAGGAGTTGGTCACGGATGAGATGCTTGACAATGAGATGGCAATCCTGGCGCCTCTCCAGGAGGGCATGCAGGCCCTGCCGGCAGAGGAGGTGGCCAATGAGGGAGCCCGGGCCCTCAGGAAGGTCAACCTGGAGCGATTCAAGGCCAAGCTGCGAGATCAGTACCTGGAGGGTAAGGGTGTCGACGCCAGCCAGGCACTGGCTGATGCGATGGGCTCCATTCAGGAGGCACAGGAGGCGAACAAGCGCACCCAGCACACCAACCAGGCATGGATTAACCACACCCTCCAGCCCTTGGAGGTGTCGGCATGGCCAGATGATCTCAGGCAGGCTCTGGAGAGGGGGCTGTTCTGCCCCCTGGAGCTGGATGACCCCGAGGACAGACATCAAGGAGAAGTACGTCCCCTACATCCGGAGGCTCAGAGAGGCACAGAACCCGTGGAACCAGGAGGCGTTGCTGGAGGATGCCCGATCTGGCGACACCGGTCCCCTCCAAGGGTGCCACTGGCCCTGGGGGGGACCAGCCAAGGCCACCGCAGGACCTGGACTCGGAGGAGGGGAAGCTGTCCTTGCTCCTCTGGGCGATGAAGAGGCACCAAGGGGAGCTACGGATGTTTGGGGGGATCTGGAAGAAGCACTCCAGCGGCGAAATCCCCAAGGGCGCGGACCAGCAATTCAAGCTCTCGCCGGAGGAGCTCCTGGCCCCCACCCACTCACGTGTGAGCGGGACCACATCGACCCGATCATTTACTCGGCCTTGGAGATCCGAGCGCAGGTGAACCGGGGGGAGCGCCCGGCGCCGGAGCAGGTGGTGGGGATCTTCTGGGCTAAGGGCGATGGTGTGTTTTGGACAAGGCAGACTCGCACGTGGGACCTGCCGAGCTTGACGGCACCGACTCACCTTCAAGTACATCTACTCGGCTTGGACCACATTCCCGCTGGTCGTGAAGACGCAGCGACGGGGCCGCAATGCGGAGGGCTCGGCTTCGGACAAGTGGATGGGGAACATCCTGCAGATGCGGAAGGAGGCGGTCCCCTTCCTGGAGAGCCTGGGAATCCCCAAGCCGCGCACTAAGGCGGAATGGAGCTACATCTTTAACAGCAAGGAGGCCCTGCGTTTCAGGGCGGTCTGTGACGAGCGCATCACACTCCCGCTGTCATCGTTGAGGGCTTTTGACTCGGTGTACACCAAACTGGTGGCAGGCCTCAGTAAGTCCTCCATGGTGGAGATCAAGGTCAACTGGCGTTGCAACGTGGTCCATGACTGGGTGGAGCCAGTCCCGCAGGAGGCGGCGGGGGCCCTGTACGACCGTCTGGGCTACTCCCAGGACCTGATCATGCAGCTGGGCTGCTCCCCCCCCTTGGGTGCCTCTGGCCCCGGGGGCGGGGCGGCCAAGGAATCGGACCCCAAGGCCAAGATTCTGGCGGGAGCGGACACTACGCTCCGCACGCCGGACCAGGGCACCAGAAGGTACCCCCCGATCACCACGTCCACTGTCACGGCGGTTGCGGGCAAGAAGTACATCAACAAGCACTTCCCGACGGGAACCAAGCACGTGTTCTGGGCCTCGGTGGAGTGCGGCCTCGTCCTGCCCAGCATCAGCGCATGGGAGGTGGTGGGCAAGGAGAAGTTCAAGACCACCGGGGGCTACATGTGCAGGTTCTGCAAGGGCTTCTGGAAGGCGAGCCGGGGGGGGACCGGCTGCTCCAGATTACGGGGTGGCACAAGGACAAGGCCACCTGCCTGCAGCTGGTGATGGACGAGCCCCCGGAGCAGCTCTATAATCAGTGGATCCGGGACAGGATGGAGTTCTACAAGCGGGTGGAGCCGACGGAGCCCCCCAGGGACGAGCGGCTAGTCCTTGGAGATGCGAGCACCCCGCGCATGCGATTCAGCTCTTCGAACGGCCTGGGGGATGTCTCCACTGCCCTGTGGTCGGTCATCCTGAGCAACCCAGAGAAGTCAGGGCTGGCGGCCATCCACTCGGTGGCAAAGGAGGCGATCTTGAAGGGTGAGAGCCGCTAGGTCGTGTCTCACTACCCTTTTGGAGGTGGCGTAATATGTTCTCCCCCCACCGGGACTTGGGTGCCTCTGGCCCCGCCTTGGGTGGGGGGAGGTGTTGGGGTGTTTCCCTTATTTTGGGGGTTCTTTGTCCACCTTGGTTTCCCCCCCTGTTTCAACACGCCACGACTGCCGGTTGCCTCGAACCGGAGGCTGCACAATTTGGCTGCCCCAAGGACGGGCCGTATCGGCCACGGTTTGAAGAAAGTGGCTGCGGCCGACTCTGGGCTCCCTGAGGTCCCCTGGGGGTTTTGGGCTGTTGGGGATTTCCGGGGGGTTTGACTCTTGGGCCCTGTTGGGCTGCGTGTGGCCTGCCTGCCCCATGTGCATTCGGCATACTGTGGGGTTGGAACATTCATGCAGTTTGCCGCGGTGTAGTCCCGGCCGTTCGATAGGAGGCCCGAACCCTTGTTTTCAGCATGGCTAGGGTCTCTACACAGTTTCTGTTGCGCCCGCCTTACACTCGTCTTTGGGACCGCATCCCAAGGGTCCTTTGGGACACGTTGGCGGATGAGTCTATCTCCCCGAGACAGACAGACGGGGAGCTGCTGGTCCTGATGTGCCTGCGCCATGGCACGGCGGAGGAGGGGAGGCAGCTGGGCGGGGTCCTGGAACTCTCGGGCATTCCGGTGGACCAGGCGGACCAAGTGGTACCAACGGACTACTTCAATGGCCTGGTGGCGTCGGCGGCGGGCAGGCTTCCCCAGCCTTTGTCCGCGGGGGACCTGGCCGACCTTTGGGATAGCCTATGGCTCCTCCTCATGGCGGCTGCGGACGGCAAGCTCAGCGAGAACTTTTCCCCGCTGGAGAATGAGTGGGACCGCCAGGACCAACTGAGGTGGTTCTCGCGAGATGACCCACCCCCACTCCAACAGCCGGAGCTTCTGAAGTGGCGGCACTGGAGGCCCGGGAAGATCAGGGAAATGGAACCCACGACTCAGCGAGCACTGGAACTCCATATGCGCGGGAAATGGGCGGAACGGCTCCTTGCCCACTTCGCCCCCTTTGCGGAGCACATTGCATACATGCAGGACATCCTGGGGGAGGACTTCCGCAAGGAAGCATTGGACCTCTTGGGGGATAGCAGGTTCCGGACGCTCAGGCAACACTGCCTGGTCTACGAGAGTCTCCGCAAGAGAGGCTTCACCGTCATCCCATGGCAGGAACGACATGTCCGTTCTCTCCTCAACCAGCTCGCCGATGAGGAGGTCACCCCGTGCAAGTTGCGGCAGGTGTGGAACACCCTCAAGTGGTTTTCCAAGACCTTCGGACTGCTGAAAATAGACGAGCTCCATCGCCTCAAGTCCAAGAAGAGCTCATTGGAAGAGGCGCTCACGGACACGGTCACCAGGCCACAGCGTAAGGCGGTGGTCCCTAGCAAGGAGGTCATTTGGGCTCTGGAGGAGGGGGCCGGCTACGATCGCCTGGGTGCCACCGGCCCCGGCACGCAGGAGGCCCCGGGCAAGAACAGACACGAGGTGCTGGACGCTTTCATCCTGGGGTTCGCCCGGTTCCAGGTGGGGTGCAGTGCTCGCTTCAATGACCTTCAGCATGTTCACCCCAAGGACCTCATCCACACCAGCAACACGGTGGAACTGAAGGCCTGGCAGACGAAGACGGTCTCCGCAGCACGAAGCAACCGCAACCCGGTCCCCTTGATTGCTCCGAAGTACAGCTTCACGGGGATCCCCTGGTGGACCACCTGGGTGGCCTCGGTCAGGCGGTTGGTATCTGAGGAGGCATTCCAGGACATGGATTACTTGCTCCCGACGGTAAGCAAGGACTTCCACGGCCGTCCACACCGGAAAGGGCTCTGAGATGGCTCAAAGATGCTATTCTCCGCCGGGGTGTCACCCCGGGGTTGGTGAAGCCGCTGTTGTGGCACTCGTTCCGGGTGTTCATCCCGGACTGCGCCTTCCAGATGGGGATCCCCCGGGAGCGCCGCATGTACCTGGGCAACTGGCTCACGGAGAGCACGGCAGATGTCTACGTGCGGGAGAAGCGCAACGTGGTTGTGGAGATCTGGGGCCAGGTAGCGCAGAAGGTCCCCAACCTGAACCTCGGGCCAGGCAGGGAACGCAGGGAGGACTTGAATCACCCGGACTGGGCGGACCCGCTCCCGGGACGCAGGTCCGGAGGGCCGCAAGGACCATGGTGAAAGGGAAGGGGAAGCATCCCCTTCGGTACCCTCAGGGAGCGCACCATCGGCTCGATCATGGTCAGTGGTGGAACACGAACCTGGGGACACACCAGTGAAGGCCAAAGACCTGTTTCCAGCCACCCCGGACCTCCCCCTTCGGGTGGTGGCGGCGGTCAAACGCACGGGCAACGCCGGCCAGTCCAGAATCCACCTGCTGAATGTTGAGGGCACGGCCGTGGGATGTGGCTGGCGACCAGCGGCTTCTAAGGTCCAGGAGCTCTCGGTGCTGGATTACATGACGGAGCAGGAAGCCTATGGCAAGTGCGAACGCTGCTTCAAGCGGCATGGCTTCCCGGCGGACTGGGCACTGGAGCCGGCAGAGGTCCCCACGCTGCAGGAGGACTCGGACTCCTCGGCGGACTCAGGCTCCGAAACGGATGACTTGGTGGACACCCAGTCGGAGACCGAGGTGGTGGCCCTACCTTTGGTAGCCTAGGTGCCCCCGGCCCTGGCGACCAAGGGGATGGGAGGCCCGGAGGGGCCATGGCCAGGGCCCTCAGCACAGACTGGCATCCTTCAGAAATGGCGGGTGTGCCAGACTGTCCTTCGGAAATGGCGCTATCAGTCTGCACACCCGTTCTTCAGTTTTTGAGAATTGTGAGTTGGGTGGCCCATGGGGCCCACCCAGCGTTGGTCATCTGACAGGGGAAGATGAGTCCCTGGCACCAACACACTGCTCGGATGAAAGAGTTATCGCGTGCTCGTGTGTGGTGCCGTTTGGTTAGCTTGCATACACTTTGTTAATGTTGAAACGCATGTGGAAACATGAACTGTGTTTGAAATGCTTGACCATAATGGCCCCGGCCATTTTGGCTCAAGCTTGGATCTTGGGTTCTCTGAACCCAACTTTGTGTAAAACCCACCCACCCACACCAAGGTCGGGGGTCATGGCGGCCAAACCCCCGGATGAGGTCCCAGACGAGTTCAAGGAGGACGTGGCCAAGCTGCACAAGCCACTGGCGGCCATCCTGGTTGGGAAGGAGATCCCCTGGGCAGCCCAGGCAGCTTTGGGCGCAGCGGGATACGTCACGGTGGAAGACCTGGCGGATCGCTGGGACACCCCAGCGGCGGCGAGGGAGAATGGCCCCCGGGACCTGGGATTCCGGGATGGGGAGAACGGGTTCAATGTCCAGACCTCGGCCTTCACGGCGATGCGCCTCCTTCAGGCAGTCCGGGTGGCAGCCAGCTTGGCCCGGGGGGGCAACCAAGGGGACCACCCGGCGGGCCAGGCGGGCCCGACGAAGGCGCCCCTGGAGGTCCTGTGTGACAGGCGCCAGCTGGAGGATGCTTACGTGGCCATCCATGGAACCCCGAAGCCGAGGTTGGAGTTCCAAGGGAGTGATGGCTACCTCAAGAAGCAGTGGCGTTTGATTGCCAAGGGTGAGCTGGGCTACATCCCGGCAAAACACATCGTGAGCGCGCTCCCGGAAGAAGGGGAACGCCCCTCATCCACCCACAAGAAGATCACGGTGGACGGCTGGGACAGGGAGGATGAAGAAGAGGTGAGGAGCCACCCCACATCTCGGCGCCAGTTGGAACGTTTGCACCAAACTTTCAGGACGACGCTCCTGATGTGCACGGCGGCGCTGCCACAGTTTGGCAACCTGAAGGTCACCAAGGCGGAGCTGGACGATTGGTATGACGGAGGACATCGCTGGCAGAAGGCCTCCCCCGAGTGACACCACCTTGCTGTATGCAGAGCGCAACGCGTGGAGGAAGATCCACGAGATGGTGCACCAGGGCACCACCCTCTCCGATGCCCTCAAGAATATCAGGGGCGACTTCCTCTTCTGGCAACGAGAGGTCTATGAGCACCTCAACAGGGCGCCGGAGAAGGGGAAGAACAAGGGCAAGGCACCTAAGGTGTGGCAGACTCAGTGGGAGAAGCCGAAGAAGGGGGGGAAAGGCGCCTGGCCCTCGGGGCCGACCCGGTCCAAGCCGAAGGGCAAGGGCGGCAAGGGGAAGTCCCCCAACTCCCCCTCAGTTCCATGGCCGGACCACTGGGCTTTCAAGAATCCCAAAGGGGTGGCGTACTGCAGAGATCATCTCCTCCACGGCAAGTGCTCGGGATCGTGCGGCCGTTCCCACAACTGCCCGGTCGGAAGGATGGGTGGGTGTGCGATGCCCCCCCATCGAAGCATTCGCCACAGGCATGCCCTCACCTTCCCAAGTGACAGGAGGCCACCCAGGGTGCCATAGGCCCCGTGGCTTCCCAGTCTCAGTTGGGATCACAGGCCACCAGTGCGAGAGTGCACACAGAGGGGGAGAGCCAGCCCCACCAGAGCCACAGCGGAAGGCAGACAGAGCGGGGGAGGCCAGGACGGCCTCAGATGGGGGGGGACTTCTCCAGGGTGCCACCGGCCCCGGAAGCCCCTCCACCAAAGCAGAAGGGCGGAAGCATCCCTTTCCCCCGCACCCACCAAGGCAGTGGGAAGACCCCCCAGAGAGACCCAGAGGTGAGGATCCGCCCAGCAAGGGGCGTTCCAAGGGCGGGAAGAACCGCCAGGGCAAGCATCAAGCCCGGGGACAGATGACGGGGGGATCAGACAAAGGTCACACGGAATCCCTAGGGGGGGCAAGCCCCACCTTCCCATGGATGCAGGACATCCCGGAAAGACTGAGGCTCAGACTGGGGTGGACGCCGAGGCCAGTGCCGGGGTCTTCAAAGCCGTCCCTCATCCTGCTGTACGCTGGGAAGGATGATGCGGGGGCCCTGGATGCCTACCTCCATGCCTACAACCCGGCCTTCTCGGAGTACATTTGGGCGGTGGATATCAGGAGAAAGGGCGGTGACCTGGGCCAGGACATGCTGGGCGAGGAGCCTTACTCGACGATGTGCTCCATGGCCATGGCGGGCAAGGTCGCATTGGTGGGAGGCGGCCCCAACTGTAGGACGTGGAGCATCCTCAGGTGGTTCCCCAAACCGGGTGGCCCGCCGCCGGTGAGGGGCAGAGCAGAGCAGACCTTGTGGGGCTTAGAGGACTTGGAGCCCCGGGTTATGGAGGACACGGACAATGACAGCGTGCTCATGCTCCGTCAGATGTACCTGACCTCGCTGGCCTACAAGGGGCTGGGTCAGCTGACGGTCCCGCAGGTTGGCTCCTCCTTCCTGGAGCACCCGATGGACCCGATGGAGCCCGAGCGCAGCGAGATGCTCATCGATCTGGGTCACGCGGGCCTACGTTCAATGGGCGAGGGCACTCCACCACTCCCTCATCAAGTTTGATGAGTGCCGCCTGGGCCAGGTGGTTGTGAAGTCCACGGCATTGTCAACGGACCTTCCTCTCCACCATTGGCATGACCTGCGTTGCAACCACGGGTCGCACCAGGGGAGAAAAGCTCAACTCCAGTGACCTCAGCCGGTACCCGGAGCAGATGATGCAGGGTCTAGCAGCGGCCATCCTTTGCCGAGCGGGACCCGTCCTGGAGGCGCTGAGGCCGGGGGGCATGGCGCCCCAGGCTAACCCAACGACCCCCCGAGGCGTCCAAGGGAGCCTTCTCCCAGCACGCCGGGGGACAACAAGCGCCGGTCCCGGAGGCTGAAGGCGGGCCAGCAAGCGTTGGCAGGTCTGACCTTGGGCTCACTTCCGGTCTCGGCCTCGGACACTCCAGAGGCTGGGACATCGACACAGAGGACTGGCGAGGTGGAGGAACTTGGGGGGGGAACTCTTCCCCTGGACCCATGGGCACACCAGGGCATGGAGATTTCGGATCGGCCTACCATCCTGCCGATCACTCACGACCCCAATATCTCCGACAAGGTCATGTACCTCCAGATGGCTTTCAAGCAGCGTCCCTTAAGAGACGGTGGAGGAAAGCCCTCATTGGGACGGTTGGCCCCGTGGGCCCGACCGCTGTCCAAAGCAGCAGCGCTGGGGGCCAAGATCTGTGTCCTCACTTCGCCGTGGGGGGACAAGCTCCAGGAGTCGCTCTCGTTGGGGGAGGGGTCACATCCCTTCCCGGAGGACCTGCTGCTGGCGCCGGGGGCAGGCCGACCAGCGGACAGCCAACCCTTCTTCCTGGACATTTTGCACAGCGTGGCTCTGAACATTCAGGACCCCGACCACCAGTTTCCCCGGGACCTGGAACAAGCCACTCAAGAAGGAGCTGAAAGGGGAGGAACCGGAGTTCCAGGAACTCCCCCACCCAACGGGCAGGGGTAACTACCCCTCGCTTCAGCGAGCTCATCCGGGGCACATTTCTGGAGGAGGTCCCCATGGGCATGGTGGAGGGCCCCTTCAGTAAGGAGGCGGCAGCATCGCGATGTGGCTGCGACAGCGAGGACCTTTGTCCCGGCCCCCTGGCGGGAATCGACGAGGGGGACAAGATCCGCACGATCTACGATGGCTCGGTGGGAGGGGCCAATGACACCATCAGGAACCAGACGGTGGAGAGGACGACGGCTCCGACGGTGTTGGATGGGGTCCAAGCTCTCCATTGGCTACATGCGGCAGCCGAGGAGGGACCCCCCTCTCAGGGTGCCTCTGGCCCCGAGGGGGGGATCGTCAAACCTCCACCTGGGGGCTGGCTCTGGCCGGAGCCGGGCACCAGGTGGGTGCTGCTCAAGGCGGACGTCACCAAGGCCCACCGGAGAGTGAAGGTTATCAGGAAGGACTGGCGGTTCCAGGTGGCCTCACTGGGGGAAGAATGGTGGGTGAACAAGGTAGGCACATATGGCATGGCTAGTGCCCAATCCTACTGGGGACGCCTAGCAGCCCTTCTGCTCAGGGTCCTCTACGCGCTTTTCCCTCAAGTGGATTGGAACTTCGTCTTCGTCGACGACTTCCTGTGGCTGCTTCGAAGCGAGGGGGCAGTGAACTTGGCGGTGGCGCTGCTGGCCACTCTCCTGGCATTGGGCACCCCACTTAGCTGGAAGAAGACGCACTTGGCGGAGGTTAACACGTGGCTGGGCTTCGTGGTCCACCCGAACATCCCGCAGGTTCTCATGGCGGCCAACAAACACATCCTGGTTATGGAGGTTTTACAGATCATGGTGGAAGGGCAGGCGATGCACTCGAAGGACATCGAGAAGGCCCTGGGCCGCATCCAATGGGCAACGGCCGCATGTCCGCTGGCGAAATCGATGCTCCAGCCACTTTGGGCCTGGAAGATGGCCACCACCACGGTGGGAAAACCCCCTAAGGTGGTCAAGATGCTGGCGTTCATGCTGCGGTTCCTCTTTAACACGCCTTTCGTCCAGTACTCCCCCTACTTGCCGAAGTCCTCCTGGTGGGGTTGCAGCGACGCTAGCGCCTCGGACGACGGACTGGCATTTGTGGGAGGTTGGTGCTCCAACACGGTGGAACCGGACAAGAAGGAGGTGTACTGGTTCCATGAGCAGATCCATGTGGAGGAGTACCCTTGGGCTTTCAAGAATGGGGATCCAAAGCGGAGGATTGCAGCTCTGGAGATGCTGGGCACGCTCTTCCTCTGTAACATGATCCTCACGCACCAAGGCCCTCTGTCCTCCCGGGTCCGACTCCCGGTGGGCAGTGACAATCAGGGCAACGTCATGGCGATGCTCAACCTTGGATCCAAGAAGCCCTACACGGCGGCGATCCTGATGGAGCTGGTCTTCCTGCTCCACACCCATGGCTGCTCGCTGGCGGCCAACCATGTGCCCCGTGAATTCAATCAATGGGCTGATGAGCTGACGCACCCAGACTTCTCTGGGTTTGACCCTTTGCAAAGGGTCCCCAAGCAGGAACTTTGTGAAGAGTTTGTTTTTCTCCCGCGTCTCCTGAATGGAGAGGCATTTGATCTCAGCGTGGACCCACCCATGCTCCCGTGACCGGAGCCGGTGGGTGACTCACTTCCCCTGGTGGCAGACCCCCCTGTGGCCTGGGTGCCACGGGCCCCGGCTCAGGGGCGGGCGCTATCAGTCTGCACACCCGTTCTTCAGTTTTTGAGAATTGTGAGTTGGGTGGCCCATGGGGCCCACCCAGCGTTGGTCATCTGACAGGGGAAGATGAGTCCCTGGCACCAACACACTGCTCGGATGAAAGAGTTATCGCGTGCTCGTGTGTGGTGCCGTTTGGTTAGCTTGCATACACATATATATATATATATGTATAGTTGGGAAAATGAATGCCTAGAAAAGATTGAATCTATGGTAACTGCCATGCTTTTCTGCTGTTGCGCATGGAACGCGGCTGCGGCAACTCCCCGCCGCGCCATTACATACATTCCATACATCACACACACACACGCACACTACACACAGCACATGCAATACATACATGCGTTACATATACATACATACCTACATGCATGCATGCATTCATGCATACATGCATACATGCATACATGCATACATGCATACACACATGCACACATACATGCGTACATACATACATGCATGCATGCATGCATACATACATACTTACATACATGCGTACATACATTCATACGTGCATTTGTACTGAAAAACATACACGTGCATACAGACAGACAGAGACAGACAGACAGGAGGGCAGGCAGGCAAGCAGGCAGACAGACAGACAGGAGGGCAGGCAGGCAAGCAGGCAGACAGACAGACAGACAGACACACACACACACACATGCTTTCAAGCTTCCTGCATGCATTCTTACTTGCATACATGCATACATGCATACATGCATACATTCATACACGCATACATATGGGCATACCTACCTAACCAGCCTACCCACCTACATACACACGCCTACACAGCAACATACCAACATACTTTCGTGCATACGTACATACGGACATATGTAAATATACGTACACGCACATACGTACACATACGCATACTTATGCATGTACGCACACATGCATATACATATACATGCACATATGTACATACGTACGAACGTAAACACACATACGGACAGACAGACAGGCAGGCAGACATACAGACATACAGACATACAAACATACAGACATACAGACATACATACAGACATGCAGACATCCAGACATGCATGCAGACATTCAGACATGCATACAGACATACACACAGAGAATGGCAGGCAGGCAGACATACAGACCTACAGATGTACAGACATACAATCATGTATGCATACAGAGAGACAAACAAGCAGACATGCATGCAGCCTTGCGAGCGCACGTCTATACATACATACATACATGCATATATGCGTACATACAGACATACACACAGACAGGCAGGCAGACAGGCACACATACAGACATACAGACGCGCAGACGTACACTCATACACACATGCTTACTTGTACAAAGGCAAACACAATTGCATGTGAATTTGAGATGATGAGAGCACAGAGGCATTTGTTTTTGTGAAGGTTCAGGTTGGGCTTGGAAGATAGTTGGGCACGTGCAGAAGCCGAAGCAATTCAACTTGAAACATCCTTGGCCATGGCTAGCAATGCCTTATGAGCCTGAGTAAGGCTCCTGAAACGGGTGCCAGGGAAGGAGGAGAGTTTCATGTCTTTCTGATGAAGAAAGGTGCCAACAGGTATTTGAACTGTTTGGGCCTTTGTCAGCGCGTGATTGATTGGCAGGTTCATTCCATCCGGGCTGCCTTGTCTGGTGCTTAGCTCACGTCGGCTGGGGTGGCTGGAAGGAGCAGTAGTCAGGGCGGACAAAGAATGCTTTTTACGTAGGCGAAAAAAAATATGGGGTATACAACCGCTGCCACTTCATATTACGGGGTACCGGGTATATGACCTAAGTTGGTTTCCCTTTCCTGCCTTGAAGATGTTCCAAAAGGGCAACAACCATCACCAACTATGAACATGGAGAGTTGCCTAGTTTGAGACACCTGGCAACATTAGTTCGCATCACACGACAACAATGTGTTTGTGTGTTACCGTCCAAATGGGTCTGTCTTCTTTCAGGGTACTCGTCTTTGGCACCCTCTTTGCGGGGTGCTCCAATTCTGAGAGCCCGAAGTGCCACCCAGAGGTGTTACCTGGACTTGTTGCCTGAAGTCTTCATAGTCCCTGCGTCAGGATTCTGAAATCAAAGATTCAATTCCAAAGGCCCCTGAACGCGCAATTGCTTGGCTTTCCAAAATAGAATTCAAGTTGTCACCTGGATTTGCAGAGCTGATTTTTTGCGGTGTAATTTCAACGGGGGTGCCGTTTTTAGGTTTGAAGTAGGGAGCCCTGTCCAAGGGGGTTTCAACTTGGTTTATCAGGGGGCCACCGGCCTCGCCCTGGCAAGCAGCCCAGGCAAGCTGGGATCGACCGCATCCCGCTGCAAGCCGCCACGGCCGGCGGCTCAGGACCTGATTGGAAGCCACCAGGCCACCAGGTGCCTATTTGCGGTTTCTGCTTGTGTGCCCAATGGGAGCTTGCGTGCAAAGTAGAGCCAGCTCGCGCTGGGGCGCACAACTGGCACTATGGATGCTTTGCCCAGCACTGGTTCAAGATGGTCCTTTTTGAGACTAGTAGGAGCGAAAGAATAATTACTAGCACTTGGGTCAGACCGTGTCTTAGTTTAGTTTCGAAATGCCCCACCCTAGTCATTTAGACCCTTACAGTAGCTTATTGCAAAAATGTTTGGCCCACATAAAGAAGTGGTTCCGGTTGCGTCTTGCAGGCATGCCAGGGGCTCGAATCCCCAACAAGCAGCAGAGGGGATATCAGAACCACGCAAGGGCCGGAAAGGAGGGCGGGAGGGAGAAGGTGGGCAGGGGGGAGGGAGGGAGGTACAGGGATCCCGTTCAGTGCTTTTTTTGTTGACGGAAGGCCGTTTCCAGGCATCACAGAAGCAGGAACTATGTCCCCTCGTGCTGTGGATTGTTTGCTTGCGGCTTTGCACTTTTCATCCCAATGTTTAGATGGCATTTCCCCTTGACACCACGGCCAAGACGCCAGCGTTGGGGACCCCAACCCTTTCCTTAAACATCTTCGAATCACTGTTGGCTATGGACTTTACTGATTAATACCTTCCGAAATGGTTGTTGGTGGAGGCAAATCCCTACCTGAACGACGTCCAGCAGAGGGTCCCCAAATGTCCCCAATTAAGATTCACATCCTGTCATTGAACCAACCACAAACAACCTCTTGGAGTTTTAGTTGGACGATGGCCAGGGTTTGGTTGCTACAACTTTGACAGGCAGCCTCAGGTTGAGCCTCTTTGTGGCTTTGAGCTTTCGCAGGGAACACCAAGGTGGTGGGTATAACTCCATTCGGATGTTCACCAAAGGGATCAACCACTCAAGATTCATACGTGAGGGTGGCTTAAAAGAGAGGGGGCCACATTACCTTGTCCGATATTGTCAATTCGCCCTTGTTTAGGGGGTCGCACAAGGGTCGCCTTGTTTAGGGGGTGCACAAGGGTCGACAAGGACGTAATCCCCTGTCTTGAAGCAACCCGTACCCAAATCGGTGCCCTTTTGCAAGTCTTGTTTGGAGGAGTTTCAGTTGGGTTCCCTTTCACCCTATCCGACAAAAGGAAGCGCCGGTTTTCCCCCACTGAAAATCCAATGGAAATTTTCTATCCGGGTGTTCCGATTAGCGGACAGGTGAAGAGCGGGGTTGGGAACGGCTTGCAAGCCGCGGCTCTGGCAGGGCTCATCAAGGCCTGGAAAGATGAAGTTCGGTAACCCACACCAGGGTCCCATTTTTTTTGCCCTCGTGGTTGAGAAATATGGCGGACCCCAGAACCAAGACGTCCATGACTTTGAGAATCTGATTTGTTCAACAGCTCACCGGAGCCGGTTAGTAGTTAGTAGGGACAGCCCCAGCCACATCGGTGCGGCCGCCTTCCGGAGATTTTTACATAGTTTTGGGCAAGGGGTAGAATGAGCTCATCGTGATGCAGGTCCTTTGCTTGGGGAGTTCTTGCTTTGGGTTTGGGAACGGTTGCGATGTACAGATAGAGGGCCTAGAGGGTATCTTCCCAAGATTGGCGCGCCATGCGCGCCCATTTCAGACACAGGGATGCTCCGAAGAGTTGAAAGACTTTCAAAATAATATCCTGTTCCCATGCCAATCCACAGGGCTGAGAAGAAAGAAGGCAAGGAGGTGGTATTAGCGTGGGAATCCCCGGAGAAACCCGGATGAGCTTGAGAGAATCCAATGGCATTCGGCTGGGGAATCAGCTGTGAACACTTGTTTGTCGCGCACGGCTGCTGTTGTTGCGACAAGGTGCCGCACTGGGGTGGTGCTTTCCTGCAGCCGATGAGACCCCGCCCAGATAGAAGGGGGTGCGCTGTTCTTGAGGGAGGCCTGTTCACAGGAGCACCAAAATCAAGCCACTCATGTTGGGGGTCCCCGATTCTGAGACAAGCCCCCGTTAGAGCGTTTTTGTTGGTGCCCGGAAGGATGGTTCAAAACGTCTCGAAGCCGCGCCAGGTGCTGCTTGGCCAGAGGAAGGGAATGATGCACCTAACGTGGCGGGCTTAGGCTGCCATCCGTTTTCCTTGGGTTCGCCTTGGGGTTTTGCAGCCTGCGTCGGGAATGAGTGAAAGGCAGAGTCATGAGTTTCCCTGAAACAGGAGGCTGGTTGCCAGCTGTCAGCCATGCGAGTGTCCTGTTCACAGCCTACAGTCTCCTCGGGTTCTTGTTGGTTCGACTGAAATGACCCCCTAACCTGATAGAAATGAGGATGGTGCCCGAACCGGCAAAAGATGAAGCAGTGTTTGCAGGGGGTCACAGTCACAGGCGCGTATAAGTCATGTTCCGATGCAAGCAGACACATGGACACTTCCCCCCAAAACGAACCTCGCTAGCCCCGGTATACCAGGCTTTATCAGACACTATTGGGCCCTATTGGGATTCGGGGGTGATTGTTGCTGGACAACCATAGGACATGATGGAAGCTGACAGGGGTTTGGGATGACGATGTTCATTTTGGGCGTTTCGCGAAACCCTGTCCGCTTCCGGAATGGTAACACATCCAGGAGCGCTACACGGAACGGATCAATGTTGCTGCTCTTGGTCTTGTTGGACTGGACTAGAATTGTCTTGGCACAGGTGATTGTCAGCAACGTGCCGACGCTTTGGTTTGTTATACATTCCTTTGGGCGTGTCTTGTTTTTAGGGTACTTTTTTTTGCTGATATTACAAGGATCACTTTGGTTCCCGTTCGGGGGTTTTAGCGGGACACCAGCGGGAAAAAGCCCGCGTGAGGGGCCCATTTTCAGACAAGGCCAAGGCGATCTCCGCGAGGAAACTGGTGACATCCGGCGCTGAGGCAGCACTTGCATCAGATACATCCGCTGCTGCAGGCGGGGACCTGACCTTGGGGTCTCAGAACTCAGAACATGTTGAAGAGTAGAGGAAATCTGTTGTCTCCTCCAGGCATATTTCATTTTTGAAGCTTGGGTATGACACAGCATAATCACATATTCGTTTCTGTGTGCCCTTGTGGGCTAAGAAGCATGAACCAGAATCTGCAGTAAGAGTTTGGCCAGGGGTTCATTTCCGGGACCAATATCTGAATAAAAGACAACCAAGCACAGAACCTGTTTTTGGGCGGGGGAGGGGGGGGCGTCCTTAGGTGGATTGAACACAGTAGCCAGAAGTCACGCTTGTTTTTGTTTGGGGGGAGTCCTTAGGTGAATTGAGCACGACCAAAAGGAAGCCTGGTGGTTTCTCGTTTTCGGGGCATATCGCATCTGGAGACGCTGTCAGGATGCACAGGAGCAAAACGTGATGTTCGCGTCAGAGAACCTGAGCTTCTACACCAGGAGCAAGCGCCAGACGAGCATCCCACAAATTTACCGGTGATTTGAACCCGGGATCCCCGGTTGATTGATAGGGGGGGTCTCCTTTCAGTGGGATTCGTCACTGCTGAAGGGGAACCCCCCCTATTAATAGAACCGGTGTTTTAATCCGGGGTCGACAGTACCAACACCTTCCAAGGGCTGCTGAATTGCCCCCACCTCCCAAACGCCCCCAAAGAAGGGCATGTAGGATACCATTGCATATCCCTTGGAAGATGCTGGTATTCCGTGGCAATTGTACACGGGGGCCCCTTGCAAATTTATCGAAAAAGGGGTCAACTCCATGTCTGAGACAGACCAACTTGGAGCGTGTCGAGGAGTGCTCACCAGCCAGGTGGTAGAACACACGCATTGTTTTGCACGTACTGTGGATGGACGAAATCCTGCACCGCTTTGAAACCATGGGAAAGCAAATTGTGTTGGTATTTCCAGGGGAATCATCCTTCCAGGGTTTCTTAGGTGGTGCAGAATTTCGTCCATTCACAGTATGGCGGGATTCTCTTGGGCAACGAGCTGACCCAGAATGAAAGTGCAGATTGTTTGCACAAAGAATGCTCAGTGGAAGTTGTAATCGTGATTGACGCCCATTCCATGTTTCTGCAAATGCGACCTCGCAAGGGCGTGGTTGTTAGGGAGTCGATCATCTTTGATAGATTATCATACTTGCATCTCACATGGGTTGCAGTGACTAGTCCAACGCGTTGTCTTCGTGTGATGGTGGCTGGAACCAAATCCAAGCCCTGGGATTTGAACCAGGCCATGCGGAATCTGGACATGTTCATTTTTAGCAGGAAGCGGCAGAGCAGTTCCAAGGGGGGGGGGCAACCTGAAGGGGAGTTCCACGGGCAGATCTGAGCCTCGGACCCTGTCTTTTGTTTCCCCTTAGAGACCAAATCGGACCCACCGCTCGTCACTACGCCTCCAGAGGGGCGTTTCCTTTTTTTTCCTCTAGTTGGATGACCTTTCCCGGCAATCCACGGGTCTCGGTCTCAGGAACCTTCCCCAAGCAGCCCCGCCCCAAGCTGTTTAAGACTAAACTAGACCAAACACTGGAGGTGTGTTTGGTTGTTTGGAGGTTGCTTTGGGAAACCAATCGGGCAACCCCCCATTCTTGGGGCTCCCTAAAGAAAGACACCCCATAAACTAGTCATGGGAATGAGACCATAAGACTACTTTCCGAGCATGCTGCAATCAGGACCTTGCTTGCTTAGCATCTGAGAACCGCCGCCTCAGCTTTGACGGGGAAAACCTATTTACCCCTTTAAACTGAAGCGGCAAGGGAACACATCTGAGTGGTTCTTAAGTGGACTCCGTTTCGGTTGGAATTTGGGGTGTAGTTATTAAGAAGGGACACCAACAGGCCAGGTTCCTCTTGTTTCCCTTGCAAGCCACTCCAAAAGGGGTGCCTTTAAGACAACCCATACCCATATGACTTGTCTATGGGTTTGTTTTTCATACAAGTTTCGTTTGTGCTTTTCCTCAACCCAAACAGCGGATTGCCTCCAGAAAGAAATGGAGACTCCAGCATTCCTTGGGGACACCCCTAAAGAAACCACCAAGGATCACACCTTTGGGGCCCCCGTCCGTGTTTCAGACTTGCTGGTGCTCGGGAGGGAATGTGGGGGTCATGAACCCAGATTGATTCCCTCAAAGGAAACCGCCAGTTGGAAGGTTTATTCCAGGTTCATTCCATTTCTCAGGGGTTCCCGGAGATTCCCTCAAAGGAAACCGCCTGTGAAACCCATAGGTTCATTCCATGTCTCATTGGCTCGCAGCGGAGCCGAAGTTTCGGAACCGAAGCCGCCAGGAGCTCCGTGCACGGCATCACGGCCATGGGCTGGGGCGGCACCCTGGGTCAGGACCTCACCCTGGGGCCCCGGGCGAAGCACATCTTTGGGCGGGGCTCTTCCAGGGAAACAGCTTCGCATTTTAGAGGATTTCCGGAGCGTTTGGGGATCCCCTTAGCATTTCAGCTGTTTAGTGCAACTCCTTCCTTTTGGATCTGAATGCAAAAAAGTCCAATAGGTGCCTCATAACTTGCCATCCCCTTCGCATTTTACCCTGTTGAGTGACTTTAGTATTTTTTCTATTTCACCCATGAAAAGTCAAACTTTTAGGGGGGGATCGCCCTCAAAAGGAAAGCCACACATTTTGGGGTACCCCCTCAAACAAAAACATACCCATGTACTTTTTGTTGAACTCTTTTAGGGAACTCCAGTAATTGATTCTTTTTTCTCACCCATCGAATAAACATCGAAAAGCTTTGTCACGAGGGCCCCTACACCTGCGAGGGCCAATTCGAGAAACGCCAGCTTTTTTCTTGGAGCAACAAGTCCATGTTGGCAGAATTCCCCCCCCCCTCACCATTTTCTAAACGATTTTCCGGGATTTTCCAAGCTTACCTTTGAAACCAAAGAGAAGCATTCCGTGCTTGGACCCTGTCCAATTTCAATCGAAAGCGAATCGCTGGGAGTGGTCGCACGATTTGAGCCATTTTGAGTTCCGCCCAGCGGAGGATTTTCAGCCAACTGACGCGCCGCAACTGGGTGGGCGACTGCAGCCGGAACATGCGGCCCGAGCTGGAGGTCATGCTCCACGAGGATGCCCGAGCACTCACTTCGATGCCATTTGATCATGCATGGGAGCTCGTTGATGAGCTTGCGCAAATGATTGCAGCCGAGCAGTCACATGCTGCGGAAGGCAGCCAAGCGGACAAAGAGCAGGCTGTGCTCACAAGAGATCACGAGAGAAATGATAGCTTGCAATCCATAGGTAGGGTAATGGACGACAGTAGACTAAATGGGTGCATCGTTATTGGAAGGCACCCTTTTCAGGGCCTGTTCAAAGGCAACTGAAAAGGAACAACCCCCTTCTTCTTCTTTTTTTTGGGGGGGGATCCCGTATAAACGACACACCCAACTGCGAAGCAAAAGCTGAACATGTGATTATCACGAAAGCTAGCTTTAGCTAGCTGAAGTTTCTCCTTGCGTAAGCAAGGTAAGGGGCTCAAATGCCGAAAGATTGATTTTTTCAATTATTTGAGCCGAAAAGATTGAAAAACATCAATTATTTAGACCCCCCCCCCCCCTCCCCCCCCCCGGGTCTCAGGCTCGATTCCTCCCTGGTCCATCCCCCCCCCCGGGCAGTGGCTCAGTGTTCAGCAGTCTCGGTTTGCCCGTTTTGGACTTGGTGCTGCGAACTTTTACATGTTCCACCGATTCAGCTTGTTCATTTGAGACCTCAGTCTTCTCGGTAAACCACCTCGCAAGAATCTTTGCACACGCAGCATGCAGAACCCAGAGGTGCTTTCAGACAGCTTCTGGCGCCTCTCGTTGTTTTCATTTTTCAAGGTTTGCCACGCCACCATGTGCGTTTGCGTGTCGCATCCTACGAATCTTGCCGGGCCTCTCGTTGTACACAAGCTACCTATGAAACCACTCTGTCACCGACCCATCTCATGCAACAACTGCTAGCTTTCGTTCACCCGCTCCTCAAGTTTGTGTACCCCAGAGTTCAGAGTTCCCTATGGCATTCGTTGCCCCAGGCTGCGTGATGTGCACCGGGAGCACTGCCGAGTACTACAGGCGGGTTGGCAGGGGTTGGTGCAGAGTTCTTGGGACAGCAGCCGAAATTCATTCTGCGAATGCCCAGCTCGTGTTTCTGCTTTCGCCCAACTATCTCAAACCCCGCAAAATCCGACACATAAGCTGTTTGTTGGAAGCCAGGCGCCCCGCGTGACCTTGTCCGGGGTTTTGTCATTTGCGTACGCGACCCCCTAGAGTATGGCACTTGTTTTGGGAAGAAGCAAAACTCGCATGACATGCTTCGAGCCGAAAGGGCCGGTTCGGACCTCCGTTGGTGCCTTTCAGATCAAGTCCAAAAAAGGGCGTGCTGTTTTAGCTTTGGCATGCCCCTTCTGGCATGGAGCGTTGGCTTCGGGGCAGTCTGACTTTTAAAAAAAGGGAAAGCAGCAAAAGCGAACCAACCGCCTGGAGGGGTCCCTCATTGTGAGACACACCCATATTGTCAGCTTCAGCCGGTTATGCATCACCTTTTGGGCAACTTTTTAGATGAATGTTTTGTTGGTGTTGGGCTTAAGCCCTCTTTATGAGTCAATCAGCTGAAGACCATACTTGTTTGGCCAGTTTGATTGAACATGCTGGTTTCGTTTTCCAGCGCCATCTTTTAAGAGGCCGCCCGCCAGACCGGTTCGCGAGGAACCCTTCAATTGGAACCTCCTGCATGTGGCTTCGGGGACCTTGGTTTCCTTTCTTGGGTCTCCTCCAAACATTATACTTGATAGAATAGGCCGGGCAAAGTATGACTCAACATTATATGTGTTGGGTGCACCCAACTGCAGTAGACTCCACTCGGCAGGCCTGTGAGCAGCAGGACTGGGGTGGGTTCTTCAAAGGGAATGAGGGAATGAATTCTTGGGCTGCATGTTAAGGCATCCGCTGTGGTTTCCTTTCAGTTTTCAGGGAATCCCAAACGGTTCGTTCCCAACATCCCCCCCCCCCCCCTGTTAGTTCCAGAGTTCCTGAGCACCGGCAAGTACACCGTTTCTTCGATCGTTTGTACCCGCGGGTGGGTGTTAAAGTGTATTGTTTTTGTTTTGAGTTGGTATCCCGTCTTGGCCGCTGAACTTGTTGTTGTCTCCAAAATGAGGCTCAGTCAAAAGCCCCAATTTCTGCTCTTTCAAGGTGGGGTGGCGTTGAAAGGGGGCACACACACAAGGCACGCAACTGGAGGGTTGGCCAGCCAATCCGATTGCCCAATGAACGGCCCTACTAGCTCTACTAGGCTGAGGCAAACGACCGCATCGCCACTCGATGTTCTATCCAAGAAGTGGCACGCAGGCACGCGCGCGCCCTTGCAGGATGGTTTTTGTAGGACGGCTGCGCCGCCTTTTTTTCCCCTTGGGAGATGTTTTTCAGGTTGACGCAATTTGAAGATGAAGACTAACGACCTCACCTGACATGTGCGCTTGCAGTGTGATGTAGTGTGTTCATGTGTGTCGCTTTTTTGATTCGATACCTTTTTTTTGGGTTCAAAGGGAAACCGACATCCGCTTCCGTTTTTTTTGTCACACCCCTGCCTTTGTTTTTCCAGGACCTCCCCGCTGATGCTCTGGCTTGGCGGCGGAGGTTCCGCTCCCACGCCGCAGAAGGCGGGGCCTTTGTTGCCCGGAGCGGTTGGGGTTCCAAAATTGGCACATTTGCTTGGTGGCTCCCAGCCATCCCCTTAGCTTTTTACCCTTTTGAGGGTATAGAGGGGGGGTTTCCATTTAACCCACTAAAAGTTAAACTTCTAGCAGGGATCTGAGGACAGCCCAGTTTGAGGTTGGCCAGGGTTCAACTTTTTGACTACCCTAAGATGGACTTAAACCCACGGGTTCTCCTTGTTGGGGGGAAATGAACCTAAGTCTACCCTGGGATAGTTCAAAAGTGGAACTCTGGGGTTGCCTAAATCTGAAGCGCCCAGCATACAATTTACTAAAACAATACTGAGCTTTGGGCATGCTTGCGGAAGACAACCCGACATGTGGGGTACCGTTACGTGGAGCATGAGGACCCACAAGGGGGACTCCCTTGGGAACACGGAAAATGGAAGCTTGCCTTTAAACTCAAGTGCCCTCTTAAATGCAGGGTTGGGGGATAGTCGTTTGAAGTGGAAGTCACAAGGTCTGAGGAAGATGGGATTTGTCAGGTTCTTTGCTTCGACCTTGCATCTTTTTCAACTTTAGGATAACGATGGCGTCCTCACTAGTCACTAGCCAATCCGAGTCGCTCAAATCTGCCGTTGCTTTTCCTTCTTTTGGGACCCTGTTTTCGGCGCCGGCAAGCCCGAAGAAAGGCCACGACGACAGGCGTACTACCTGGTGGGGTCCTGGAACCGCTGGGGTGAGGGCATCGCCATGGAGGAGGAGGCGCCGTCCGGGCTCCTTCCCTATCAAACTTGCAAGGCGAGGATCCCGGCATTTCCCCCGGAATTTGTTGGTTAGCCTTTCAGCTTTTTGGAGCCCAAGGTCTAGGGTCATATCAAGGTAGGGAGATGGGGTGGTGGTACCTCCTGAAACCTTCTTTTTTGGGGGAGGCTTGGGAAGACAACACTCGAGAGGTTCCCAGACGGGGAGGAGAAGCTGCCTCTTTGAACCATGCTATTTAAGTGTTTACTGACATCGGACCTGTCTTCTTAGCTGGGAAGCAAAGGTCAAGTCGGTATGTTCAAGCGCCACGCAGCTGTTTTGAGGGACATCAATTGTCCTTCCGGCCAATTAGAACGGGGAATCACTTTCCTGAGAAGGGCTCACTTGACTCTCAAGCCAACCAGGGGACAAAGGCTACCCCAGCCAAAGGCGGGTGGTTCGGATCTCGGAACTGCGGCAACCGGACACCGCTGGGCGTCGGACCTTTCGCGCGAGGCCTTCGGGATTTATGTGGCCACCCTAGAGATGAGGCAAAGCCTGGAGGAGGGGCCCGGGGCCGCCCCGGTGGTCTCAGCGTGTTTCGTGGAGTGAGGAGGGTTTTTTGGGGTCGCAGCATAGGAACATTGATTGAAATGCGCCACTTGGGAGGTGGATGCAGATATATGTACACTAGTGTACACAGAAGATCTATTATATATTATATATATATATATGCAAATACATATGTACATACATACATACATATGATACATATATATATATATATATGCACGCTTACACGGAGGGGGGAGTTTCAAGCAGCATCCTTTGGAGGTTGTTTGTTGTTGTCCTATTTTGGGGGATGGTCCCTTGCAAATCCTTTGTTGGAGGTGGTTTCCTTGTTTAGCATTTTGCTTGGTGGGGAGATCCGTTTAAGATCTTTGGTAGAAGGGGGTTCCTTCCTTCCATATTTTTTCAGGGGTGTGTTCCTTTCCGATCCCTTTGGGCGGAGGTGCTTCCCGCTTTCTGCTTGCTGGAGGAGGTTGACCGAAAGAAGTGTGTCCTTTCTCCGCCATGGTCACTGGCGGTTTGGGCCAAGTTGTGTGGATCCACTTTGGTCACCCCCAAAGAGGGTTCCTTGCCGTAGTGACTGCATGAAGAGCCACACAAGCCTCAGATGTTGCTCCTGTGATCGTCACCTAACTTATTTTGAAGCGCCCTCACATCCCCATTCTTACTTGTTTGTCTTGCTTGAACGTAGATCTCACTGGTTTCCGATCGGATAATATCCTTCCAGTGCCATCTGTTTTTTAGGGAAATCCGGCAAACCGGCAGACACAGGGGGAACGGCCCCCAATTTTCCCATGCCCTCTTCTGGCATTGAAGCAAGCAATTTCGTCCAGGGGCTCGTATGCGTCGTCCAAAAGACGGGGTGTTAAATTTTGGCAGAAGGTGTGTTCGATTAGTTCAGTAGCATGAAACCTGCAACACGCAAGTTGCCGGAAGGCTTACCCAAGGTTTTGTGGGTATTCATATATGGCATATGGGCATGTCAAAATAGGGAGTTGGACACAACACATGGGGTGTGATTTTCTCTTCACGGTCAGAAAAAGGCTACCAAGCCCAAAAACGAGCAGCCGTATGAAACCGCCTTTGGTAAACAAGGGACCAACTTTCACAAAAAGGAACCACACACACCCCATAGCACTGCCAAACTTGGCTTATTTGCTCATGGTTGTTTGGCTTTTGGTTTTCTATCACTTATCCCTTCCCCGTAAACAGTTGTCCATTTTTGCAAGGACCCCTTCCCCTTGGCATCCCGTTGACCAGATGTGACACAGGAGTTCTGCATCTCTGTGGACGGAAAGGCGGTTTTACAGCCAGACCCCCACTGGACCCAGTCCGGCCGCAGCCCCGGCGCCCGGCGCTGGCGATCTTGTCATGCGGAGCCTTTGTTCCTCCTGCTTTTTTGGAGGGGGCGGGACCCTTTTAAGTCAACGTGGCCGGGTCTTAGTTGGTGGTTCAGTTCTTACCTGGCTTCGTGAGGCTGATAGTAAGGCCTATATAAAATCTGAACAAGCAAAAATCACAGAGTTTTGGGCACTGTTCAATTGGTTCTAGGACCTCTCCGTTTTGATTTCCAGCTTTTGATTCGTGGGCTCCAAGAGATTTTCCAATAACCCAGACCTCTCCAGTTGAAGTTGGTAAAGACGGGGCCCCTCCACTCTTTGACCCACCCTGCAACCCGCCTGAGAACATGGACACGTAGAGCTTGGGGTTCACCTAGTTCAAGGTTCCCTATGTTTCTTCTCAAAAGTCGGTTTGGAACACCCAGACCCCCAATGGGTTGCTTCCCTTTGTTCCTTGTTTGTTGGAGGGGGGAGGGAAACTCTCCTCAGTCAAATGTTCCTTGCGCGTGACGGCGCCGCGTCGCTGGCTTGAGTTTCGAGGGTGGTTGAGAGATTGCACTTTTCAGTTCTTAGTTACTTAGTTGACCTAGTCCACCATTTGGCACAGTTCTTAGTGCTTGTTTGCTTCAGAACCCCACCATTTGGCACACTGTGTCAATGGACATCATGCTGATTTGTCCAGACCTTGACACACATGTAAGCCAGCCGTTGGCTTCACGGCCGTCAGGCTCCAGGGCCTTCTACCACGAGCAGCCAGGCGCTTGATGACTTCATCCAGCGATGGGTCAACTCTGGGCGGTGGTTTTCCCGACCTTCGGAGGTCCTTCCATGGGGATAATTCTAACTTGTTTTCATCTTAATCATTTTATGTGGATTTGGATTTGTATGGTCCTCCGGATGAATCTGGCGTTGCATGTCTCCCGATTGTTGGGTGATTCACAGATCACGTGACCAGCGACTCTGGTGGGGTGATGTTTGAAGAGGCCATTGACTTTCTGCGAGGATGCTCCAGCAGACTTTGGAAAGGTAAGGAGCTCGACAGGATAGCATGGCTCCGGGCTTCGTTTCGTTTTTGTATTTGTTCGGTGTCCTTTTCGTTTGCTTGCTGAGTTTCAATCTGCAAAATATTTAGCCTTCAAGATGAAGCGTGTTTGCCCAATTTAATGACTCGAAACAATGTCTAAATCTTAGTTGCTGTGGTCCATCCGTCCTTTCAGCGTGGCACATTTCACCCATGAACTCTGGAGCAGTCCAACTTGCCATTCAATGTACAGGTGATTCCCCTTTCTTTTAAAACGATCTTCTTTAGACATAGGTCTCAGTTGGTGGTTTCTAAGAATGAATGCTTCATGGCGAGCTCACCTGGGAGTAAAACGAGCTCACCATGATATAGGGCCCTTGAATCGGTTTGCTTGTTAGCTTGGAAATGGGGGGATCCCCTGGTTCAGTTTGAACAGGGCCAAAAAGGGGTCAAAGCACATCCTCACAAGGCACTTGCTTTATTTAGGGTTCTAGTCATTTACCAAGGACACCTAGCTTGTGATACCGAGGAGAATCCTTGAAAGTGACAACGCAGTCCTGGCTCAGTCCCCCCCCCCCCCCTCCTTCAACTTTTTCAAACTTCCGTTTAGAGTCTGACTTGGGATTCATGACATATCCCACATGTCCAGCTGTTCTTGGGGGTATGAAGAACTAAGATAGAGATGGGTGAGGTTCAGACCTGTGTACGGCGGATTGCTCGCCTTGGGCACCAGGAAGGTCCCGTGGATACCCCACAGGTTGATGAAGTATGGGTGCATGCCATTCAGCGTTTGTCCATGGACTTGAGAGGTATTGCTGAAAAAACAAAATGTGCTGGTACCGCCTATGATTACCGTTTGAATAACTGGTATATAACCTCCACACCTCCAAAACCTACACCTGAAATTCCCTTGATTCTTGAGGCTAACTTGTTGGGGGTGGTTTAAAGGGAAGATCAGCTGGAAAACACAATTTCTTTGGCGGTTCCTTACCACCGACACATACCCCAAAACCAATCGACTTGTTGCACGATTCCAACCTGAGCTCCCCTTAAATGGTGGTTTGAATTCAATCATCAGCCGAAAAGGCGACTTAAAGCAAGATTTCATTTTGCCGGGGTGGTGTTTCGCGGAGGAACCTAGGGAACAGCGTTTTAGTTTTTCCCTGTTTGGAGTTTGGCCTATGCTTAGTCATGGTCCCACAAACGGTGATCGCCTTTTCTTTCCAGCTTTTTGGGAATTGGCAACAAAACATCGCGGATGAATCCTGGTTCTCCTCCAGAAGTATCTCACGCTTCAGTAATGTCAAGCATATTCTGAATATATGTTTTCAGTGTACCCCATATTTGGGCAAGATCTTCCTGTTTCTTGTGTGGCGGCAAGGCAGCCAAGCGCCTGATCGGTGCAATGGAAGAGGTGTGAGTCAGTTCTGAAAGCATATGGATTTGCCTGAAAATGAGAGATCCCTCAACACAGTTGGTGTGCTTTTGCTTTTGGTTTCGCTGTAGCACCAATCAACAAAGGGGTCCCCTAAGAAAAAGGACACACCCATTTGCTTTTGCTTTGGCCAGGAAAGTCCGGGAAAGGCTGGAGCATCCAAGCTGAGGCGGGCAGATGTGCGGATATGCTGCTGCCATTAGGGGCATGTGCGCTGTTCGGCCAAAACGGTGGCGGTAACCAGCCAAGGGCACTTTGTCCTTGCAGTCCCCCCTTTTAGAGTGCCCTTTGCTGGGCCCACACAGGGATACGCAAAAATAATGTTTTCTGATTCTGTTTCATATTTTGTGTACCCTAGAATGTAAAGTAGTTTTGGAGGCGACCCCAGTTTGATTTGGGTGTTGCAACAAATCCCAACCTGTGCCAGATTTCTTGAGCTCTCAGCTGTCGAGTCCAGCCAATGGTGGAAGATGTGCGACGTGTCAACCCGTTTGGATTGTGCCGCTCAAAGAGCTTTGATGTCAAGCAAGATCCGTTAGAACAAGGGTAGGGCAAACTGTGTTAGCCCTGGTCTAGTTTAGCGGGAAACTGAAATCAAGGGGTTCAAACAATAGCGGGTTAGACTGGTTTGAATGGTCTAAAGATGTTCGCGGTGGGAGGCACTTTCTCCTTGCAGTTCACAAAGTAGCCGATGGTGGCGAGTGAAGGAGACAGATTACATCCCTTTCACCCAACCACCAGTCTATGCTGTAGGTGAAAGGTTTTGAAAACTCATTGACCTCCAAGGGGGGCTGTTGGGGGTGGGTCTCAACTGTTAAACTCTTGGGTCCTTAGCTTGTCTCCGGCCTGTCCGAGGGTAACCCCCCAACATGGCCCCTTTTTGCGTACTTGCAACAGACCCAGGCCTCCAGTGCCCTCTCTTTCCAGTTTTGGCGGAGATTTCCCCTTGAGACCAAGTGATTCCAAGATGAAGCGGAGCCCTCGGCGACGGGTTTTGCCTTGAAGCAGTGTTTCACAGACATTTGTCTCGCATGTGTTGCCTGAAGCCAACTCTTCATGGAACTCGCAGTTCGGTTTCTCAGGCGGGCAGCCAGTTTCAAGTGCGGCTGCTGGTCTCTGGCAAGTGGCAGGTGGGTGAGTTGGGTCGCCAGGCTCCAAAGGGTGGGACCCCAAAGGCCAGCTTTTGGACACCTTTTGGACCTTGCGGAAACACATGACTTTGGCATTAAACCTACACAAGGGTCGGATTTGCCTTTCGCTCATTGCCAGACAAAGCCTTTGGCTCCCTTGGCGTCGGCTTCCCTTTGGCTTCCCTTTAAGTCCTGCAACAAGAATTGCTGGAAGCCCAAACTGAACTTTATTGTTCCTTTGCGCTGAGCTTCTTTTGTGCCAATTCTGCATACACTAGTTCATGCGCTTCGCGGATCTCAAGTTGCCGCCGAGTTCGAACTCGTGGTTGGTCAACCCCACCTGGGCTAAGCCAACGCTTGCAACAAGGTGATGTCAGTGCTGGCAGTGACCTCATTGGTCTCTATCATGAGTGGCGAGAAGTGCGCGCGTGTCTTGGCTTCACGTGAGCCCATGCCGCAGACGATCAAGGACAATTTGCGAGATACTTAATGGAAAGCTGCACGAGCCTCAATTTGAGTATTCCCGAGGACTTGCAAGCGAAGGCTCTGTATTTGCGCTTTGGCAAATGACGCGCCACTGAAGGTAGCGAGGGTCCCCATGAGTTTTATTTATTTTTCCCCACCAGCTGAAAGCTTTGGGGTCTTAGCCCAGATTGGTTTCGGGGTGGTCCGGGGCGGCCCTGAGGAAAGGTTCCACGAGGGTTCCACGAAGGTTCCACCAGGGTTTGACCAGGGTTCCACCAGGGCTCCACCATGATGGTTCCACGAGGTTCTGCGAGGGCTGCGGGGTGGTGCGAGCACTAAAAAGAGCACGGCATGCTGTTGGGGATATCACCTGAGCTTATCTTTCCCCCTTCCAGCAAACAACTTTCATGAGGTGTGCAAGGCTTCGTTTGGCTTTCATGGGACAATATATAAAACCCTGACAAGGTCACCTTTCTGAGGTCCCGAACGTTTTCCACACCCCCTGTCTGAAGATGGTTGAATCATGAGAAGGAGGCTAACGGCATGACTAGTTGTCATGCCGGATATCCTATGTTTAACTGCCCGCCCTCAAAGAAATCAGCTACAGGAAAGTATACAGGCAGTCCTTGTTTTCGCTGGGTATTTGGCCCAATCATTTTATATTTGGTGACTTTCCCTCCAAAAACGCATGAGCGGCAAAGCTGGTTCTTATTCTTTTCTAGCAGGGTCACTGGGAAGGGTGGCTTCTAATCTGCACACTTTGCGGCGCAGGGTTGGGGGGCCTAAACATAGCATCCGTCCCAACCCAGTGTTTGGTACTGGGTGGGGGAAAAGAGAAACACCGCAGCGACAATTAAAGCACCCACCCTTTGCCCCAAGTTTAGGCCTTTAAACCTCCCCTGATCAAATCTATATTTTTGAAAGGGTGGTTTCCTCGTTTTGAAAGGGTGGTTTCTTCGCTTACCTTTGGCATCACTGGGCAGTGAATGCACAAAAGAGTCGAGCGATTGCATCCTACGCTTGACCCCAGAGCTTATTTGACCGACCGTGAATTTGTTTGAGAACACCTCAGGTTCGTTGAAAACGGAGACTAAAGAAAGATCAAAGAGGAACCAAAGGGAAAGCGAAAGCCTGGTTGGCAAGCCAAAAGTTGCTGACGGAGAGAACTGTATCCCTGTATGCTGTAGCCTGCCATCCCAAGTATTGTGTGGAGGTGCAGTGGCATTACCACCAAAGGCACCCTGCCCGATTCATTTCTTCTAACTTGTGTGCACAGGGTATTCTATGAGCAATGGTCAACAACATCTAGAGCCGCTTGCTACGGGGATGACATTGGGTACACCAAACTGCACCAAACGGGCATGAGGAAGCCGGGGAAGCCATGTCAAAGGGGCACCATGAATATTGACCATCACTCATGTAGGGGGGGGCATGCTTTTCCCAGTCGGTGGCTTGAGGTTCGGTCAACACTTCCAGTCTTGTTTTGGGGCTTGGATTTTAGGACCTGGGGGCTCACTAAATGCCAACCACCAGCTTCCACGGCCACAAGGGGTCTCTGCGTCCTTTGACACACAGCTTCCCCGGCTTTGCCTTGCCCTTGTTCAAGGCTGTCTGTGCATGTTTTGGGAAGTGTGGAAACGCCAGCGCTTGCTGCTGTCCACGTTCCTATGTCTGGGCAAGTAGGTCATTCAGTTGTCGCGGAGAAATGGGTGTGTTTTGTTTGGGGGTACCCGCGTTTAAAGGGACACGAAACTGGATCCCATGGGACACTCCCCGGGTCGACCAGCACTCCCCGCGGTTGGATCGGCCAGGTGGTCACTTGGGAGAGGAGCCGAGCGAGCCGAGCGGGTCGGGTTCCCCTCCCCAGTAGAGCCCTTTTTCTCTTTTTTGGGGGGAGGGTTCCACTACTAAAATAGACTAGAGAAAAAAGGGTACCCTTATTCTGACCTCTGTACTAAATTCATTGAGGGTAAACCTGGTTTGGTTCCTTCGAGAATCATGATGTCCCATACGTTCGTTTAAGTCACTTTCACAGGGGATCCCACTGGTTGCAGTTTCCATCGTTTTCCCGGACAGGACACCTGGATTCCAACGATGTCATATTTGGGATGTGGTCAAGAGTAGTAGTTGTACTTATCAGTTGTCAGTGCCACAACTGGTATAGGTGTATCTGTTTTGAGAACAGCCTTCTGTATTGCTGACCCAAGTCTCGACAGCTCTTTGGCCTTAGGAGTATTGGAAAGGCAAACCAACGGGGAAACTACCTATTCTGAGAGTTCGCCGATTTGGAGACCAACTCACAATATGACTCCAACTGGAGGCAATGGCCTCTTTGAGCGCAAGGGATTGCGCCCCACTAGATGGGGAAGGAACCTTTGGGATAAAGGAATTCAAGACCAGGTTTCATTTTGAGCACAAAATACCCTGGCTGCTCTTTGGATGGATCCCCCACCAGGGTTGTTCCCCCAACTTGGGACCTTGTTTGGGATGCTCGCGGGAAGCAATGGGAAAGCGTTCATTGGGGTCCAATGGTACGCATTCGGAGTGATGCCCCAACAACCTCGCGGGAATTTTCAGAGCCAGAGCATGAGCAGAGACCCCAAAGCTGCCAGCTGTCAGGGCAAACTATCCCTTAGAAGGGCCTTAGCACCTGCCAGAACCCTCCAAAACCCTACCGGAGCCCTCCCAGAACCCCTCGCGGTTCCGGAACTCTGCGTCAGCTTCTCCAGAGCACTCCGAAGCTTGAGACCCCATGGCTTGCAGCTGTTGGGGAATAATTGCCTGGTTTTCGGGAATCGGTGATCGATTCGTCCGCAGAACAACGCATCCAAAATGGCTGAGGTTTCTCATCCCAGACAACATGTTCGCCGCAAGGAAAATCCGGGTCCTTGCTTTGGAAATGGGGTTGTTGCCCCCCCCCCCAGAAGTCTCAAGGGAAGTACACGTACTCCTGGGGGGAGGATTTAAAACAGCCCAACGACCGCTTTTGGACAGGTTTTGAAGATGGGAAAGCAGTCGTTGCAGGGTGCTGGAGTTTTCTCTTTTTGTTTAAGGATGGCCATCAAGAAGTAATTGAGTAGGAGATAGAAATAGAGCATCATGACTTGCGCAGAAAACCGGGACCCGTTTGGGGCTGAAATGGCTGTCGGGCCTTCTTGCGTTCTCATGACTGTCTGGACTCTGCCCCCGCTACTAGCAGTGGATGCAAAGTTGGATCAGTCACCACCACTTTGTGCACGGGTAAGCTTGGGCGCGTGGGTCATGCTGGCAGTTGCACTGCCGTGGATTCGACTGCTTTTGGGATTGCTCCAGAGGACCCTTGCGGAGTCCGGGGTCTCCATTGGAGACTCGGGGGGTCTGCCTTGGAGGGATCCTTCATTTCATAAACCAAGTACCTTGGGGTGGTTCTCCAAAGAACCATGGGTGAGCATGCGGTGCTCATCCCGCAATAAGCTTGAGCTCACCGAGCGTTTGATAAGCAGCTTATTCGTGAAGGTTCTCGGACAACCACAATCCTTATCAGGAACACAGACGTGTGGAAAACCCATATGTCCAACATGGACCACACCAAAAGAAAGACTTTTGGGTTCTTATGATTGAACCCTTGCTTATTTCCCGCCCTCGCCAGGACAAAAGGTCAGCACGCAATTCAACAGAGCTAGCTGAATTGCGTCGAGCTGGTTGCGTTGAATCCCCCGCAACTGCGCAGCGAATTGCTTTCGGCTACAAAAAGCGCTGCACGCACCTTTAAGTGAGAGGTGTTCTGACACGTGGAGCCAGGTGACTAGTTGCAAGGTTCAGTGGGCCGCCCCACCATCTAGATCCTTTCTTTTGTAATGGTGCATTTCCCTCAATCAACGGTTCCGGGCCTAAAAAGAATTGGTCCTTCCGTTTTGCCCTTCGGGTCACTGATCAAATTGGGATCAGCCGCTTCTCTTTCTCGAGAATCCCTGTATTCCTATGTGGGTGGTTGGAACAGCACCATGGCCATTTCAAGATGAGTTTCCTTGGGGTGATTTTCAAAGGGGGCTAAGAAACATGTTTCTTACTGGGAGCCCGATTTCTGGTGGACTTAGATATGTAGCAGCCGGCTTTGTGGTAACATCCCCGTCCACCATGAGCGACGGGGAATATTACCAGCTCCGATTTGGCTGGTACTGGGTTTGGCGATTCCCAACCACCACAGCGAGGGAGAGAAGCCCCAATGTTGGCATGCTAACCGCGGGGTTCCCGCATGTTTTGACTGACTCATATCCATAAAAGGCCTGCTTTGGACGAATATATGTTTGGTTGGTAAGGGGGATCGTGTATACTGCGGGTGTGCCTGTGTCTGTGTGTGCGTTCCGGGTTTCTAGTGAGTGGTGGGGATGTGGTTTATTCCAACACTACAAGTTGGAATCAATTTACTGCCGGATTGTGTGTCAGACGGGTTTTGCACATTACTGCTGACCCAAGACGTCCTGCACCTCCGCAACGAGAACATTCTCATTACGCCTCGCGCTGCCAACTTGATATTAGTGGTTTGGGGTACACAAGCTCAGCCGCACAATTGACACACTCCTGCACCCCGATGTCTTACTGTTCAGCGTTGGACTCGGCGGGGCTCGCGGCCGCACCTCCTGTCCGCAGCTTAAGCACGGGGCTCGGGTCGGGGGGGCGCGGGCCCGAAACCGCACGCCGCACGCGGCGGGGGTCGGTGTGTCGGTGCCATGGCGACGCCTGGGCAGCTGCAAATGTATAACAAGCTCGAGGCCAGGCCTCTCCCATCGGTGTGGCTCGTTTTTTTTGAGGGTATCCTTTGCTGGATGTGAAAGGGAAGCCACAGGGAAAGCCAATACGCCCTTCTTTGGCCGGCAGTTTCATTTTTCTGGTTTGCTGCGTATGCGACCTGTATTTAACTCCCTGCGTTTCTCCAACTGGGGGGACAAAGGGTGCGACAGTTCGCACCATGTCTTGGGGCAGAGGCATGTTTGTCTTGTCCTGTTTTTGTTTTTTTAATGTAGGGGGTTGCCCTGAGAAAAAGTCTTTCTTGGCGCTTCCCATACAACTCCTTGGCTACGATCTGGAATGGAGAATGCCCTCCCTGCGCATAGATCCAGCCGTGTAAATGATGTCCACCAAAGTGTCCGACCACTTAAACGTTATACCCATTGAGGCATTTAAGTTCCCTGCAACGGGACCTATGGACTCCCCAGAGCATAAACATCCAAACAAATGCGGCCAAATGCACATCCCAAGAAGAACGTATTCGCTTCATACATGTTACACCAGAGGAAATCGGGCCCGTCAAGACAACGGACAAGCTTCCACCATAGCGAGAGCCACCCCGCTCGTGTTCAAACCTCAAAAGAAAACTACTCATTTTGTGAACCCCGTATTTTGGAAAACCAAGAAACGTTGAAACGCCAACTCCTCTTTCATCAAGTTGGCTCATTTGGGTGTGATTCCTTTCTTTCAGGGTATCTGGAGGATCTTGTGTTTCGGCCAGCCCCATGTCACGTGAGTTTTCCTTCGGGGTGATGTTTTGGATGGGGAATTGTCAAAGCCCGGCTCACGCAGGTGTCAGAGATGTTCGGGCTGGACCACCGGGCAGAGGGCCCGGATGGGAAGATCCGGCGAGTCCACGTGAGACTTGGATGGAGAGGGAGGTGCACATGTTGGTGAAACCGGGTCCTTTAAATGGGGGTGACCTCCTTTTGGTTCCTTCTAAAACCAACCCCAAAACGGTGCCAACTCAAAAAATCAGACCAGATGGTGATGGACTGAGGGATACCCTCATGGTGAGGATGGTAAGGGAAACATGATGCCCAGAACGATATCGTGGACGTGAGCTCGTCACGAGACGTTCATCTTGACTCTTCAGTGGCAAGCGGATCCATAAGTTTTCCACCCCAAAACGTCCCCGAAGGGACTTTTGGGTCTAGAAAAGAAGTAAATCCTAGGCTTCGGGTTGAATGACCGTTTGGACTCATAGACTCTTGTGAACCCCAGAAAGGGAAACCTAAATGAGTTGATGTGAAGCACGAATCACTGTCGCGCTTGCATGCTCAAAGGAAAGCAAACTCAGACATGTTCAGTGTAGCTACTGCAGCCAGGGTCCCACAAGTAAGCTTTTTTTCTCCGCTCTTTTTGAGAGAGGCAGGAGCATTTGCATTGTTCCATCTATGTCGAATTCACTGGGCAGGCACAGGGAATTCTGCACTTGGAAGCACGGCAGAGTCTGAAAACCAAATCAAGCGCATCAAAGGCTCTGTTTTCCTCACCAGAGATATGCGTAACTTGACGGGTGTGCTTGTCATAAGCGACGTTCCGGCGTCCGGCGATTTAGGGTTGAACAATGACCAAGTATATCTCTCTACATGTATATATATATATATGTATACCTGGACCCTCAAAAAGGAACAACATTTTGCTTAATACGTTTTTGTTTTTTCTTATTTCGCCAAATGAGCGGAATTTCCGAATCTAGGCGGAAACTGCCAATTGCATGTTTCGCAGCGTTTTCTGCTGATTTGGCCTGATCATATATATATATATATACATATATATATATACACCGACCAGCGTTTCTCGAAGGGCTTGCTGCCCCCAATTGTTGCAATCGATGGATCTGTGCCAAAATCCCACAATTTTGGCCACCCAACATACTCGGAAAAATCGGCGGGAAATACGCGGAAATCAGCGGAAACTACGCGGAACGGCCAAAATGTGTTTGTTAAAACTTGCCCGTGTCGCTTGAACAAGTTGCGGACTGGGCACCAGTCCCGCTACGTGGCTCTCATGAACAGCTGGTGAGGAATGGTACTCGACATGTTTTTTTGATGACTGTCTGCAGGTTGAAAGGGTCTAGAGTCTAGAGTCTAGAGTTCGTGGGCTTGGAATTGACCATGATATTGATGAGGGCCAGGTAGTGGCTGGCAAGCAACCATGAAATGAAGAGGTCGAACCGAAGCTCGCGTTTTGTTTTTGGCAAATAAGCGCTTTGTCCAACAGCTCGCGTTTTTTTTTTGTGTGTTAAGGAACATGTTGGGGAATTGTTCTTAAAGAAGTTCTAGGTATATTAGCCTGCATAGCCAATGTCAGCCCGGCACTGACGCGTCCCTCCGTTCTCTCCGCCTCAGGATCCCAGACGAGAAGGTCTCCAATGCGGTGATCTTCCACATCTGGCTGGAGGCAAGGTTGGTTGGGAAGAAATGTTCAGGCACCCCCGTGTACAGGGGAAGCCAAAGGAACGGTTGGGCAAAACTTGTTGAAACAACCAACCCCTGACCACCTTCAAGAAAAAAACACAAAGGAGGCTGATTAAGCCGTAGTATGCAGTGGCTTGAAACCATGGGTCGTCACGGTGGCCCAAACCCGGGGTTTGAGGAGTCTCGTTTGAAGTGATTTAGACCAGTGGAGAACGTGGGCTAGTTGCCACTTTTTGGTGGCCAACAAAACTCCCTATGTGATAATTACAGTTGTGGCATGGGGATCAACCGCTTTGGTAATCATCACAGAGGTTGGGTTATTTCAACCACCCTGCCATTCGCACTCTGGTGTCAGGATCACACCTTGGGCAACCTACTGCGCATGGAGCTCATGAGGAATGAGGCCGAGGGCCGTGTTCCAGCCAAAGGTTTCAGTGGTAATGGAGGACCAGGTTTGATGGTTGCCGTGGTTCTCACAGTTTTCCGGTTACCAACAAACCTGGGGTCTTCTCCAACTTCACTTTGCGGTTTTTGCTTGAATGAAGCAGAATCTGAAGATCTGATTGTTGGCATACCCTGTTGGGCCAAGAAAAGAGAGGTGAGTGGGCCAGGGGGATATAGATTCGTTGACATCTGAATCAGCAACAGAGATACGGGCTGACGATGTTGGTCGCCTTCCTGGATTTGAGGCAGACGAGTGGCAAGCAAAACGTGTAAGCTTTTTGGGGCCAATCTCAGGAAGCGAGTAAGTGGTCCCACACCAAGATTAGTTTCACACGCTCGAAGGACCCTTTTGGGTTGCTGAAAGGAATGCTTCGTGAATTAAAGCGCGCCAGACCTCCAGTGGATTTCCAGGGGACCGGGGTGCGGGCCCTCGTTTTGGCGCTTTATGTTTACTCGGGGCTCCCGCCGGCTCCTGCAAAGCAATTTTCTGTTTTAGGGTAGACTTTTGGGTGGAAGTATGGAACGGAACCTGAGCATGTGATCTTACCCAGGTGTGGCCAAGCTGAAGGGATACCTCCAAACCGGAAAAAGGGAAGCAGCTACCTGGAGCGGTTCGGTTCGGTTCGGTTTGGTCTACTTCTCATTTTGAAGGGTGTTTGAGGGTGGTGCCTTGGGCACCACAAAATTTGGAGGGCAGCTTTGAGGACGTCACTGTAATGGGCCAGTTTTACAACCAGCGCGTGTTCTTGTATGTTGACCTTGGCTCACATCAGCTCGTGTTCAACTGTTCTAGGTTCTTGTCATGATGCTGCACACCTCGAAACTTTGGAGACACAGACAACTAGCGCCATCTCTGCTTCGGCCTTTATTTGGACCCGGTTTCATGCTGTCCTCATGTCACAGCGTGCAAGGGTCCCAACTGTTGAAAAGCTTCTTGATTTTGACACCACGGTTCAACACATGAAATACCACAGAATACCAAAACCTCCCAGAAGCCGTCGCCCCCTTCGAGGTGCCACGGTTCCCCTTGGCTTCAATTTTGACCCAGGATGAATAAACCTCTGATAGATTTATAAGGGGGCAATCCAATGGTAGAGGGGGTCCTTGATTTTGTGAGGAACCACCCAATAAATCCGCCGGTGGCAAATCCAGGGACATTACCAAGAACCGGCAAGGTGAATGGATCCTTGACGGCAGGTGGGCAGGTGTCTCGAGGTGGTGTGGTGGAAATGAGCTCTTTCCCAGTGCATCCCATGCGTTTTCGCCGCTACAGTGGGTAACCCTATTCGTTTTTAGATGGTTGCAAGCCCTTGATAACCTACTGCAGGCAATTCTTCAGGGTACCCTTTTTTGTAGGTGGGTTCAAGGAGAAAAACAGACGCCCATGCCATTTTGTGGGTTCCCCTACTTTGAGACACACCCACACCAGGGCAAGCGGAGCCCCGATTCGCACCCAGGTTTTCTTGCTTCAAATCGGCCAGCCGCTTCCAGCCAATCCACTAGCCAAGGTAACCAGGGAAATCATCTCGTGGCTGTGGGTCAAAACCGTTTTGGGATCCCATTTTGGGGTATGTGCACCACCCATTTTAGAACCTATTTTAGAGGGGATTGGGATGCTCAGTGGGGGTACAGGATTTTGACATATTTTCACCCATGGCCATGTCAGAATCCCCGGACAGTAGAAGCTGAAAGCACTTTGCAGAGGCGGCTATTGATCATGTTACCGCTGGTTCACCTTGTTTCGTCTTTGTTCGTGTCAGGATTTAAATCCAGGGTTTGCGATAGCGCGATAGACCTGACTCCGATATCGTCGCGCATCGCCAGGCAGTGCTCTTTGCGGGGTACAAGGTTCCGCATCCTCTGCCGCTGGGCCATTAGCCGTAGACCCTGGGCTTTGAAGGGAAGCCAAAAGGGGGGGTTGTTTGAAGAATACATGTCCGGTTTTTGGTGTGACCAAATCGTGCCTGAGACCTTTTGGAAGCACATGGTGAATATCCATTCAACCTAAGTGATCGACCTTTTGCTCGTTCGGCTTGGTGCAGCCCTGTGGAGCACAGGAAGGTGACTCTACCCTCTCCAGAGGAGCCCCTTCAATCCCCTGTGAGTTCGCCAACAATTGGCCCAATTTTTGGGAGGGAGGATCAAGTTTCCCTCTAAAATCCACTACCCAAAAAGGTGCCCTTTTTTGTGGGGTGTGCTCCGAATCTATTTCATTCTTCGGGGTAAACTAAACATGAAGCAGAATCAGGACGTACATGTTCTGCGTGCCACTTCTTTCCGCGCCACGTTTTGTCCCATGGCGACTGGAGGTCTGGGTGAGTAGTGTCCTCTTCATTTCCGGAAAAAGGGGCTTCAATAGGGAATTTGACTGAGGGCGGGCACCCCCACTTCTGTGACACCGTGGTTGGTGAAAGGAAACCGGGATGAAACTGGGATCCATGTTGCCGGTTCCTATCTTCTTGAGACGAACCTGCACCCATAAATACACATTGACACATATATTTATACATATTTATGTATGTATAACTCACACCATATATATATATATATATATACTTAAGTGATACGGGAGCTCCTTGTTAGGGTACAACCTCAGCAGTATGCCCGCAGGATTGGGCTGCCGCGCAGGTGCATTCTGTATCCAGTCACATTGATCACTGTGCTGGGTGACGGTCCTTCACAAATCACAACGAGCTCAACGTTTTCGGGAGAAACGAGCTCCGTGATACGGGTCCCGAGATTCCTTAGATTGTGAATAGTGGTGTGCCCACAAAATGGACCGTGTTGTGGGGATGTCCGACTTAAGGAAACTCAGGTTTTCTGTGGGGGTCCCTGATTGTTAGGTTGTGGATTCCACAGACAATACGCGTCAGTCTTCCTGAGTTTTGGATGGTTTTAAAGGGAAACCAAAGAGAAGCCCACCACTTTGGGGTGTCCCTCTATTTTACGACACACCCATGTTATTCCCCCCCCCCCCCCCCGGATTTGCTTGAAGCCCAGGAACCACATGATCGAGCTGCGGCTGCAGACGACACCGGCCAGCACTCCACAGGAGCTCGTTGATTCGTCGTTGGCTCACTTGAGATGCTCAAACTGGGGGACATGAAAGGAAGGCGGGCCCTGAATTGCCGCACATGAAAAGTTCCAGATCAGTTGCTGACTTGGTTGCTTGTTCTGGGTCCCAAGTGAAGAAAAGGCTTCACCGACCGAAAGGACCACTGCAAAACCCACTCAAGCCTGGAGTGGGTATTCCGTTGAACGCAAAAACAAAATGGCCAATGGAGGTCCAGGCGACAACACACGAGCAACAAGCAAAAGCTAGAGGGTCCCATTGTTTGCTGTAGAGTTTGCGCGTTTTTGGGGGTGATTGGGACATGGCTCTTCCGGTGTGCTCCAAGGAGCCTGAGAATGATCGGTTTCCTTTTCGCTTCCCGTGAAGATAAAACCGACGCCAAGTTGGCATCCTTGACTTGCTCGTAGGACAAGCCTCCAAACAGACCTTTCTTCACGTGAACAGGAAGACTACTCCGACAGGGTTTCTCCGAGCCTAAGGACCAAACCTCGAGTGGTAAACGGTCTCCTTTGGTTTCTCTGGAAGAATCTTCCATTTGCGCTTCAGAATATGTTGTTGTTTCCTGCTGGTTTGAATGGGAATCTAACACTGGATGTATGTGATTTTTCCAGACCGAAGCAAATGAAGCATGTCCTGTGCCAAGGAGGTGAAAAGTGGATCGCCCTCAGAGCCTGGTTGATGGACAATCAGTAATGGACTCTTCATGGGTTGGCTACCTTATTCTGATTTGTTCGAGCTCAAACGGCTGCTGCCAATGTCAACCAGGTGTTGGAATGCCTCCCAGGTTCCGCGCCATGGACACGCGGCAATTTTGCTGCCCGAAACCCCAAAAAAACTCTGACCCATGGAAGTGGTATACTAGCAAAAGGTAACTGGTATACAGCATATGCGCACATTATGGGGGAAAATCAGACCATTTTGGCACAACAATTCGGCATAATCATGCCATGTACGTGTTTACCATAAACCAAGAATTGGCCATAAAACCATGCGCATTTCAGTGCCCAGTGTTTCTCAGATGCTTCACATGTGTTTCTAGCAAACACATGAGAAGCATGTGAGGAGCACAGAGCCATTATCCGCAGACTCATGCACATCCAGTATCATTGCTACACACATGAGGGTTGGTAAGTTGCCTGCATAGCTTCCACACATGTGCGTTGATTAAGTGCTTGATATGGTTACAATACAGTGAGCATTGGGTGGGTAGGCACTATGGTTGTGACACGCATGTGGTGCGTTGTTTGCCCTCATTGGTTACATGTGTGCTTCTTCTGTGTGTGCATGTTCATATTACTGAGAAGATTGACATGTGCTTCTGACATGAAACTCCTGTGCTGAAGAGCTGAGCACAGGAGTTGCATGTCCAAAGCACATGTTACATGCCAACATGGAACATGCCCTGGCGCAAGCAGCAGCTGCAGCGGCTTGCCCTGCAGCATGAGGAGGTCTGCCTGGCGCATTTGCAAGTACAGCTACATGTTTCAGAGCGCATGGTTTCTTAACTAGACACCTCCAATCACTCAGGAACTCCAAGCCACATGTGCTAAGCAAAGCCACTGTTTTGCTATCAATTAAGCTTTGAGAAGGAGGGGCAGGACCGCATGGAAAGGCATGGTGTTGAAAGCCCACGCCAGGCAAGGCAGAGCTACTGCCTGCACAGCACTGAACTCAGAAAGAACATCATGGGTTGCACTGCCAGGCCACCTCACATACAACTGGGAGTTTTGCCTGTTGACCTATTGGTCCAGTAAACCACTGGAACACTTGACCACTGGAACACTGGGCCACCTTGCGACAGTTGGAACCGTCCCATCACAGCCCTTAATGGCAAGTACAGCCACCAAAAACAATGAAATTGTTACATGGATTGCTGGACCACCATCATGCCGCACAGTTGGAGCTCTCACATCAAGAAGCTGAAATTGTCCACCTGAGGTTAAGAAGACCCTGGTCCCAGCGGCTCTGCAGGGTGCTGGCCCCAGTGCAAAGCCTCCCTGAGTTCTCAAGGTCACCCAGCAAAAAAAACCATAATATTTCATTCTTGCCCTGCAGTTGCACAGCAGTTTCAACCTCTCTGGTGACCCCTGCTTAAATGTGGCAAGACTGTCCGCTGGTCCCATGTTGAGTGGGCCAGTGAGTGCTGATGGTTGCTGGACACCTTTCAGACCAACTTCTAAGGGCCCGACCCTAAGTAGTGCTTCAGACACTTGGGTTTGCATGTGGGAGCATGATGTGTGCCCAGTGGCCGTCAAGTGGATCCAGTGCATCAAGTGGATCCAGTGCCACTTCAGGAGCCATGGAGATGCCATCATCGGCCCCAGCATCATCCGACAGTGCACATGAGCTCCGAGGTGTTGGACGCCATAGGCTCCCTCCGTGAGGAAGTTGCCAGTCTCAGGGCCGATCTTACTCAGCTTGAAGCTCCTGATCCCCGAGTTCCTTTGCCCCTGCTCCTTGTGTGGGCTTTCCTGGGTGGAGGCATCACCTTTACGATGATCGTTGGCTACATTTTCCATTTTACACATGATTGCTGATCGAAGTGGATCCAGGACAAGAGATCAAGTGGATCCAGGATGATAAAAAAGGGCACTCTGCACCGGGCTGAAATCACATGAGTGGCAATACATAATATATATATATATGTATACATGGGGTCAAGTGAACCATCTTCAACAATTATGGAGCATCCTTCTACTCGAGTCCTTGTTGGGCCAGTGTTGGCTGCCCATTGGTAGTAGTGCCTCCCTTCCCCCGGCCCAGGCCTCCACGTGGACTATGGCAAGCTGACCAAACCTCAGAGTGCACGTGCACACAAGTCACAGTGTTGGCACATGGATGAGTCTTGGTCACAGTGAGCGTGTGTTTCTGTAGCCAGCATGGACCCTACCCATGAGGAAATGCAGTTTTTCAAAGAGTGGGGTGCACTTCCTCTGACCCAACTGCTTTGCAGTAGCAACACATCATAAAGAGCATCCAGGCAATGAGCAGGCAGCAGCCTGCAAACATGACTGGCAATTCAAACATGATGAAGCCCGGGCGGGCCTCCTTATGCTTGGATTGCCCAGTCATGTTTGAGCGCATGCAAGTTGGCTCCATGCACCACAGAAACATGGACAAGACATTGCAGGAAAACACGCAAATCCTGACTGGGTGATTTGGCGATTATAGAGGCGCTTGTGTCCTTTTAAGTGACCCGGCCCTGCTGTGAGGTCGCTGGCCAGGAGGGCCGGGTGTTCTCCGCAGAGGAGCTGGTGCATGCGATCAGCCTCAAGTACAAGCCTTGCGACCTGCGTTTGGCCCACGCACAATAACATAGATGTATATACGTGTGTATGTGAATGTTCTGTAGGATATACCATATGACGTAAACATGGCACGCCCGGCCTTGCGCCTCCAAAGCGTCGGGCTTGATCTGCTTGCTCTGAGCGGCCTGCACTCCATTGCATGGGCAAAGGTTTACAAGTGGAATGGTCATGCACACCTTCTTTGCTGGGGAACCCGGAACACATGGTTGGGGGGGGGGGGGGGTTGAGCGCCATGGATGAGTCATGCATGCAACTGGCCAAACAGCGACTGCTTCCAAATCAAGCCTCCGGATCCGAACCAGCGCAAGGGCCTGCAAAGGTTGGAGCACACACACACGCACACAGCACGCGCAAAGACGGACCTGGCCTGCTGGTGCAACAGCCTGCTTCGCTTGCTCCAAACGGCCCTTGAAATGCTTCTTGTGCTGGTCACTGGGGTCAAAATTCATCGGCGGCGCCGTTGCCAAGTGCTGCAACGTGGACTCCAGGCAATCAGGCGGAGCCATGTGCGGGAGAGTCGTCGAGGCCTGCTTTTGCTTGGCTTGGGTCGGGCCTTCGGGAGCAATGTCAAAAGGCTGGGTGTCCACGTTGTCGACTGGCGAACCTGGCAGCAGGAGATATCACGTTGGACCGTTGAGCCCTTGCAAGAAAACAAGAACGGCCTGTGAGCTCAAGATGTTTCTTGCCACGCGAAAACTTCTTGGAGCGCAGGTTGGGCCCAACAGCGTCCTTGAGAGCTTGCAGCCAATCACGGTCCTTGCGTGCCACTGCATGCATGTTTCACAGAAGACCCAATGTCAAGAACTGCATGTGCACGAACCGCAAATCCCAATGGCCTTTCTTGACGTCTTCGCCTTCTTTGCCTGCCTGATCACCCAGCTAGCCTGGGCAGCAGAAATTGCAACAAATGCCACGCATGCAGTTGAGGGAGGCGCCATGGACTTCAGAGCACATGCTTGCTCATGCTATCAACATGTGTGTGCACACACACACATAGGTATATATATATATATGCACCAGGGTGGACTTGAACCACCATCTCTACCGCGGCTAGCAGCCTGACAGGCGCTTTCATGGCGTCTTCGGACGAAGCCTCCATGAACGCCTAGCAGGCTGCTAGCCGTAGGGTAGCGCCTTGCCCGTTAGACACCTGGCACTGTTGCATTCATTCAGAGTGCCGGGACAGACATGCAGCCACAGCTAAGGCGGGCTGCCGCCAGATATCAGGCAACACACACATATATATATATATACATATATATATATATGTATATATCTATATATGTATATCTTTCTATATGTGTATATATATATTATATACATATATTGTGGTTGGCAGTGTGTGTGTGTGTTACCGCACATGTGGCTGAACGTACAGTTTTGCAGTTGATGGAAGTTAACCTTGCTATTCTCATCCAAACGAAACATGATGTCGGCTACCTGTGCCGGTTGGCAGTGCTGCATTCAGTATTCCTCAGAGTTGTCAGCTTGGCACGCCGGGCAGGCCAAGCCGGACATCCCAGCCATCACGCAGGCCGTTGTTGTTTGGGTGTTCTTTGATCGTGGTTCAGGGTTTTTTGCCTTTCAACGTGTAGGCCCAGATCACGGAGACGGTGATGGAGGCCAGGTTGGTTTCTCGCTTGCTCCACGCAGCAGAAAAATCTCCACACAGGCCATCCCAGAACCGCATGCTCCTGTGGAGGCTGATGTTGAAAAGGGGACTCATGCAGAGCTTGTGCGCGTGGCGCCCGGCTGCAGGCCCAGATCACGGAGACAGTGATGGAGGCCAGGTTGGCATCGTGCTTGCTCCACGCGCTGTGTTGTTTTTCTGCACACGGGCCATCCCAGAACCGCCTGCTCCTTTGGAGGCTGATGTTGAAAAGGGGACTCATGCAGAGCTTGTACGCGTGGCGCCCGGCTGCAGGCCCATGTGCAGATCACGGAGACAGTGATGGAGGCCAGGTTGGTTTCTTGTAGAAATCTGCACACAGGGCATCCCAGAACCGCAATGCTGATGGTGCGTTGGAGGCTGATGTTGAAAAGGGCACTTGTTCAGAGCTTTGTACGCGTCCGGCTGCAGGGCCAGATCCTGGATTGTTGTGCCAAGTGTGAGTTGCACCCTGCGTTCCCTGTCACACTTGACCTCACATCCAATGCATGGCAAAGCTTGTGGCCCATACCTGCTTAATGAGGACACAGTGCAGCTTTTATAACTCATGGTTTGCCTGACCCAGCGCGCTGTCACTGGTAAATGACTCTGGTGTGTTTCTCGTACATTTCTCATGCACCTTTCATACGTTTCTCATGTGCTTGCATAGAATTATCATCATACTCTTCCCGTGTGTCTCATATGGTCTCATGTGTAACCCATAGGTGTTTCTCACTTTCATTATCTGAAATATATAAGAAGCCAAAAGAGTTCAAAATTCAACCCAAACATAAGGATCCTTATGTTTGGGTTGGGTTTTGCACTCTTTTGGCTTCTTCTATCACGCATTTCTCACAACTGCACGTGTGGCAGATAGTATGTTAAGCTTACCGTGTCTTATCACATGCTTCTCATGCTTACTCATATGCTATATGATGGAAAACGTCTAAGTGCGATAACATCTGAGAATTACGTTTGAAAACAAATGCCATATGATAATCTGTGAGAAAATATCAGAAACGTATGATAGATCTGATAATGTGTGAGACTATATGAGAAGCACATATGAGACACTATGTGAATATATGAAAGTACAAACAACTTGTGATATGATGTGAGAAAACACATACCCCAACATATGACAACATATCAGAGCACCTGAGAAAATATGAGAACATATTCTTAAAAATATGTTAAGCGTGTGAGGGAACATCAGAGAGCATATGAGGATCTAAGGGCACATATAGAACTGTGAGAGGTGCATAATGCGATAGCTATTAGAAACCATGACAGACATGTGAGAGACCTATGGAACTATGTGACACTATGGGAACGTGGGATACCTACGTTTGAGAAAATATGAAAAATATGAGAAACTATGTTAAAATATGAGAAAATATGAGAAGTATGATAAGTATGAGAAACTATGAAAAATATGAGAAAATGTGAGACATATGAGAAAATGTGAGACATATGAGAAAATATGAGAAATGTGCGAAAATATGAGAAACTATGAGAAACTATAGTTCTCATATTGTCTAACATTTCTCATAATTTCTCACATTTTCCCACATGTCTCATACTTTCTCATAGTTCACACACTTCTCATATTTCTCACATTTTCTCATATTTATCACATTTCTCATAGTTTCTCATATTTCTCATATTTTCTCATATCTCCCATAGTCTAACATAGTTCTCATATTTCTCATATTTTCCCATGGACCCGTACATTGTCTCACAAGTTGTTCTCAGTTTCTCATATGCACTTCTCATAATACATTCAGGTTTATCACGCAGTATCATATCTTATCATATGGCACTCATACAGTCTCAAACCTTCTCATAAGTTTAACTTCCCATCTTTTCTCATATGTTCTCATATTTTCTCATATTTTCTCATATTTCTCATATTTTGTCACTTGAGAAATATGAGACACTATGAGAACATATGAGAAAATATGAGAAATATGAGGAACTATGAGAAAATATGAGAAATATGAGAAACTGTGAGCATATGTGAGAACATATGAGAAAATGTCAGAAGCATGTCAGACACCTCTGTGCCACAAAGTAGGAAACTATTAGAACACGTTGGAGAGCGATGCCTCCTCTCTGTGTCCACCTATAGCTCTGAGTTTGATGCCCAGGCAGAGGACTTGCTTGCAAAGCCCAGACCGCAGGACTGATGCGTGAAGTATTGGTAACGTAGGTGTCTCAGAAAGGGGGGTGTCTCACAAAAGAGGGGTGTCTTGAAAACTTTGGTATTGAAGACGGCTGCATTGTGAGACAGCTGTGCTGTGCGTGCCTGACTGTGGCCACTTCTAGTGGATCTAGTGGCTCCCCCCTGTCTAGTAATCTAGTCACTGCACTGAGCTGATGGCACGAGTGGCGCGGAAGCCATCGAGCTCCTCAGCATCTTCAGGCCGCTGCCCAAAGCCGACCAAGGTGACGCAAAAGCCCTCATCAAAGTCCTCAACATCCAGTGCAAAGACGGTTGGGGTTCTTTACACACGGACAAGCAGTGACGGAAAGAAGCTAGCAGGCTCGATCAAGCGTCAAACATCAGCGGCCAAACAGGCAGCGCAAAGGGACTCAACGCCCTTGAAAGTCAAGCTGTCAGAAGTGGTGAGTGGGAGCCTTCCCTATGACCAGCGTGCTGCCCTGAAGAGCCTAGTTGAGCGCACACACCCCATGCTCAAGGGCTGCGCTGACAAGGTCAAGATATTTCTTGAGTCTGCCCGTGCCTTGGCGCGCTCGCAGATTGCTGCAGAGCAGGCCTGGCAGGCGAGCCGGAAGCACAATGTGGAAATTGTGTGCAGTGACATACCGGATTTGTTCACTCACAGCCCTACGCCGGCCCAGTCGTTCATCAGGAAGGTGCACTGCGCAGCTCAAGAGTTCAACAAAGACATGGTGGTGTATCACCTGTCCCAGGGCTTGGCTAACAAGGTAAAAACCACCAAGGAAATCACACAGAAGGGGAGCCCCAAGGCGGGCAAGCTCCAAAACCATGTTTAGAAGAGGGAAGTAAAGTGGCAATAACACATTGTTGCGGTTGGATTTCCCTTCAGGTGAACGGCTGCAAAAGTGTGATTCAGAAGCTCAAGCCGTCCCAGGCCAGCATCAAGCAGGTGAAGAAACTCAAGGCGCAAGCGCGACAAGGGTGAGTTTGGATGGCGGCCTCTTGCCACGAAGGTGAGCAAAGTCCTGCGAGTGAAGGCGTGCCTTGCACCTGAGACGGTTCGCCGGCTATGCGTCGAGATCAAAGTCAAGAAGCTTTGAGTGGATCCTGTATGTCAAGTAGTTCAGTAATCTTGATTTGCTGCCCATGCAGTGCTAAGCTGCCACAGTGCAGCAGTCTCACTCCAAGCCACCGGCAACATGTCAAAAGTCATGGCGCCGCAAGCCTCAGAGCAATGTGCTGAAATTGTGGCACTCAGAACTGCTGCACTGCACCGGCAACATAAAAGCGCGCACGGGCTGCCTGTAGATTTTTTCAATCCCCGCGCAGGGCCCTTTCTACTCTTGTCCAGCTAGAGCCACTGGACCCACTGTAGCCAAGGAACAATCACTACAAGGCAACTGATTCCTGAAGCAAGCCATGATTTCCTGGAAAAAACAGCGAGTCCAGCTGAAAGCTGCATTGAGCTAGCTCTAGGAAGACTTGGCAGGCTTTTTCATCAAAGCCTTGCTGGGCTTCTTTTGCACTGGGGCAGCAGTCTTCCCACTGGACTTGGCTTGGGGCTTGGCTTGACCCTTGGCTTTGCCCTTGCCCTTGGCCTTGTGCGGACTGCCCTTGGCCTTTTCCGGATTGGATGCAGATTCAGGCTCTGGGCACTGCAGGGAACGGAACTTGATCAGCTGCCCTTTGCTCCCGCTGTGTCAACTCTCCATATATGTCCTGCGAGGAGTGCTCCAAGAACGACAGGTCTGGCTTTGGAGCGATGGAGAAGGACATCATCATGGCGAGACTAGAGCCGGGGCCTAAGGGTGTTTTCTCGAGCTTCTTGAAATTCAAGAGCCAAGGCTGCGGGCAATGCAGCATAAACAACACTTGCCTCAAACAAGTCGAGCCCTGGTGGTCAGCTATCTTTTTCACCATGGTCACGTGCTTTGTTAGGGCCTTGCCCGCCCTCTGAGCCGAAGCAAAACTGAGTGGCCACTGTAGCCACTAGAGGCACTAGAGCCCCTACATCTTATACACTTCGTCCTTTTTGAGACGAATTGACTGGGATGCGTGAACAGCGGGAATGCCTTGCTTGAGGGCCTTACCACTCTCATCATACTTCACCCGCTGGATTGCCTTGAGATGGGTGAGCTTGCTATAGTCAACGTAGCTGGACAGTGCTTCCTTTGCAATCACTGCCTTTGGGTCCATATCTTTGCGGCTCACATCCAGCTGGTAGATGACATCATCTGTGGCGGCTACCTTGAACTTGAAGACCTTGTGCTTGAAAATTGCACCGACCTGAAGACGCGCGCCGGCAAACCATTGCAAGGCAGCTCCAAGAGGCACTGGAAAGCTGGGAGGAGCACCGTTCGGACAGCGGGCGCCGCCCAAGTCCACAACCACCAAGGTGTCCTGGCTCATCTCGGAGGGAATGAAGGCGGAGCCAGGCTTGCCCTTCTCTGCCTTGGCGGTTGCTCCAGTTTTGTACGTGCCTTTGCACAGGAACAGTGCTGCACTGCTTTCCAAGCAGGAGTCTTTGAGGGCTTTGACGTAAAGAGAGCCGTCAGGTGCCAAGATCAGCTGGAAGTCGTCCGTGGCAACTCCAGTGCTCAGCAGGCCATCTGGAGGCTGAGCTGGCTGGAGATTCATTGCAGGCTTGGTCTGCTTCTGCAGCTCCTCGGTGCTGCACTCTGGGCCCCTTCCAGGTGCCAGGGATCAAAATCAGCACTGAGATCTCCGACCACTGCAGGTGCTGGATGCACTGGAGCTGGAGGCTGAGCCTTGGAGACACTGATCTTGGGAATTTGCCATGGGGCGCAATGCAAGAAGCCGAGGCTGGAGCCTTCTCTTCCCGCTTTTGCAGCTGCGCAGTGGCCTCCTTGTCACTGCCAGCGGTGCCTTTTCGCTTGGTGCCCTGAGTGGGACAGCAAAATGCCCATGAGTTGCTCAAGTGGGCTGAGTCTGGAGCTTGCGCGGTTGGTGGTCGCCATGCATGTCGGGACTTCCAGGCGTCTATCATAGCTGCTCCTAGAGCAGGAGGGTATTGACCTGAGAGGCCCATCAAGTCTTTGATGCCAGTCTTCTGTATCTTGCCCTCTGGGTTTACTGTCTCCTCCATCAGCTTCAGATGATTGCACTGGCAGCTGCAAGTGCGGACAGCACTCTGCAGCCACCCTCCTGTGCAGAGAAACTTGAAGTGCTTGTATATTCTCGGAGGGTCACTGACATCATAGGCGCAGCGATCCAGGTAGTGAATGAATGCCCGGTGCACAGACTCAAGAACGCCTTAGCAGCAGAATCCTATGCAGCAAGGGGACTGACCGTGGCAGCACTACAGGTGCCAGACAGCTGCAGCCAAGTCTCGGATCGTGTCACTCAGCAGACTAAAAATCATAGAGACACTGGGGTTTTCCAACGTTGTCTCCACCCCGCGCAGGACAGCAACGCAGAAGAAAAATATGCTCATCCTGGCCATGATATTTCCTCAGCCAGCTTTGGTGCCCACTCTAGGCACGCACAGCCTTGCAACCTTCTGAATGACATGTGGGCTCAGTGCAAACAAGAACAAGGCTCCTTCACTTGCTGGAGTGTAGTCTGCTCTTCCCTCCGGATTCTTCTTGTTCCGCTGCGTCCAGTGGCGACAAGCGAATCCGAAGCTGGAGCAATCCGGCGCCAATGTCAGCAGCCCGCCGGGCTTCAAGCGAAGGACAAGGGTCAAGCACTGCCAAAAGCCTTGCTGGCTGAGCACACTGCTCTGGCCCGGATTCTCCCAGTCAAAAGTCTCTGCAGACAGACCTGTCTGGCGGGCAGCTCCTGATATTGAGCCTGCAGTGGTGAAGATCTCGGCACATCTAAATCTCTTGGCAGCTCGGAGTACAAGGGATGAAGCGCCAGGGCTGCCAGAGATATCCCAAAAAAGGTCAGCTTGACTTGGCGCAAGATGATCGAGTTCACCTCTTCGGCACTCATCCTGGCAGTCACTGGACCACTGGAGTCACTAGACCCACTGGAAGTTGCTGGACCGACTGGAGCCTCAGCGGTGTTAGACAATGCAAAGGAAGCTAGCTGTGAGCTGTCGCACCGCTGCAGCAAGCACTTTGAACTTTGAACTGCGCAGTCGAGTGCCTAAGCAGTGGCACATGACCTAAGCTACTGGTTTCTAAAGCACTTGGCTGCTCAGCCCTCTCAGCCCACTAGACCCACTGGACCCACTGGACCACTCGTCGAGCACCTAGCCAAAACTTGGATCTGAGCGGGCAGGCTGGCGGCATGATTGGCTCCGCTCACCAGTTCTTCTTCGAGACGTGCTCCATGAGGTATTTGTGGGCAGCAGCTTCAATCTCCAGGACTTCAGGGGTCTTGGGCACAGTCTTCTCCACATGGGCATACAAAGACCGCGCCAAACCCTCTGAGCGAGACTCAGCTGGGCAGTGTGTGTACCACACCACACGCAAGGTTGTCCAAATGAGTGCCAAGCCAGGGCTTGTTGGCGCCTTGCGGCCTGCAAATGTTGCTGGCAAGTTGGCGGGCATCAGACCTGGCGGCGGCTCTGGGCCATGCTTCACACCATCCACTTCCTTGTCGCTCACAGGCTCGATGGCGGCGTCAAGGACCTGGTCTGTGGTCTTCTTTGTCTTCTTCTTGGCGTCCTTCTCCGGCGCAGAGTTTCCTGCCCCTGCTGGCCTCTTCATGACCGCACGTGCAGGGCCTTCTGCCACTGCCCGCCCTGGATTCTCTGGAGCCACTGTGTTTGGCGCACTGTCTGTGGTCTCAGGGAAGAGGCAGCGACTGATCTCCTTCTTGGTCTGCTTCCTCCTGCCAGCTGGCGCCAGTGAAGGCGGCGACTCCTTCTGCGTGGTGCCTGTGGAAGGCACTGGCTCTTGCCCTAGCTGCTTGGTGTCCGTGGGCACCTCTTGACCTAGCAGCAAGGTAGCCTCTGAGTCGCGAGCAGAGGAGGGAGCAGGTGAGTCAAGAGCATCCAGTGACCTGATAATGATGGCTAACAGCCATCAGTGCATTCAGGCATGCTTTCTGCGGCACTGTAAGGCTCCGACCCAGAGCGAGCAAGGGCCATGTACTGCGCAGAAGTTGAGTTCGGGTTGAAGGGGCTCGGCGTCTTCTTATCCGGGGTAGAGAACTCAGGCAAACCACTGGTGCCACTGAACATGTTTCCAACTTAGTGAGCCGGGAGCACTACTAGAGCCCTGGAGACACTGCAGAGTGCGCAAAAGTTGCAAGCTTGCTCTCTCCCCAGCTGCTGCAGCCCCACAGACTATAAGCAAGTCAGGACAAATCAGTGAGGAAATCTGCAGCTTTCCTCATCCTGGCAACGCGTACTGCTAGATCCAAAAGACCTACTGGACCACTGGAGCTTTTCCCCAGCTGCTGTGGCCCTCAGAACAGATCAGCGAGATCATCTGCCCGCGCAGCTTGGTGAGCCCTGCTCGGCTCCTCTCCCTCAGGCTGGACTGCTGGATCCATTACTGGATCCACTGGATCCACTGGACCGATTGCCTTTTTCAGGCGGCGGCGGCCTGGCTTTCGGCTAGCGCGACGGTCCTCTCGCTCCCGCTTGCGGGCAAGGGCAGAAGGGCATGTGGCGTAGGCGTGCGTTGCCGCGATGATGCTGAATCCCTCCCCAGCCATGCGGGCCTGCAAGAAGGCCTTTCTCTCAGTCCTTGGCGTGCTGGCCGGCTTTGCCAGCACCACTTGGCTTGGCTTTTTGGGCTCAGGCATGGCGTCCTGTGGCTTATCCTTCGGCTTGCACCGACTGACCTGGCCATCCTTGACACCTTAGTTGGCCAAGAGGAGCTTGCGCCACGCACATCAGCCAGGCCCGGGCGATCTCGATGCCGCTTGTTGCGTGCCTTGCGAAGCTCCTTCTGTCGAAGGACTTCCGGGTCCTGACCGCCAGCTGGCACCAGGTGATGCCACATATCAGCGCCTGGCACCGTCCCCATTCACCCCATTGGCCCACGCCAGGAAAGACAATCACTCGTGCAACCCCACATGAGTGCAGCTGCGAAGACATGGGATTTCCCCTGAAGCCTGGCAGTAGAAAAGAGTGTCTCATCCAAGTTAGGATCAAAAGATGGTCTCACCCCAGAGCAGCGTCTCACCCCGAACGGCCCAAGCGTCTCACTCCAGCGTCTCATCCCCCCCATCGTCTCGTTTTTTTTTGCATTAGTGGTGTACGGCCGTACACCACGAATGGCGAGGCAGCGTCTCGCTGAGGAAGTGTCTCGCGAGTAGCCATCCCACCCTTTCTCCCTCATTCCCCTTCCCTTCCCCAACCCCCCTCGCCCCGCCAAACACCGAGCCCTGGCGTCTCATCTTTCAGTTCTTGCATTAGTGGTGTACGGCTGTACCCCGCGAATGAAATCAGGGAAAAGTGAGACTCCCGAATGCTGCCCTGATGCATCTGGGACTCCAACATAGGGCGTCTCGCTTTTCCCTGATTTCATTAGTGGTGTACGGCTGTCCACCACGAATGCGAGAAGCCAAACCAGGCGTCTCAGGGGTAGGGGGGCAGGGCAGCAGGTAAGCATCAGGCTTCCAGAAGGCTGCTCGCAGCTCTGGCGAGGAAGGCGCCTGGAGCCTAGAGCTTAGGTGCCTGGAGCCTGCAGCCAGGAGCAGCGAGGGAGCTTGTTGCAGGTAGCCTCAGCTTGCCCCAAAGGCAGCTGATGCCTTCGCTCTGAGCCATCTCTGAGCAGCCCTGCAGCTACAGCTGGCATTTATTTTACCTCCCACACTCTCATATGCTCTCATATTTCTTACATTCTCTCATTCTGGACCGCGCATTCCTCTTTTTACTCACTCTTACACATGCAGACGTTCTTAGACTTCTTACACGCACAGTCTTGCACTGCCTTGTCTGCTTCTGACTAGCTTGCACTTATACACGTCTCATATAATTTAGCCTGCTTCTCACACTGTCTCATACGGTTTGCCTCGCACTCTCTCAAGTTGCTCCCAAGTTATCGCACATCTTACTTCAGTGCTATATATACATACTCTCATGCACTCTCATATGTCTCATATTTCTCATAGCTTCTCATAGTTTCTCATATTTCTCATATTTCTCACATTTCTCACATGTCTCATATTTTCTCATACATGTCTCACGTGTTCTCACGTGCTCTCACACGTCATCACAGCTTATCATAGCTGATCGTAGATTTCTCACACTTCTCACATTTAACTATATGCTCTCATATGTTCTCGCACTTGCTAATCATTGTTCACATTTTCAGACTTGTTCGCGCATCTCATATGCTCTCACATTTTGTAGCGCACTCTCATATTTTCCCAGAGTTTATCATAGGTTCTCGTAGCTTCTCTCATATTTTCTCACAAGTAAACTGATGGGGGAAAGCAAAGGAGTGGTCCACTCGTGGCGCCAGTCCCTTGCTTTCACCTGTCAGTTTCCTTTGCACCCTGTGCCCTGTGCGTGCATGATGCTTTCGTGCAGAACACGCAGCCTGCAAGTCAGTGCACTCATTGGCACTCATAAAACCTTAAAGCATGCAGTTAAATATGAGAAACTATGAGAGACTATGATACACTGTGAGAAGCTATGGGAACACGTGCGAAAAGGCGAGAGCATATGAGAAGTGCATTTGATGAAGTATGTGAGCACGTGAAATGATATGAGAAACTTGTGATGAGGTGCCATCAACGCGTATAATATGAGAACTTGATAAAATGTGAGAAGATGAGTGGACTTTACCACTGCACTGATGAGCTCATAATGGGAAACCTGCCAAGAGATGCAAACATGGGAAGTGCAACTTCCTATACTTGCATGTCTTGTCACGTTTCCCTCCTGAGCCTATGAGAATATATGAGAACATGTGGGAAATGCGCACTAAACTATGAGAACGTCTGAGACCATATGTGAAGCAAATGCAAGGAACTATGAGAAACATGATAAGCCTATGAGACATATGGGAAAGTATGAGAAATATGATAAAATGTGAGAGGCCAGGAGAAATATGAGAACATATGATAAAAAACTTATGAGAATATATGAGAAATATGAGAACGTATCAGAAATATGAGAAAATCTGAGAAACTATGAGAAACTATGAGAGATGTGAGACAAGTGAGAAATGTGAGAAATATAAGAAATATGAGAAACTATGATAAACTATGAGACGTATGAGAAAATATGAGAACAGTGTGAGAAATATGATGAGCTATGAGAAAAAATATGAGACATCTGAGAAGATGTCAGAGCGTGCAGTTGGTGAAGTATGTGAGTGGGTGAAGTGATATGAGAAACTTGCGATGAGGTGCCATCAATGCATATAATATGAGAACAAGTGAGAAGTGCGAGAAGTATGTGCGAGAAAATGTGAGAAAGCCAGACAGTCGTGTGAGACACTCAGGGCATCTATGAGAACATATGATAAATGTGATGTGTGCAGATGTGATAAACAGTGTCAAATATGAGAGTGCATGAGAGCCACACAGTGCTAAGTGCCATGATGATCTAAGAGAACATGTGAGAAAATATGAGAACATATGAGGAGCTATGAGAAACTATGAACAACTATGAAAAGCTATGAGAACATATGAGAGCATATGACAAGATATGAGAGCATATGAGACGTGTGAGCGTGTGAGAAAATACTAGTGCATATTAGCAAATATGAGAGAGTGTGTGCAGGAAAGAAAAGTGGAGACAGCAACGAGTAAGGTGTCTGCGTCTGACATCCACTCGTTGCAGTCGCCATTATTCTTGTCCCTCTCACGCAAGTGGGCCGTGCTTCAGACATGTTCTGCTACGCAGTGTGCGCATGCGCGCGCATGCGTGCGTCCGTCAGGGCTGCTTCCAGCACCCGCCAGTGCTGCGTAAACGCGGGTGCAGCAAGTGCATCCTGCAGCAAACGTGTGCGCATGCGTGTGAGTGCTTGCGCGCAGCCAGGAAAATGAAGGGGGAAGGCAAAGAGTAAGGTGCGCGCCTCTGACACCTACCCGTTGCCTTTGCCCTTCATTTTCCTGCGGCCAACGTGACATGCTAACATGGTAATGCACTGCACCATGTCAGGTCGTGCTGCAGTGCTTAATGGGAACTTGCTTCAGTGTGAAGACATCTCACTGCAGTGACCGTTGCAGTGACCGTGGGGATTTTCGCACTTGCTAACTGAGCTCTGGCCCGGCAGGGTGCCACTGGACCACTGGACCAACTGGAACCAGTGGGCTACTCTGACAATTATGGCACCCATGAATTAATGCAACTTAGTATGGCCCAAGGCGCTTAGTGCGCAGCAGCACGCGTGCGCTGGCACTCAGACTGATGGCAGCCAGCTCAAACAGCTTTCTTCTAGGGCCAATCACTTCACTCGCTGCGATAATTTTGGCCTGGCGACAAAATGCTGCATCACGTGGGTTGGATAAAGTGCACACCTCGTCCACAAAGGCCTCTGCGATCAGGTCGATGTCATCTTCTGTCTGCAGCGCAGTACGCCAGCACAGCATGAGAACAGACAAGTGTGGCCTTCTGCCTGGATCTTGGGGACTCCTCCTTGCAAAGATGCTTCGCCTCCCCCTGCAACACCTATCGCAGTGCAAATGACCACAGAGAGACATCAAGCCAGTCTGCCCAGCCTCAAATGAAATGTGGGGTGAGACTTCCAAGGCTCAAAGGGGAGGGTGTGTGAGACTTCAACTTGTCAAGTGAACCCTAAGCAAATAGCCTGCCTCCAGGAAGGCCTTGTCCCTTGGCTGTGCGTCAGGCCACGAGTCAGCCTGGCACAGGCCGTAAGTTAGCCCTCACTTGACTGATCAAAACATGTGCTGCGCCTCCTCCGCATTCCCGGTCTCCAGCTGGATGCTCCTAGCGCGCACTTGTCACAGCCACGGCTGGCCCCCCGGCTGCCCTGCGGCCCCCCAGCCAATGTATTGCACAGGGGTGCACTCTCAGCTCTGTCTCCTACTCCGCCTCAATGCTCAGATGCTCGGCATTTGGCAGATGTGCTGGCTTGCCTTGACCCACTTGATCCACTACTGGAAAGACTCTGCGCGGATTGAACTTATTATGCAGTGGCAACTGTGATCTCACCAGTGAAGGTGTGTCTCTGAGGTGAGCCAGGCTTCCTCATCAAAGAATCAGCCATTTTTACTTCGCAAAAGCTGCACTTAGCTTAGCTTCCAGTTTTGAAGCTGCTGGAAAAGGTGAGGCCGCTAGGGACACTGAGTGAGGTGGCGTGCAGTGCTCGCTGGTAGAGCCAGCTCTTTACTTGGGGTGACTGGAAAAACTGGAGCCACTACACCACTAGAAGCCCTGCAGTCTCACCAAGGCTAAAGTCTGGAGACGTTGGGCTCATGAGCGATATGGCCACAAGCCACTGTTGCTCGCCATAAGAGTTATAGCCGTGCTGGGCAGCTTGGAGCGCAGCAGCTGGCAAATCTCGGACCCTCAGCTCTACAGCAGTGGAGCTGTCTAGCACACATGCAGGCAATAAGTCCCAGGTCCAAATGCGGATCAGGTGCCTGGTGTGTCGGCGCTGATGCCAAGAACTTGGCAAGCAAAGAAGTGATACCAGGCCACTGGGCGTGCCTGGTCTGCGCAGTGCTGCCATTTCGCCTTCACGTTCAAGCCTGACTGCATTGAAAGGAGCAACCACTTGACCTGAGAGTCAAACTACAATTCAGTCTCAGACCAAATTGAACTGCGTGACGTTGTGAAGGACTGAGTTCGCAGCACTCTTGTCTTCTCGTGGCTTGGCGTCAGGAGGCTCTCGAGGCACGGAGAGGTCGACAAATGCTTGCTGGCAAGCTGTCCAGCAAGTTGAGGCGCCCTGAGGTGCCTCTTCTTCAAATCGCTCAGGAAGGGAGTACTTCTCCTGGAGGACCTTGCAGAAGTGCAAGGCAGTGTGCCAGGCCACCCGCCAAGTCCGTGCCTGCCTTGTCTGCGAGCTTGATCAAGCAGGCCGCACTTGCTTTGCCCAGGCATGTCTGCGCTTCACACACGGCGACCATCAAAAAGGGCCATGAGACTCCTGACAAGGGACTCAAACCTCCACTGTCGCGACGAGTGGTCTGCAAGCCACTTAGTCAAACGAGCGCTGCTGGGCTGCAGCCAAGGTGCGGATATAGGACTCCTGAAGGGCCTTTGACTGCAAGTGAGGAATCGTGCGCAGCTGGCCTGTTAGTTGCACCAGCCCGCGCCGAGCCGACTCAGAGGCTTGCATGCAAAGCTTGGCAAACCCTGACGGGCTTGTGAGGCCAAACTGCTTGAAGTCCGATCGCCTCTGGCCAGGTTAGTGCAGCTGGGCACAGAGTGCTATGAGCTGCTGAGACTAAGGTCAGCACTGAGACTGCGTCAGCTCCCTGTGCGTCACTTCGCCCACCGGGGTTGCCTGGGTCAGGCCTCCCAAGTCTTGCTGGGCTGCAAGTCTTGCAGAGCTGCTAGCCCGCCTATGCAGTCAGCCCAACAAAGCAGGCCCATGGCCGCGTTGTTGGACAGGTACCCGCCAGCAGTGACTCGAGTCACTTGACCACGAGAGCCACTGGAGGCCCTGGACCTTTAGTGGCTGCATGGGGTGTGCTGTCAACATGCTGCCACTGTGCTGCTATGGTGCTCTCGAGTGGCAACTGGGAACTCGCCGACGTGAGCACCCAAAACCCTGGAGACCTCAACTGTCAAGCAGCCTGATCCTATGACTTTGACTCTTTGCACCATCTGAGCACTGTGCCGCCTCGTCCTGCAACTCCTCCTGCGCGGTGCCGGAGGTCATCAGAAGCCACAGAAAGGCTGTCCCTAGCTTGATTTCCTCAGTGCGTCTGTCACTGCTGGCTCAGCTACAGTCCACTCTGTCAGGCTGGCTCCAAGTTGCCCGCCCCCCCTGCAGCCGCGGTGCTGCTCGCATGCACTGCGCCATTCCAAACTCAGTGGCCATGGTCTGGGCTGTGTGCAAGCCAGATGTCATGGCCTGAAACACGGTCTGATTGTGGGAGAGAGCTCTCCCCTGCAGCCCATAGAAGCGAGCGTGGTTCAGGAGGCTCAGGAGTGCCTGTGAAGGACGAGGAGCAGTGCACAAAAAGCTCAGCAAAGCATGACAGTGGGCCACTTTGCCACGGTGCGCAAGGTGCCATGTGGAAGTAGAAGTTCAAGGGGCTATGCTGCGTCAGTGACACCATCAGTGTGCTCGTATCTCTCATCCTTGGCTCAAACGCAGTGGGTCTACAGCTGAAAAATACCGAGCAACTCGCATCAAGCCGCAGGTGCGCAGGTGGGGGCGCGTGAGTGCCTGCATTTGCGCAGATACGCGCGTGTGTGGGCGTGTGTGTGTGTGCGTGTGTGCGTGCGTGTGTGCGCGTGTGTGTGTGCGCCTATGCAAGTGCGCCCAGGTGCGCATGCACGTCTGTGTGCGTGCGCGCGCGTGTGCGTGCGCGCATGCGTGCGCGTGGATGTGCATGCGCGCACGGGAGTGTGAGTGCGTGTGCACCTTTTGCGCACGTGCGGGTGTGGGTGCTCGCGCGCGCGTGCTCGTGCTCGGCGCTTGCACGCCCGCCCCTGTATCTGAAAGTGCGCGCGCATTGGCGGGCGCGTGTGCACTTGTGCATACGCTTGCATGCGTGGGTGTGCACGCGTGTGTCTGTGCCTGCACGTGTGTGCGTGTCTCATATGTCTAATAGTTTCTCATAATTCTCATAGTTTCTCATAGTTTCTTACATTTCTCATGCTTTCTCATATTTCTCACAGCTTTTTATAGCTTCTCACATTTCTCACATTTCTCATATTTTTTCACACATGTCTCACGTGTTCTCACATGCTCTCACACCTCATCACAGCTTATCATAGCTGATCGTAGATTTCTCACACTTCTCACATTTAACTATATGCTCTCATATGTTTTTGCACTTGCTAATCATTGCTCACATTTTCAGACTTGTTCGCGCATCTCATATGCTCTCACATTTTGTAGCACACTCTCATATTTTCCCAGAGTTTATCATAGGTTCTCGTAGCTTCTTGCATATTTTCTCACAAGTAAACTGATGGGGGAAGGCAAAGGAGTGGTCCACTCGTGGCGCCAGTCCCTTGCTTTCACCTGTCAGTTTCCTTTGCGCCCTGTGCCCTGTGCGTGCATGATGCTTTCGTGCAGCACACGCAGCCTGCAAGTCAGTGCACTCATAAAACCTTAAAGCATGCAGTTAAATATGAGAAACTATGAGAGACTATGATACACTGTGAGAAGCTATGGGAACACGTGCGAAAAGGGTGAGAGCAGAAGTGCATTTGATGAAGTATGTGAGCACGTGAAATGATATGAGAAACTTGTGATGAGGTGCCATCAACACGTATAATATGAGAACTTGATAAAATGTGAGAAGATGAGTGGACTTTACCACTGCACTGATGAGCTCATAATGGGAAACCTGCCAAGAGATGCAAACATGGGAAGTGCAACTTCCTATACTTGCATGTCTTGTCACGTTTCCCTCCTGAGCACCTATGAGAATATATGAGAACGTGTGGGAAATGCGTGCTAAACTATGAGAACGTCTGAGACCATATGAGAAGCAAATGCGAGGAACTATGAGAAACGTGACAAGCCTATGAGACATATGGGAAAGTATGAGAAATATGATAAAATGTGAGAGGCCAGGAGAAATATGAGAACATATGATAAGCATATGAGAATATATGAGAAATATGAGAACGTATCAGAAATATGAGAAACTATGAGAAACTATGAGAGATGTGAGACACGTGAGAAATGTGAGAAATGTGAGAAGTATGAGAAATATGAGAAACTATGAGAAACTATGAGACATCTGAGAAGATGTCAGAGCGTGCAGTTGGTGAAGTATGTGAGTGTGTGAAGTGATATGAGAAACTTGCGATGAGGTGCCATCAATGCATATAATATGAGAACAAGTGAGAAGTGCGAGAAGTATGTGCGAGAAAATGTGAGAAAGCCAGACAGTCGTGTGAGACACTCAGGGCATCTATGAGAACATATGATAAATGTGATGTGTGCAAATGTGATAAACAGTGTCTAATATGAGAGTGCATGAGAGCCACACAGTGCCCCCTGGTCTGGGATGCAGGTGTGCGCGCCTAGGCTCAGCAGGGTCTCCTCAACGCACTTCAGGGCCGCTATGGCCTTGCAGCAAAGCGACCAAGGATGCAGTCCCTTGCTGCTACAGTTGTGAGTCAAGTCACTCGAACCCGAGACAGAGCCACCAGTCGGCAAACGGATCGCAGCCACTCCATGTCCTTCAAAAGGCACTGGTGTGCTCACAAGCTCTGAGCACTGCAGGCAGTTCGGAATCTGGAGGTCCACGGGCACTGCGTCCTGAGGCACGCATGCGCAGGCATCTTCAAAAGAAGGGCTGGGCCTGCCCCGCCTGCACTGGTGCTGACGCAGGCCTCTTCAGGCAGGGCTTTGCTGGCTGAGGCTTCCCTTGCTCGCTACTCTTGCTAGTCTCGGTCTGCTTGGCAGTCTTGCTCTTCTCACCAGTGCTGCTACTGCTAGTATTCTTGCTGGTCTTCATTGCTTTGCTGCCACTTGCACTGGCCTTGCTCTTTGGGCCCTTGTGGCTGTGGTGGCTCTTCTGCTTTCCGTTGAGCCTCTTCTTCTTCTTCTGCTTGATCTTCTTCCTGGGCTGCCCCTGCTTGCTGTCTGCTTCTGAGCCCTCTGTCGGACGCTTCTTGGAGACGGCCTTGCTCTTCGAAGTCCTGGCATTGATGCTAAAGTGAGGCTAGAACAGAAGTGGTGGTGATAACATTAGTGTCTCCTCAGCAGCTCTGTCAGTGACTTTGCACCAAGTTCTTTCTTGAGATGCTGGGCAGCTTCCAGCTCTGTGCTGAACAGCTTCCCGTGCGTTTTGCCACCCTTGGCTTGCAAGGTGGATGTGAGGGGCCGATGAGACACACTGGCATGCACCTGCAGACGAGGAGCAAACTGAACAAAGTAGCCCTCTTGGTGCTTCTGGGCGCGCCAGTAGACATGGCGATACTTTGAGGGTGGCATGGCGAAGCTGAGACCCACTGGATCACTAGACCCACTGAAGTGCCAGCCCTAGCCCTTGAGCCCCGTGCCTAATGGACCTACTCTTACTGGATCCCTCAAAACATGTGGAGGCTACTGTGGGCCCATGGGTGCAGGCATGGCGTCAGGGTCTGAGGCTGCTTCCGGTAATGGCCAGCGCGGTGACTGCCTGGCGGGCAGAGTGGCCGTGTGGGTGAGTTTATCCTTGCAACGCACCAACATCTGCACAAGGGAAAGGGCTGAATGCGCAGCTGTGTGAGAAAGAAGCCAGCACTTGGAGAACACAGGAAATCGTGAGGCTGGCTATTATCAATGCTCAAGTTATGTCATGACAGTGGGGCTGCATTGCCCTCAGGCGTTTGCCCGGCAAAGCAACTTGACAAGATAATAAGCTTCCCTGAGCCAACAGGAAGACACGGCTTGCACTTGCCCAAGCCGAACTGAGGCCCCGTCCGACCCTGTTCCCGCGACCGGTTGGCATTTCCTTGGCCAAGCTGAGGCAGGAAAGTAGGCAAGTTGCCATCAAGCTCTGCCATGCAAGCCAACGGCAATGCTGAGCCCCAGGGCCATGGGGGAGTTGCTGCTCTCCCTGCAGTAGTCCTGGGCACGGCGGGCACTTCTTCATAAATCATGATCTGTAGCGCTGCTGACATGCACGCACTGATGGTTTGCACTTATTTTGCACCTATGCAGCAAAATCCTCCCTGCAGCAGGGGTGGGCGATTCCCTAGTCCCCTGTGGTGGGACAGCCCAAAAGAGGCTTCTGGAACTGTAGCAATTACGATGCTAAACATGCTAAAGCATTGCAGTTGTTGGCCCAGCCCTTGCGGGGAAACTGGCTGAACATGATGGGAAGATGGCAGGCATATGGCTGGCTTCCCAGTGTGCTGTCCACGCGCACTGGAGCCGTTTGAGACCGTCCATGGGGAGGTCTAGTGGCCACGGGTATGGAGGGTCATACTGGGTGCCCAAAGTTGGCTCGAGGGAGTCTAATCCTTTATCTAATGGCTGGACTACTGGACCCACTAGACCCACTAGACCCTACTGGACCCAAACAAGCAAGTGCCTACTGATTCTGATAGCAGTTCACGAATGAATTGTGAACTGCTGCCGGCACGTCTTCTTCATCGATGCGAAGAAGGTGCAAAACCGGACGCGTGCGAGCGTGGGGATTGGCTGGGCCTTTGGCCCACTCCATGGCCACAAGCTTGGCCGGTGCCTTGCCGGCACCCTTGCCCTGCTGACTCAGGGTCAGTGCTCGCTGGAGCTGCCAAGGCCTCGCACAGAGACAAGCAAACTGCGTGGAGAAGCACAAGATACATGGAAAGGACATTGCCAAGCTTTGAGAGCATGAGGCAGTTACAAAGGATGGGGCGATGACCTCAAGGGCTCACTTCCTTGCGGCCAAGGCGCGTCCCTGTGAAGGCGACATAAGCGCACTGACCGCCGCGAGAAATTTGGAGCCCTGAAGCAAGTCAAGGGAGTGAGAATCATAGAGTCAGAAGCATGGTATGAGCGCCCTGGAGTGCAGCCATGGGGCATTGTGAATGCCTTGGCCCGCTCCATTGGGACATAGTCCGTCCCATATGTCCAATTGACGCTTGGGATCTTGTACATCGTGATGCCCCCGCGATGCGGGCAGTCGAAGCCTCAGGAAATCATATGATCATGAAAGTTCTGCATGCCAGCGTCCTACGCACAGACCCAACCCATACACATGTCAATATCGATGCGAGATCATTATTGATATCGTCGATATCGATATCAACACCTCTCCATCTATCGATCAAAATATCTATTACATATACATATATATATATATATACATATATATAGATACATGTCTATCTATAAATACGTATCAACACAATGGACATTACATTAAGTTACATTACATTACAGTGCATTACATCACATTACTTTGCATAACATTGCATTAATGCGCAACACAGTGCAGTACTGCACATGACATGACAGTACTGCACTGTGTCGCGCATTAATGCAATGGTGTGTTTCATTCTGTCACGGCACATGACGCTACCTGGCATTACACCTTGTTACGTCACATTGCATTGTGCTGCGCGGCATTGGTTTACAAAGTTTGTTGTGCATCGCGTGGCATCACGTCACATCGCACTGCACTGCACAGAGCTGCATTGCACTGCGTCACACTGCACTGTGCTGCATGATGTTACACTATGTGACCCTAAATTACACAGCATACATTAGATTACAACCTTTGTTTTGTGTCGCATTACATTACAACATGCTGCGTTGCATTACATTGCATAGTGTTGCGTTGCGTTACATTACATTGCGCTACTGTGGGTTGAATTGCATCACATTGCATTGCGTTGCATTATGTGACACACATTCCATTGCATTGCATTCATTACTTTACATTTCATACACACATGCAAACTCACATATTAATGGTGTATCAAGTGTGCTCACTACTATGTGTTCAGACTAGCGGCACACGAACATGGTGACAAAGAGGTCGACCCACCAACTTGATCCACTGGATGGCACTAGAGTGGACAGTGGCAGGCTGTCCTCGACCAAGCTCAGGGAGTGGTCCCGGAGGATGCCTTCCGCCTTGAAGAGGTGGGGCGTGACGCCGGGATACCTGAGCGAGGCAGGAGTGCTATGATGCTCTGTGTGCCCTGCATTAAACAAGAGCAACTGAGGGACGGGAGGGACCAGCTGTTCCAGTCAACCTTGCCCCGGTAGCGCCACAGCTGCTTCATCTGCGCCCTGGTTGACGTCGTGTCCTCCGTCAGCTCCACACCAGCCGCACTGAGGCAGCTGCCCTCAAAGATGAGCAACACGTGGATGCGATCCACGGCCTTGGCGTAGTGGTCCAGGAAGTTAAAGCCTCGGGCAGCTGCAAGCCAGGACTTTGCTGGAGCAGCAGCTACGCTAGAATGCTGCCAAGAAGCTGGATCCACTGGAGCCACTGGAGCCACTCCTGTCACCTTGGCAAGGGCCAGTGAGCACAAATGCAACCAGTCAGGATGCACGACTATCCTCATTTTTTCAAACCAGGGGCTGAGGCAGTCCGGGTAGAGCCACCCGCAGTCTGTGAACCTCCAGGACCCCTGCCGCATGCTGTGCTGCGCGAGCACCGGGCCATAGGGAATGCGGCCAGTTGACAGGGTCTGAAGCCAAGCGAGGATGCCCTGGTGGCATGCCTTGCCCTTGTGTGCTCTGGCATTCAGGGACTCGATGACAAGGGTCACAACGGAAGCAATGTGGGTTCCAAAGTACCTGGAGGGCACTGCAAGAATGTAGGCTTGCGGGCACATGGGTGTGTGCTCAAGAGGCTGGGGCACGTCTGCATGGTGATGTGCCCACCGGCATAGGTGGCTTCAGACCGGCGTACGTCCACCGGAAGTCCTGGAGGTAGTCCTGAGTTTGTTGCTTGCATGTGCGTTGGGGGAGAGGCTGCAAATTGCGTGCACACTGTGTGGGCGTGCATCAAGGTGCAAGTCAGTGTGAAATGCATACTAATGCACTCCTGCGCATGCCTGTGTGGGGTCAGAGTAGTATACATTGAATGTATGCGTGGCGTCAATGCGGCCGGCGGCGGAGCCAGCGAGACCAAGAGACTCCGGATTCTCCACGAGATTCAGGTAGAACTTGTCGAAGCTGTGGAGGTGCGGATCTGGCAGAATGGCGAGTGACTGCGGCTAACAAGTGGGGGAGTCCTTTTGATGGCACACTGAGGTCCGGGCAGCGATCGTAGTCATCAGAGCAAGTCCATGAGCTCTCTGGGTTCGGTGGACTGGCGGGCTCTGGCTCGCTGCTGAAGCTGGCGTGCGGTAAGCTGGCGGACCCCACGTTTTCCCAGGACGAGACTGACTCGGACCCCACCAGATCCGGAGCCACTCGACCCGCTCGATCCACTGGATCCACTGGATCCACTGGATCCACTGGATCTGCGTGATGCACATGGTCCAGTGACTCCAGCTCCAGATCCTCCGCGGTCGGGGCTGATGGTGGCTGCTGTGGGCCTGCAAGGCAAGGCGCCCTTTGAGGGGAGCAACGCATGGATCTGTTCGCCCAGCCTTCGCGTCTTAGCCCGTGGAAGGCTTGTTCAGAATGCCAGTCGCCGCGCACTTTCGCCCGAAGCCCGAGGGTCTGACCAGTCGAGTTCATCAGGGTTTTCATGGTGTACTCGGACGTGAGCGTTGAGGTGGCCTTGCAAGGCTGGCAACTGGATTTTGCTTTGCAGCTTGGTCCACTCCAAAGCCATGCGAGAGCCAATGCTAGCAACTTGAGCTCTCTGTTGGGGCTCTGGCAAAGCTGAAGGTCGCAATGGTCCTGAGTCATCAAGCAAAGCACTAATGTGATGTGTGCCAAACACTAGTGTAACTAGGTGTGTGCTAGGCAGGATGCATGCTCAGGGCTTCACTTATCGGACTTGTTGATGGCTGACACCGTGAGGAAGGCGTGCTCCGACAAGTCTGCAAAGCACTTGTGCTGCAAGACCTGGGCGTGACAGTTAGCCAGGCAGCATCCCTTGCGAGTGAAGCATGGCTAAGAGTCGGACGGAATCCTTAGAGTCTTTCCACCCGGTCTGTGCCAGAGTACTCTTGGTGCTGTCATTCACCACTCGCCTTGCCAGTGTGCAATTTGAACTCAATCAGGCAGCCCCTGGCTTGCTTGGATTCGGCTTCTGAGGCGATGGCAAGAAGAAGGGGACCACGGGCATGTCCGTGACAAACTCGATGATCAAGTCGACCGTCAAGATTGGCGTTGGCGCGATGGGAGCTGCCATGATGGCAAGTAGCAGAGCTTGCTGGAGCTTCAACTTGCTGCAGGCTTCAAAGGCATCATGTCAGTCAAGCCATCCGTCATGCATGACGTGATTTGGTTACAGACCTCTCTCCTGCCTGATGATTTATTGTGATGTCCCCCCCCCCCCCGCACTTGTAGCAGTCTGCGCTTGAGGCCCTGGCCACTGGGCTGTACTAGACCGCTGGATAGTGCTAGACCTGGCTCAGTGGAACACTTCCAAGACACGTGATGCACATGTCTGCCGTCCTGCCCCCACCCCCCCCCCCCTGAAGTAGCAGTCTGCTCTTGAGGACCTGGCCACTGGATGTTGCAAACGTCTCGTGCTAGACCAGCCTCAGAAGAATGTTTCTTGCACGCGTCTCTCATACCAAAGTTTTTGAGACACTCTCTTCTTTTGTGAGACACCCCCCCCCCTTTCTGAGACACCAACTTGACAAGCACCTCATGCATCGGTCCTGTAGCCTGTGCTCTGCAGACGAGTCCTTGCACGGGCAGCCGGAGCCTATGAGGTGGACACAGAAGGGAAGCATCGGTTTCCAGCCCTCTGTGCATGTAGAATAAGCACTGTGCACACTGTGGCTCATAGGTGTCTCATATGTCTCTCACAGTTTCTCATGCTTCTCAGATTTTCTCATAGTTTCTCATACTTCTCATATTTTCTCATATGTCTCATATTTCTCATAGTTTCTCATAGTTTCTCATAGTTTCTCATATTTTCTCATATTTCTCATATTTATCATATGTTCTCATATGTTCTCATAGATTCTCATATTTTTATCATATGTTCTCATAGTTTCTCATATTTCTCATACTTTCCCATATGTCTCATAGGTTTATCACGTTTCTCATAGTTCCTAGCATTTACTTCTGGCATGGTCTCATATGTTCTCATAGTTTATCATGCATTTCCCACATGTTCTCATATTTTCTCATAGGTGCTCAGGAGGGAAATGTGACAAGACATGCAAGTATAGGAAGTTGCACTTCCCATGTTTGCATCTCTTGGCAGGTTTCCCATTATGAGCTCATCAGTGCAATGGTAAAGTCCACTGATGGCAAGTAACTGTAACCATGTGTGCGTGTGTCCAAATAGAAACTGTCGAGTGAGAAGTGTGTGAAGAACACATTGCAAGCCAACAAGGGGCATCAAGGAGCCACATGATACATCCATGCTTATCATGTGTGAGTGTGTCCCAGACAGCTCCTGCATATGTTCTCCGTCATTCCCCAATTGTCTTTCCCACGTGTTCTGGCATGCCTCTCATGCTCCCCCGTTTCCCCATTTCAAATGCAGTTACATTTCTCAGATGTCTCATATACTTGTCGCATATGTGCTTCATACTTGTCTCATACGTTTCTCACATGCTTCTCATATGTTCAAAATGTTCATGCGTGTCATATGAGACAAGTATGATCATATATGTTTGCATATGTTCCTCATATGGTGTGCATATTAGTATGTTATCATGTTTGCTCACACCTTTATCATATTTTCTCAAGTGCAGGTCACATAAAGCTATGAGAACACTTGGGAATCTTGAGACATGTGTGTCTTCACAAGTGTCTCACAGGTTTCTTATAGCTTCTCAGTTCTAGCATGTGAATTTTCTCATACGATTGTCATACTTTTCTCATATGTATCCCATATGTGCCTTTCATGCAGAGATCATGCAAGCATCAATGCGTGCAAACATCAGAGTGCACAAGGTCCAAATGGGTGAGTGTAAGCAAGCTTTAGGAAAATGAAGGCCCCAACAAAAGGCAAACACCCAAGCAGTGCCACGCAGGGTGCCTGTAATGGCTGCAAGGCAATGTGGCTGCACATGCAAGTTGCTACACTAGCTGCTACACCAGCTGGGCGAGAAGACATTGATTGCTGTAATTATAAGGGCTGCACTGAACCCTCATTGGCCAGTTATGGGCCACACACTTGGCCCCAGGCATGGCCAATGATGGTCCAACAGTCCTCAGGCGGCTGTCAGAGTCAGAGCGATCATGCGTGATGCACGTCAGTGTGGCCAAAGCAAGCATGCTGCAGGTGTGAGATGCATGACATGCTCTGGCTGAGGCCCTAGCATAGTGCGAGGGCTGCCTGGCAGGCACCAGTGCGACGGATTGTGCATGCCATGAATGATCAGCAGGCTGAAGCCGGGCATTGCACTTTTCCCCCTCTGCCACATCCATGGGCCCTTGAGACCACCAGACCCACTGTAGCCACTAGAAGGCTGGAGTGCAGCACTGGATCCTACTTGATCCCATAGCCTTCACGCCTGCCACATCTGTGAGACGAGCTGTCTCACATCTTGGGAAGGTGTGAGGTAGTGCCTTAGTGCGCAAGGATGGTGGCAAGGATGCGTGATGTGCGAAATGTATTTGAAGAATGTGCATGCTGTACTGTAAGCCAGGAAGCTGGGTGCAGTCACGGCACCAGCCTTTGCAGCCAGTCCACGACCGCTCTGCCAGGTGCTGCAGCTCCACCTCATAGAGCTGGCCTCAGGCTGACACATCTATGCAAACGTGCCAAGCGCCAAGCCAACATGCAAATTGCACTGAGCTGCTTTTCAGCAGCCAGTGGACAATGATTGCTGCAGCAACGCTCCGGTGTCTACCAGCGCTGCAGGCAAAGCAGAGGCTGAAGGTCTGTGGCGTCTTGATCGCCTTGAGCCACTGGAGCCAGCAAAAAAGCCCCCTCCTCAGTTAGCGCCAAGTAAGTTTGACAAAGGTTCGTCTGACTGAAACCCGCGCCAGCAAGCTCTGAAGCCAGGGGGCAGCATGACAGCAAACTTGGGATGCTGGGCAATCCTCAGCTGAATGACGGGGTTCGTGCCCATGTGCCTGGTGTCCCTCGCCGGATCGTGGAAGGCATGCAGCGGGATCACCAGATCAAACATGGCATAGGTCTTCTTGTTTGAGAGCTGAGCTAGACCAGCTGAATAGACCTGCGCATCAGGGATTTGGCGGCCACACTCACCCCGCAGAGCAATATGCTTATTTTCTGGACCCCCCAGCCTTGACTTTGTGTGGCTTTGGCATGGGCTTGGGCTGGGGTCTTATCTTTGGTGCTGCCCTTGAAGTGGCATCATCATCATCATCATCACTGCCTGGATCAACTAGATCCACTGGATCTGGGGTGGCTGGATCCTCCACTAGGTCGGCTGGATGCTCTGGATCCACTGGATCCTCTGCGTCGCAGTCACTGACTAGGTCCACTTCCACTAAATCTGTTGGATCTGGGGTGGCTGGATCTGGATCCTCTGACTCTGGGGTGGCTGGATCCTGTGGATGGAAGTCCCTGACTGTGTCCGCTAGATCCACTGGATCCACTAAATGCGCTGGATCCTCGGTTGGAAGCACTGGGGCGGAGGCTGGCTCAATTGGACTGTTCTCTTGCTCAAAAGCCTCCATCACCTCTCTCCGGTTCTCCTCCAACCACTCCTGGAGCTGCCTTTGGATGACTTCTTCCTCAGCCATAGGACAGGGTTTGAGTGTCAGGCAAGGAGGGCTGGCTCAAAAGTCAACAGCCCCTGTCGCCAGGTGACAGCTTGAAGTCGCCCAGCTGGTACTGGCTTCAGCAGCACCGGGATAAAGTCAGGCGTCACCCTCACCGGCAGGCGTCCTTCGGGCAACCCACAGGGGAGACTGCAAAGCACAAAGGGCGCCCTGTATGTAACAGAATCACACACTAGCCAAGCCTTGGGTGCAGTTTGGGCAGGACAAGGGCAGGGTCCTGGCTCACAGGGAGGCTCAACGTTCTCCCGCTACGCCAGCTCTCGGTACTCCGCCAGGCACTCCAAGGAGATTCTCCCCGGCAAAAGGCAAACAACCATGGCTGTCGGGAGGGGGGTAGATGTGCTGAGCTGCTGTGCCTGCTGAGCGCCTGCTGTTTGCTGATGAGTGCCTTGCAGAAAAAAAGAGCTGCTGCAGCATGGGCCAAATAGCAGGCAATTTAGTAGCAGGCTGCACCTCAACTCTCTTCAAGTGCGCATGCTATCATGCACTAGACCTGCATGCTGCCCACCCCAGCCTCTCAGAACATCTCGCTGTGCTCCTCAGCTATGCCTTGGAAAGCGGAACCGATGCGCACAGGGGAGGGCCACTGCCATATAAGGGAAAAGTGAGAAGAAATGCAAGTGTGAGATGCTACACTTCCCATAGTTGCATCTCTTGTCAGGTCCCCTCATGAGCTTTGCAGTGCAGTGCAAACACCGTGTTCAATAGTGACGCTGTCAAGTGAGAAGTACGTGATGAACATATCGCAAGCCAAAGGGGGGCATAAAGCAGCCACACGATATGCATGCTTATCTCATGCATGCACTGCTCCTCATAATGTCTCGCACTTATGCAACGTGCTCTGACAGGCACCTCATGTCCCCCGCACTTTTGTATGTGTCTAACACATGTACATGTCTCTCATATGTCTGTCATAGTTTCTCATATTGTTCATATTTCTCATAGTTTATCATATTTCTCATAGTTTCTCATATTTCTCATATTGTATCATATTTTCTCATACATCCCATAGTTTCTCATAGTTTCTCATATTTCTCATAGTTTCTCATATTTTCTCATATTTCTCATAGCTTCTCATATTTTCTCAGATTTATCATATGTTCTCATATTTCTCATAGTTTCTCATATTTCTCATATTTCTCACAGTTTGTCATATTTTCTCATGCACGTCTCATAGTTGCTATCATATGTTTCTCAGATGTGTCTCATGCGTCTCTCATATGTGTCATCAAATATGCTACATACTTTCTCACACATTTCTCATACTTTTTCATATGTTACCCACACGTTCTCACACGTGTCTGACATGTCTGTCATACACTGGCATTATGCCACAAGCTATTTGCTTTCAACAAGTCTACCACTCAGACTCAAGCACATAGCTGTGGTGCATAGGAGTCATATAGTGTCAGCCATGCACTCAAACATGATTGCGCAATGCAAGCATGAGGAGGCCCGCCCGGGCTTCGTCATGTTTGAATTGTCAGTCATGCTGGCATGCTGCTGCCCTCTCATTGCCTGGACACTCTTTATGACACGCTGCTATTGCAAAACGATTACGTCACAGAAAGTGCGCCCCACTCATTAATTAAGCAAAGAAGTGCTTCCTTACAGGTAGGGTCCATGCTGGCTACAGAAACACACCCCCACTGTGACCAAGACTCATCTTGTGCGTGCATGCACTCTGAGGTTTGGTCAGCTTGCCATAGTCCATGCAGAGGCCTGGGCCGGGGGAAGGGGGGCACCACTACCCATGAGCAGCCAACGCTGGCCCAGGATGCTCCATGAGCTTGCTGAGTCTGAGGAAATTGTTGAAGCTGGTTTACTTGACCCTGTGGTTTACATATATTGCCACTTTCAGCCCAGTGCAGAGCGCCCTGTTTTCTCCTCCCACGTGATACTTGAAGCAAACTTCAGCCATGGTAAGGGCAGGTGTCCAAGGGCATGCCACCCAATATGAAAACCAAAAGAACATATTGGATACCTACTAGGAGCCCGAGACCCAAAATATAAGGGCCTTCACAAAGTGCCAGGAGTTGGGGTCAGTAAATGAGGTTTGGGACAAGAATGATGGATTCAGACACCCCCAACACCCTAATGGAGGGTCCAATCATCCTCATACCCCTCTGACTCCCCGCAAGCTCTCTCAAAGTGGACCAAGCAAAGGGGTGCTGCCCAATAAAAGTGGTGCTCTGGGTTTTGACCCACGCCAAGTGATCTGCTAGCAAATCACAGCGCCCCCTCCCTAAAAAGAGGAGGTTGGTGTTGGCTTCCCCTTGGTTTTCCTGTTCTGGCAGATCCTGTAAGGGTCACGACTCCTCAAGACCCTTGGACCCTCAAGACCAAGCCATTTCAGGCCCCATCGACACTAGGGTTATGCAACAGTGCCTACTGGGTAGCAAGATGGTCCAGTGGTCCAGTGGTAAAGTTTTCCAGTGGCTTACTGGACCACTGCACCAACAAGCAAACTCACAGTTGATGATTTCTCTGAGTTCAGCACTGCGCAGGCAGTAGCTCTGCCTTGCCTGGCGTGGCATTGGCCCCCTTTCAATGCCATGCCTTTCCATGTGGCCCTGCTACTCCCCCAATGTGTCATCAAAGCTTAAATAGCAAAACTGTGGCCCTTCCTGGCACAACCTTTGGAGGTGTCTAGTAATTATAAGAAGCCATGCGCTCTGAACCATGCAGCTGTACTCGCAAATGCGCCAGGCAGACCTCCTCATGCTGCAGGGCAAGCCGCTGCAGCTGCTGCTTGCGCCAGGGCATGTTCCATGTTGGCATGTAACATGTGCTTTGGACATGCCACTCCTGTGCTCAGCTCTTCAGCACAGGAGTTTCATGTCAGAAGCACATGTCAATCTTCTCAGTAATATGAACATGCACACACAGAAGCACACATGTAACCAATGAGGGCAAACAACGCACCACATGCGTGTCACAACCATAGTGCCTACCCACCCAATGCTCACTGTATTGTAACCATATCAAGCACTTAATCAACGCACATGTGTGGAAGCTATGCAAGCAACTTACCAACCCTCATGTGTGTAGCAATGAGTCTGGATGTGTGTGAATCTGTAGATAATTGCTCTGTGCTCCTCACATGCTTCTCATGTGTTTGCTAGAAACACATGTGAAGCATCTGAGAAACACTGGGCACTGAAATGCTCATGGTTTTATGGCATGCCGAATTGTTGTGCCAAAATGGTCTGATTTTCCCCCATAATGTGCGCATATGCTGTATACCAGTTACCTTTTGCTAGTATACCACTTCCATGGGTCAGAGTTTAAAAGCGATAGCCAAGGTCCAATCGAACCTCCTCCTGCATGCTTCTGCCGAGAGGAGATCTGCCTTTTGGCGGGTTCCACGGCCACGTGGGAATTTTGGGGGCACAAAATTCGGATCGCGCAGGAGGCCTTAAGGTGCGCGGTGACAAACCTGCGCTCCGAGTGCAAATCCATGCTGGAGCAGTTCGATGAGGCGAAGAAGCCGACAATGGCGCAGCGGGGTTCCTTTTGGCGTCCCCTTTAAAGAGCCACAAGAAATGGGGCAGGGCACCCTCAAAGGAGGCGAGCCACACAGAAGGTTTGGGGTTGCCACTTTCAGTACCAAGGGAAGCCCCCTTGAAGTGACTTTACAGACGCCGCTTGCCTGCATCCAACTGGAAGATATGAAATTCAACTGGTTGAATATTTGTGACCAAGTTGATGCATACGTTGGCCACTGCTTTTGTTTGCCTACGTCAGTCTCGTTTTTTTGGTCTCCAAAAATAAGAACCGCTTGTTTGTTACGTTTTGCTTTTACTTTGAAGCCCCAATCATTGCCAGACTTGGCTTACCTTTGTGAGTTTGGAGTATTTCCCTAGGTAACAAAAGCAGCTTTTGGCAGGAGGCCTGAGTCTGGCCAAGCAATGTTTGGACTTGCCCTTCCTCAGACGGACGCCCACTGTCAAAAGCGCGCGACTCAAGATCGGATCTTTTTTTTCAAGGGAACCACCAGCTGGTCTTCAAGCCAACCGTTGAAACCCAAATGAGATAATGTGTTTGCGTGCCACCTTTTGAAACGGTTTGCGCCGAAACTAGTTTCTTTGCCTGGTCACAGCTGCAGCATATGCAAACAGTTCTACGTTTGGCAAACTCTTTCGCACCGCATGGCCAAGCTTGGGGGGGAGGAAGAGGAGTTGTCCTGGACGCTTAGAGTCTCAGTTTCGCAGCCCCAGACCCACAACCAAGAACCCCCCGCCCTGCCTCCCTCCCCCCCCAACCCGAACTCCCAACCCGAACGTTCCGTGGAAAAACCGCCGATTCGTTGCGCATCCGTTTGGCTGGATCTCAGGGCTGCCACAAGCTCGGGGGCACGGGCATGGCCCTGGAGAACGTGGAGCCGCAGTCCTTGGAACCCTTGGCGCCTCGTCGGCCTGGTTTGCTGGTTTCAACGTACGTTGGTTCAAGCCCATGTTTTTCCGGGGGAAATTGGGCTTTGTGGGAAACCCTCTAATTTCCCCTCATCATTGGTCTTTTGGGCTGGTTTCCTCTGAAAATATGGTTACGCAATGGTTTCCACTGAAAGTGTGTTATTTTTGTCAGGTTTCCCATACCCATCACAGGGGTTTTCAAAAACCATAGCACCCGCGCGTAGTTGTGACAATGTGACATGTTCTATTTAAAGCTTAGCTTTAAGGGATCAACAAACCACCAGAGAACATGCTCGCCATTGGTATGACCCCTAATGTTCCATCAAGTATTCTCATAGCCCTTATATATAGGTGAATCCCTGGACACAAGGCTGGCCCATGTGACTTTCTCTAGATACTCCCCCACAGATTAATATGGAACCCCCAAAGTCGCCGTTTTAGTGGAATCTCCTGCGGGGTGCCACATGAATTGTGGATGGCCAAGGAGAGCGACCTGGGGTACAGCATGAGCGATGACCAGGGCGCGCGCTTTCAGGAACAGCTGGAGGCGGCAACTTCCCCCCACGTTCGGGTAGTTTTAATATAAACGCCCCCTTTTTGGACAACGAGTTGTTGTTGGGTGATGCTTCACGGGACTAAAGCCCGGATTTCTGACTGACCCCTCCCTCCAAAACGCCCACGCCAGGCCTTCGAGCAGCGACACGCCACCTACAGCCCGGAGTATTTGCCCACCTCCCCGGGGCGCTGAGGGTAGGGCCACCCAAAGCTACCAGCCTAGCGGGGGTTTGAAGGGACATGGTTTCCGCTGGCCCGGGCAAAACGAGCGGGCGTTCGCTGGACAAAGCACGAGCTTGCGCGAGGGCGGGGCGGGGGTCTAGGCGCTGGCAAGTTGGGATGCCATGATCAAAACAGGGACTGCTAACTGCTAGGGTCGGTTTGGTGGCAGGGGTGTGAACGCTTCGGCGCCTATGTTGCTAGAATTTAGAGCACCACCTGGCTTGGAGCGGTTTCCACCTATCGATATATTTGCCTTGGGTGTACTGCGACGCAAAAGGGTTCGGAGATCCCACCCCCTTCACGTGCATCCGCCACTGCATGAAAGGGTCGTTCCCCAAATTTGGGTGGGGTGATGTTTGAAGTTTGAAGGAGAAATATAAGGAACCCTGAAGTAGCATCTGAGCATCTTACCATTTTCCACTATTTTCCTATGAGCAAAGGAGCAAGGAGATTGCCGAGCAACAGCCTGCTATCCTTTTCCAAGTTTAGTAGCACTTCCTGCTCCAAATACATCCAAATTCAATGATTGTTTCGCAAACACTGGTTTTCCGTGGTAAACAACTCTCGCGCAGTCAGAGGTTCACATACCCTGAACAACATGTGGAGTAGAATACACCCAATGGGACTGAACTCCTGACACACACACGCGCTCACACACACACACGCTCGGCTCAAGTGGCCGCGGAAGTTCCCCACCCGACGGTTTGGACGCTGAGCCAAGATTTGCTGGTCACGACAAATTACCTGTCGCAGGCCTCTAGGAGCCCTACCAGTCTTCCACATTCCTCATGGCTTCCCCCTGGTCCCTGTTTCGAAAATGGGCCCGCCGCCGCCCTGCCTGTTTTGGTTCACAGAGGTCGAGTTGTGCCATTTGGACAATCCTTGCGCGCGGCTTCCCTTGCGAGCCGCGATGGCCTGGGGACCCAGTGAACCGAAGCCATTCGAGATCGCCGGGTGTGGCCTGAAGCCACGCGTTAAAATCAATCGGTGAAGCAGTCCCCTTGCCACGGACACATGTACATAGTTGTGGGACCCTTAAAACGTGAAGACCCTGAACATGACTCGACTCCAGGTGGGGAGCAGCTAGGCTTTGGGCTGAAACGTTCTCTCTCGCCCGAAAGCCCAGATCAAATTTCCCAAGCAGCCGATTGTTGATGCAAAAGAGAACACATCGAGAGTTTACTTGGACATGCGAAATGGGGAGGTTTTGCGGCAATATCCAAAGGGGATCCCCCTTAAAACTGGCGAGATCAAAAGTGGTACACTTTGGAATCACAAGGCCGACCGCATGGAAAGTCAAAATCCAGCGGAAAAAGGCGTGGTTGCCGATATCAAGAAACAAGAAGCTTCGGACATTCGCCCACCCACCAAAAACAGTGAGAGTTGGCAAATGTTGCCAGTATCTTGTTTCTGAGAAGCTTGTTAGAATGCAAAGGGCCCTTCCAGAGGCAGGCACGCCGGATTCGTTCAGAACTTCTTCCTTCCCCGTAAATTCCTATGTTCCCTGTGCAACTTTCCCGAAGGAGTTCTGAAAAGGAGATTCCTCTTCAACTGAGTCTGAGTGATTTCTTGCATTCCATTTGCTGTGTGGAAAAGAACCTTTACAGCTTGAAGTCCCCAAATAGAGTATATCTCCAGTGCTCCGGTTCTCTTTGAAACCCTCCGACGTGCTCCAAGTCAAAAAACGGCAGACTAACACGGAGAAGCACGTCGGCCATGTTTCGCGCTCGTTTTTGTTGGGCATGTCGCCGTGTGGGCTTCCGAAAGCCCCCCCCCAGGCCCAAACAACAGCCGCCCCCATTTTCCGACTTTGGTAATCCCCAGAAACAGTCAAATTCATGGCCCCAGTGCTAAGGGCTGAACCGGCTTCTCCTACAAAACCACGGGTAGATGAAATGTATACTATGACATATGAATCAGAATCTGAACATCTGAATTTCTGTGTACCCCACGCGTTGGGCCAAGTCAAACGGAAAGCAACTTGCCAGTTTTTTTGTTGATTGATTTTGAGATGCACAATAGACTGCCTTGTTGCGGCGGTTTCCTTGGGTGGTTCCTGAAATATTGCGAGTGGCTTCACAAGGGAAGCAAAAGGAACCCTGCCACTGCATGTTCGGATTCCGGTTTTCAACATTGCCAGCGGGGGGAACCCCTTTTCATTTGGATTCTTAAAATGCCCCTGTATCCAAAGACGTTATTCGGACCTCGTTGTTTTTTTTAGATCCCCAAAAACGTGGCTGGTTTCAATCGGGATCAAGTTTGCTTCTCGAGGTAAAGACGAGCCAGGCCACGGCAGGGGGGGGGGGTTCTGGGCGTTATGCGCGTCGGATGTTGCAGGCGGTTTCAAGCCGTTGGCATTGGCAGCTTGAATCCAAAGAACTGACCAATTTGGGTTGTTTAGCCTGGTTTTCCCAAGTCAATCCAGACAACTTCAGGTATTTCCGGGGGTATCGAGCTTGATCCAGAGTGCTGGGAAGAGACGCCAACATCGACTTGCAAAGCTTGAGAACTGCCAATCGCTTGACAATCCTTTGATACCTGGACCCTCAAACTACTGTTTGCTCTTATCACCACCTCCTCTTCCCTGCCCTCTCATGGCCGATACCAGAAAAGGGGTCCTGGAATAGGAATAGGACGGCAAATCGCGATGCTTATTTTCCAGGGCTGGAGAGTGTCTGTATTCTTGACACTGCCTTTGAAGCGGACCCTTTGTGAGCTTGGCAACCTTAGCTTGTTAAAGAAAATGTAGCAAGCAATGTTATGTTTCCGGACAACTGACTTTTGATATTAGAATGTCAGAGGACTGTAAAATGATTTGTTTGCAGGCCTTGTCAAAGTACTCACATGGCTTTCATAACATGTATGGCTATTGGTTGGTTTGTTTTTCTTGCCGGGGGGTACACACATGAATCTCGATTGGGGACCCTTTGCGCATATGAGGGAGTCATGTCCATCAACCTTTGAGGCAGTTCCCAAACAGAATTCATAAGAGTTGTTCAAGAGGATGTCTTTGTCAACTTGGAACCCTGCGTGACCCTCTTCTGATTGAAATATCTAGCATGCCACTGCGACAATGCTGCAGCGATTCGGCCCGTTCAAACTCGAGCAAGCCATGGTTCTACAAGCACTCACACTTTCTCACGCTCCTCACTTGATCCCTGCATTCCAGCTTCACATAAGATATGATATGCGCTAACTTAAACTAGGGAACCCCCAAAATGGTGGTTTTCATTCTGGTTTTCAACCGACCCACAAAAGGGTACTCTCCAAAAAACACACACACACAAAAGCAAAAACGGTGTGAAGCAGATAGAGAGAGATCGGTGCCAGCTCAGGTGGCCAAGCGCAAGGTCAAGAAGACGGTGACCAAGGCCTGTCAACGTTACCATTCCCAGTGCTTCCACGCAACCTCGGTGATTCAGCCTTAAACCCTTTGGTTGAAAAAGAGACAATCAGCACTTGCATCCTTACACCTATAAAACGGTTAAAAAAGATTCGCGAAACCGGGACACATCCTCATTTTAGTCGACAGTGCTTTGGAATGGTTTCGGGTTCCGCACCTCTAGGCTGTACCATGGATGGTTTCGGGAGCTTGGGGTTATAGCGACTTGATCCTCAGTTCCGATCCAGTAGATTGGCGAGAACAACATGTGCTTTCTGCTTACCACCGAAATGGTCAAAGCCCAAAAGGGTTTGTCTCAGAAGAAGGGACCTCAAACTTGGTGGTTTTCCTTGTGTTCCCATTGAAACCAGGGTGCCCTCAAAAAAGACACGCCCTTTTAGCGTGACTAAAGCAACCAGAAACTCAGTGAATGCCAGCAGAGCGCCTCCACGACGTTGATCAACCCTAAGCCCAGGATTAGCAAACTTTTCTACCACCATGACCCCCCTCGCACAATCCCATGCATGGTCCACTCTGCTTGCTGCAGTGTTGATGTATCTTGGTGTTGCAGCGTCGCGTTTTGGCTGCCCCTGCAGGGGTTTGTCAAAGACAGGACGGTCACAGGAAGTTTAACAACAAACTTCCGTTCTACTGGAACTGAGCTAGCTGCTTGATGACAGATAGCTTGACACATAGACAGCCTTCCAATATGGCTAGCGTGACAGATACATAGCTTTGACATAGCTAAGTTGACAGGCATAAAGCTTTAAGATGCACGGACGTGCGCCAAAAAGCGATGAAACATGCTGGAATCAGGAGAGCTGGGGGATAGCAAGATGCAGAGAACGTTGGCTTTGTGCGTGAATTGGGCTTCCGGACAGCGCAAACCACATCAGTTGCGACGCCTCTACAGAGGCGCTCTCGGAACGGGCTCGGAACAGTCTTGGAGACGGGACCATTGGCACGGCCACGCGAAGGTTTCGCAAGGTTTGACACGCGTGGCAGGCGCTGCAGCTTCGCACGGTCAGGTGCAGATTTCGTGGCAGGCGCAGCCCTTTGGCAAGGTCAGGTGCGGATTTCGTGGCAGGCGCAGCGCTTCTGCAAGGCAGGCGCAGGAGTTTCGCAAGATCAAGTACAGATTTCGTGGAAGAGGTAGAGAAAGAAAGAGACAGAGAGAGCAAAGAGAAAGAGAGAGAGAGAGAGAAAGAGAAAGAGAAAGAGAAAAAGAGAGAACAGAGAAAAGAAAGAGCAAGAGAACGAGAAAGAAAGGAGAAAAGAAAGAGTAAGATAAAGAGAAAGAGAAAAGAGAGAGACAAGCAAGAGAAAGAGAAAGACAAACAGAAAGAGAATGAAAAGAGAAAGAGAAAGAGAGAAAGAACGAGAAAAAGAAACATAAAAAGAAAGAGAGAAAGCAAAGGGAAGAAGAAGGCAAAGAAAGGGAAAGAGAAGGAATAAAGAGAAAAGAAATTGAAAGAGAAATATAAAAGGAAATGAAAGAGAAAGAGAAAGAAAAGATAAGAATGAAGAAAAGAAAAGGAAAGAGAAAGAAGAAAGAGAAAACAAGTTGAAAGATAAATGAAAGAGAAATGAAAGAGAAAGAGAAAGAAAAGAGAAGAATGAAGAAAAGAAAAGGAAAGAGAAAGAAGAAAGAGAAAACAAGTTGAAAGATAAATGAAAGATAAATGAAAGAGCAAGATAAAGAAGGAGAAAGAGAAAAATAAAGATGTATAGAAGGAGAAAGAGAAATAGAACAGAGAAGAAAGAGAAAGAGAACACTGAAAGATAAATTTTCAAGCAAGAGGAAGAGATCAAGAGAAAGAGAAGCAGACATGGAAAGATAAAGAGAAATAGAAAGGGAACAAAAAGAGATGAGAAAGATAAAGAGACAAGAAAGATAAAAATACATAGGAAGAGAAGTCAAAGAGAAAAGAATGAGAAAAACAAAAGAAACAGAGAGAGAAAGAGAAATATGAAGAAAATAGAGAAGAGAAAGAACGAGAAAAAGAGAGAAAAGAGAAAGAGAGAGAACAGAGAAAGAGAGAGAAAAGAGAGAGAGAGAGAGAAATATAAAGACAAAGAAAAGAGAAAAGAGAAAGAAAGAGAAAAAAGAGAGCAAAGAGAAAAAGAGAGACAAGAGAGAAGAAAGAGAAAGATAAAGAAGAGAGAAACGTGTTTCTAGAAACTTCCGACCACCAGCTTGGCCGGCTCTATATTCCGACCCTCGAGGCTCCCTTTCTGTTTGGTGGGCGCGGGACCCCAAAGAAAATGTCAACCCCAAATAGGGGTCCCTCATTTTTCAGAAAGGGATGTACTGAGCAGTGGCTTTTTGGGCCCAACCACATTTGCCTCTGTACTACCTTTGGCATTTGATCTTCTGAGATTCAAGCCGAAAAAGCAACAAGCATCGAGAAATCGAAGCAGAACTAATAAGCAAAACAGAACTATCTCACAAAGGACATGTTTAGGTCTTGCAAACTTACAAGTCTGAAGGCGGAAGGACAACATGGAGATGTCGAGGAGCAAAGCAAACAAGTAATCTGACAAAGCTAGTGTTGGGGTCTTGCTCATATGCCAAGAATTTCCCCTGCCATTTTATTTTTCCGGTTTGCAGTTTGCCTTGTGCCAATCGTTTACCCTACGAGATTGTTGTGTTCTCAAAGTTGTGTTTCTTCTCTTTTTGCAGTGTGCCAAGAATATATGTGCCAGATGTTTTTGTTCCGCGATTTCTGTCTGCATTTTGCTGGAAAGTACATCCTTTCAATAGTTTGTTGATGACCATTTGTTTCGAAGCCAAATGAAGCTTAATCAGGAAACAAGTCAAGTAGAATGTCTATCTTAAGGTGAAGCTTCAATAGTATTTCCGTTTCATTGTGTTTTGAAGTTTAACTAGAATTTGAATGTAATTTAATAACTACAGAAACAAAGTATTGAAGTGTATTGCTCCTTAGAACAGTTGAACACCAGTAAGCAAACTCGAGACATATGCAACTTCCATTCTATTCATTTCGGACTAATCAGAGTTATTATATTCTTACTAACATGCTAATTAAGTTGAATCAAGATCCTGTTTGCAAAGGTGTTCCAGTTTAAATCCTAGCTTGAGATACAAAGGCAAACTGATATCTTTCCACATTTCACTCTACAAGTTCTTCTGTCACTGCCTGCAGTTGCTTTGCTGTAAAGTGCCCTGTTTGCAAGATGAGTGATTTACACAGACAACTACACAACTCACATCATCCCCCTCTCCATATTTCCATTGTCGCAGAAAACCGGGAGTATCGGATTAACCATGATTTGAAAGCATGGAAGCGGACAGGAAGGTTTGTGAGGACGACTTTGCTTTCAGGGAAGCCCCCGGAACCGACTTCCATGATTGCTTAGAGGGTAGCTACAGCGGCCTTGCCCATGATCAAGGTTCCATTTGAGCGCTCGAAATGTTCGGAAAGGTCTACCTGCCTAAATGAGGAAGATCAAAAGGCCGAAATACATGAGCAACAGTCATGATATTTAGGGACGACGTTCGCTGCACACACACACACACAGACACAGACACAGACACACACACACACACACACACACACACACACACACACACACACACACACACACACACACACACACACACACACACACACACACACACACACACACACACACACACACACACGCGCCCAGCTTACCGGAAGAGCACTGATAGGACTGTACTCACCAATCCAACGGTTCCAGTTAAGTTTTAGTCGGTTTGGTTTCTTGCCTCTAGCTTTTGCATGAGGGTTCCCCCGGGTAATTTGCAGTACTTGGCAATCCATTTGTTGTCCCCCCAAAATGGCGGGGGGTCAAGGCAGAATCTAAGGGCCTGAATAGTTAAAAAATGGTTTGTGGGCTACTGCAAACCAATTTCAATCATGATCATAGGATGGTGTTATATAATGTTAATATTTCTTTTGCCGCGCAAATTAGACCTATTTGGGTAGATGAAATCGTAATCTCGCAAAGGCGAGTTGCGATCGATTCTCAATGATGACGGTTCCTTTCATTCGGGACTCTTAGTTCAGCTTGGTGACCGACCATTTACCCAGATCTGTGCCACGCTCAAAGAAACCAGCTACTGGAAATGGTTCAGTTCGCCGAGAACCCGCCGAAACATGGGTTCGGGCTAAATGTCCTGTAGCATGCCTTGTAAGTGGCTTAAACACGCACTGCGCACCAGGCATGGTACGAGAGCTATGCGGGGGGCAAGGCGGATTACTACCAGCGGTACATGGACAAGGACAAGTAGCGGTGCTCGCGATGAGCGGCGACATGCAGTGTTCCATTTGAGACAGCATCTGTGACTTTTAGGAAAACCACTCCCCTACAAGTTCGACATTGTTCTCCTGAACCTTCATTCATACCTCCCTGAACATTCACCCAGACCTTCAGTGGCGCCTGTTTGTTCATTTGGGGTTGCTTGCTTACCTCTGAAAATCAAGTGCCAAAGGAAATGGGGTGCCCCTTCTCTCCTATGGCCACTGTGAGGGGGTGTGCAAATAGGGGGACCCAAAAACCGTGTGGTTGCCTTTTGGTTTTCTTTCTTGTTTCCCTTTTCAAGCACCTCCAAAAGGTGAACCTCCTCCATGCGAATTGTCGGCAGGGCAAGACCCTTGGCAAACGCAGGAGTCCACGATGGCTCTGAAATGGGAACCCGGGCTGAACCCAGCTGTAATTCATGCGGGTGTGGATCGCTTCTCAGGGTACCCTTTTCTGGATCAAATGGTTTTCAAACTCGAACGCGCCAATGCCAACCGGGGTGCATTTTGCCTAGTTCCCACCCTCACACCAAACATGGTTTCGTGCACCGCACAGGCGAAACAAGTTTCCAACCACTTCCATTTGCCCCAGATTGTGAGTTGGTTTCTTGGTGGGCTTGCAGGGACTCTATCACTGACGTATTCGCAAATTGAGGGAAAGGAAAGTTGTCGTTCAAGAGGGGTTCGTGCCCTACCGCAGCAGGGCGCTTCTATGCAGTTCAGCTTTGGTTTTTCCACGTGCCCATTGGGTGCTTTCTTAATCAAAGCTACGAGTGGGACCAAACGGCAAGGGTTGTCTGACTTATTCTTTGACAAGCAACGGGTTAAGGGTTTCGGACCCCATTTGTGTAAAATGATATTCGATACTCCATGTTTAGTGGTTAGGGGCTCTGGGGAACCCGTGTGAGAGGTCAACTAAAACGGATGCCCCTCTCCAAAACCACAGCTGATGAGCTAGTACGTGCTTCTACTACCCGGTGTCGTGAGGGCTATGGGCTACCGTAAGATCTATAGTTAAACCTGATCAGCCCCGAACCAACCCTAAGCCAACAAAAAAAAAGCACCCCCAACCCACCACAGACCTATGAAGCCCCCTGAACCACACCTACACTAACCGTAAGCCCAGCCTAAACCAACCCCAAGCCCAATGTAAACAAACCCTTACCAACCTTCAACCAAGCCTAAACCAACCTTAAGCCTACCCTAGACCCACCCTAAACCAACACTAAACCTACCCTAAACAAACCACACACCAACCCTAAACTCATCCTATAGAAACCCTGGCACCCTAAGTCACGCTTAAAGAATTTAAAACCCACGCTGAGCCAACCCCAAACCCACCCGAAACCAGTCGTAGCTCAGTGCACTTCCCGTATGGCCACAGGCTTAACAAACAAACGATGGAGGGTTAAAAGGAAAAGGTAGACGGACAAAAAGGGGGAGGGTTAAATGAAACATAGATGGAAGGGTTGGATACAAACAGGGTTGAACAAGAACACAGGTTCGGAGTGCTTCAAATAGGCTTTGAATGGGCTTTGCACCCTCACTCATGAAGCTTTGTGGCAAATGAGCTCGCCGAGGTTGATGGGTCTGTCTTGTTTCGAGGGTACCCGCTTTTGGGCGAGTGTTAAAGAACAAATCAAGCGGAACACCACGATACACCAAGTGTTGTGTTGATATGTGTTGTTTGTTTCCAGGGGGGGGGGGTATAAAACGACGCACCTGTAGGGTTGAAGTGCCCTTCGTGGCGAAGACTTGAAGACCAAACCGGTGGAGAACGGAAATTTATTGAACCTGCAGCATATTTTCGCGAACCTGCAGATGTCTGTCATGCTCCAGCATTTGTTTATTGACCCCCAGCATATTTTTCATTCAGCCACAGATGGAAGTGGGCATGTGTCAAAATAACATCAAACATGGCTTCGCAAAGTCAGCATGTCCAATTTAACGAATGCCCATGTTTCCTTGTCAAATTTGTGTAACAAGCCCCTGCCATTTTTACAAGCGATTCCACTAATGCGGGTTGGGGTGGGCGGGGGGGGTAAAGCTGAGTGATAAAACATGCAGGTCCTTCAGCTGATCCTGCACAGATCACAGGACCGCGTTGGTTTCTCTTCAAGCCACTAAGGGTACCCGGACCCTCAAGCTTGCCTCAAAAAGGGATGCCAGCCCCACAACTTTGGGGGGTTTTGACCCGGTAATAGCTCGAGGGTTCAGGTACGCTCAGGCAACAGCATTCAAAGGTTGATCTTGGCTTTCTTGCCCGCCTTCCCCACTCTGGTCAGGAGTGGGGCGTGCCGATCTTCGGCCGCGGCCGCAGCCGCACCTCGGAAGACAGCAAGAGCAGGTTCCCGAACCCTCAAGCTACCTGGTCTCCAAATGGGGAACCCTCAAACTTGGTATGAATTCCCACTTTAAGGGTAGTTTCCTTAAAGGAAACTACCCTTAAAGTGGGAATTAGTTTTAATGGGTCCCGAAATGACCCCAAAAGGGGATGGATACGTTTTGTCATATTTCCAGATACCCTATGCACCCAAACAAAGCATGAGATCGATGGCATCGATGGCTCCTTGCACCCCCTAGTTGTTCAGGGAAACCCTTGGGAGCGAAACATGGAATCAACCCCAAAAAGAGTTGGAACCAATTCTTTTCTACCATGGTCAGCGAGGCAACTGGGAATGGGAATTGTTGATTGCCCCAAGGTAATGTCGACCCCGGACTAAAATAGAAGTACAAATAGGAGGGTGGTTCTCCGAGAAGAGTGAAGGATTTCCTCTAAATTTAAGCGGGTCACGCCTCCCAATCAAAATAATCCAGGTCTTCATTCATCAACTGGTTTCCCATTACATTCAACTCCAGGGGCCCTGTGCCCTGAGAAATCGACCTGACTCTGAACCCCGTGTTAGGTGTAAATTTCCCGCGTTATGCCTTGGCATGACAGCGTCGCACGGGCAAAAAATAAACATGAGTGTGGGGGAGGGGAATATTCTCTGAAATGCCAAACAGTGCGCTCCTCGTCACGCAGAGAAGAAACCTTTTCCCGCAGCGTTTCTGGCATGTTGTTTGACATCATGTTGCATTGCAAGGTTCAGCAAATGTACTCCAGAATCAAATGTATTGTGTTTTGCTTTTTGCAAAAGCTGAGGTAGGCTTAGAGAGTCTGCGTTGTGGCTATGGGCATACGGTTTAGAGAAGAGCACCAGGGTGTTCTGCCGGTTTCACTTAACATCATTCAGGGAAATTTGTTCTTCATCATCCGAACTCTTCAACTTAGAGAGTTGGATCCCAAAAAGTGATTGGACGCCTCTCATTCAAGGGGGGTGTCCTTTTGGTTTGGCTGGGAGACCATGCGTGCCAACTCACATGGGTTGGGTTCTTTGTGTAGAGGGACCCCCTTTTGTTCTTGAACAGCCAAAAGAAAGCCAACCAATTTGGGGGAGTCCTCTATTTTGAGACAAATCCAGTTGGCGAACTAATTGCACACAACCTTCTTCTATGATCACAAAATCTTCACAGTAGACTTGAACTCAGGGGCCCCGTCTTTTTTTGGAGAAATCAAGCAGTGTCGTGTCAATCGTGGAACCTCGATCAGTTGCTCCATGTGCTCACTTGCCACTTGCTCATCTCGCCCGAGCACCTGGCCCTTTAAAGAAGCGAAGATGTGGGTGTGGGTCAAAAATAGGTAGGTAAATGGAAACATGGACTAAAACCTGCGGTTTCCTGGTGGTTTAATTTTGACCCATACCCATGCGTTGGAAGTCCAACTTCATTTCCCAGCTGAAGCTGCGGGTGCCCCTGCCCGAATCAAGCTCCAGAGTTCGGATCTGGGCAAGGGTTCCGGAAGGGTGCGGGGTTGCTGCAGATACCACCTGGGCTTGCGAACTCAATATCCACCGCCACCGCGAACTGGCAGCTTTGCTGGCTGTGCTGGGACCTCTCCCATTTGCCCCCTCACGGCCATCGTGATTCCTTTTTTTTGAGCCCCACCAGGCGATCAGGAGTAGAACACCGATGTGGACACTAAATCGATGATGGCCGAAAAGATGAACAAATCCTAGGTTGAACAATGACCAAGTTCCGCCGGGCTTCTTTATGAAACCCATCAACCAGATAATAATCAGATCAGCATCTTGCAGGGGGAAGTCTAAGCAGGGGCTGCGTTTCGCGTTTTGTTGCGGCATCGTTAGGGGACAACAAGCTCTTCGAGATGCTGACCCTGGAAGGCGCTCAGGCGGGTCTCAGCTGGGACACCATCCTGCGGAAGCGCCAGGCGCGCGTCGGGCGAGTCGGCGCGCGCGCTGCGCGTGCCGCGCAGGTTGGCGTGCAGGAGACTTGGGGGCGGCGGGCCACAAAGAACGGTGGGAGTATCGGCATCTCTGAGTACTTGCAGACATGATGCGGTTCTGAGTTATGATTTTTTAAGAGTTGGGGCCACTTGCCTAAGTGGTTGGTGGCAGGACAACTCCCCACCGAAATGATGCAGGCTCTCCCATCATTAAAAAGGATCACACCCACATATTTTAACGCCTCCGGCTCAGGCCGCCGACATTACAGGCCTGCTTTCTTATTTGCGTCCCTTTGGAATTGTCCCCTTGCCCCCTTCCCCTCTGAGATTTTTGCCCCCCTTTCTTTGTTGAGATCCATTCCCCCTTTCCGCCCTAAGGCCTTTTCTCCCTCTGATTTTTCCCTTTTCCTCCCTAAGATATTTTCCCCCCTCTCGCTGTTGAGATCCTTTCCCCCCTTTCCCCCCTAAGGCCTTTTCCCCCCTGAGATCTTCTCCCTTTTCCTCCCTTTCCTCCACTTTCCCCCCTACGGCCTTTTCCTCCCTGGGATCTTTTTCCTTTCCTCCCTGAGATCTTTCCCCCCCTTTCCCTGTTGAGATCCTTTCCCCCCTTTCCCCCCTACGGCCTTTCCCCCCGCTGAGATCTTCTCCCTATTCCTCCTTAAGATCCTTTGCCCCCTTTCCCTGTTGAGATCCTTTCCCCCCTTCCCTTTAAGGCCTTTCCAGATCTTCTCCCTTTTCCTTCCTAAGATTGTTTCCCCCCTTTCCCTGTTGAGATCCTTCCCACCCTTTCCCCCCTCAGGCCTTTCCCCCCCCTGAGAGCTTCTCCCTTTTCCTTCCTTAGATCTTTCCCCCCTTTCCCTGTTGGCCTTTTTTCCCCCAGATCTTCTCCCTTTCCTCCCTAAGATCTTTTCCACCCCTTTCCCTGTTGAGATCATTTCTCCCCTTTCCCCCCTACGGCCTTTGCCCCCAGATCTTCTCCCTTTCCTCCCTAAGATATTTCCCCCCCTTTCCCTGCTCAGATCCTTTCCCCCCTTTCCCCCCTAAGGCCTTTCCCCCCCTGAGATCTTCTTCCTTTTCCTCCCTAAGATCTTTTGCAATTTTTCCCTGTTGCGATCCATTCCCCCTTTCCCCCCTAAGGCCCTTTCTCCCTCTGAGTTCTTCCCTTTTCCTCCCTACGATGTTTTCCCCCCTCTCCCTGTTGAGATCCTTTCCCTCCTTTCCCCCCTAAGGCCTTTTTTCCCCCGCGATCTTCCCCCTTTTCCTTCCTAAGATCTTTCCCCCCCTTTCCTTGTTGAGATCCTTTCCCGCCCTTTCCCTCCTAAGGCGCCTAGCGGGGGTTTGAAGGGACATGGTTTCCGCTGGCCCGGGCAAGTTTTAGGAAGCCGGTCATGTTTGACACATGAGTTGTGTCAAGTTGGTTAAAGGGCAACCAGACTCTGTTTAGATGGTTTTACATGAAACGCAAAATGGGAAACTCGCAAATTTAGGGGGTCCGCTTGTTTGTGGGTCAACTTTGTACTATCGGAGACATCTTCACCGTTGACTAACATGCTGAGGGTAGAAATGATGAAAACCGGTTTAGGGTAGGTGGGTTCCAACAAACTTGTTTTTCAGTCCTTAGCCCTGCCTGGGTCTCCGTCATGCTCCTTTTTAACCAGCAAGATCATCGGCCGCAGAGTGCACAATGAAGAAATTCAATACCATCTGGTTATATGGCAGTTTTGTGCCAGGATTCTGGCAAAGTTCGAATAGTTGTTCTATAGAGCAGGTGGCACGCTAGTGTCCCGTGTGTGCCGTTTGATGGCACCCTCTTAGACCCAGGGCCCTTAGGAGCCTCGCGCTTCGCGTTACGCGACCGCGGTTAACGACTGCCAGGGAGCACTGCTTTGGAAGCATTCCACTGAAAGCGTCTGCCAGTATCTCGGGTGTGAGAAGGGAGCCGCAGCTTGCCTGACATTGGACAAGCCGCCGTTTTGGTAGCAGCAGGCTCCCGGTCTGTGAGACAACGAGCGGGCGTTCGCTGGGCACAGGGCATTGTGACGCGTCGAGGCCACGGAAGCTTGTTGTTACTGACGCTTCCTGAGACTGCGACTCTGGAAAACTGTGCGCCGCAAGACGACGGATAGCGTGATGCAAGGACCACCCTTGTCGCTTTTTATGCTTGCGCATCAGCTTGCGGGTCAGCGGCGAATCCAAGTCCAGGACAAGCAGAGAATCGGAAAAGGAACAGCTGGCAAGCGACTCAGGCGACACATCAGAATCTGACACGTTGTCCACACTGCAATCTTCGGGAAATGACAGCGGGAGCGAGTTCCCCCCCAAGATCTTCTCCCTTTTCCTCCCTAAGATCCTTTGCCCCCTTTCCCTGTTGAGGTCCTTTCCCCTCTTTCCCCCCTAAGGCCTTTCCCCCCCTGAGATCTTCTCCCTTGTCCTCCCCAAGATCCTTTCCCTTGGTTGAGATCCTGTCCCCCTTTCCCCCACAAGATCTTCTCCCTTTTCCTCCCTAGCATCCTCTCCCACCTTTCCCTGTTGAGCTCCTTTCCCCCTTTTCCCCCTAAGGCCTTTTCAGATCTTCTCCCTTTTCCTCCCAAAGATCCTTTGCCCCCTTTCCCTGTTGAGATCCTTTCCCCCTTTCCCCCCTAAGGCCTTTTCCCTGCCTGGGATCTTCTCCCTTTCCTCACTGAGATCTTTCCCCCGCTTTCGCTGTTGAGATCCTTTCCCTCCTTTCCTTCCTAAGGCCTTTCCCCCCGCTGAGATCTTCTCCCTATTCCTCCTTAAGATCCTTTGCCTCCTTTCCCCGTTGAGATCCTTTCCCTTCTTCCCTTTAAGGCCTTTCCAGATCTTTTCCCTTTTCCCGGAAAAATGTGCCCGGTCATCTTTGTGATTCTGAGACGGCTAACTCCGGCTTGTCACGCGGGCGTGGCCAAAAAAAGCGAAGCAAAAAGTGGCACGACGAGAAACAAAGCCCTGGACATTGGAATAAGCACTGCGCTGCTCTTGCTTGTTTTTGTTAGACATAGATGCGCAGGGCGCCTTATGCAGGACTGCAGTTTCTCGCCTTTGCCTTACTATTGGCCCAACGCACAGTGAAACTTGGCGCTGGCTTTGCATGAGCAAGACCAGACATTAAAGCAATGTTCCCGTAACGCGCAAGACATAATGAACATAGGCACACATGTTCCTTAAGAGTCGTCCTCCGAATCTTCAGGCCCAGCGCGACCTCAATACTTTCTGCAGTCCCGTCGGCTCATTACAACCCCAACAAAGGCTCCAACGGCATGACATTCAAGTTTTTTCACGTGCGCATGCCATGGAAGTTCTTGTTCCTTCGGCTATCAACATACAGTTCTAGAGGACACCTCCCCATTCTTTCCAGGCATCCTTCTTTTTAAAAAACCACCCAAAACCCCGGGAAGCGGATCCGGTTTTTGAAAAGAACGATGGTTGAAAAGAATGGACTAGGAATCAACCCCTAGAACCGTAGCATTGTTCATGTGAATTGTGTATGCATCCATTTGCATAAGCCCCCTGGAAAAAATAGAATTGTCCGGCAGTGATCGATTCCTTTTAAAACCAACAGGGGAAAATATTGAACAAATAGTTTTAAACAAATGGCTGTGGGTCAAAACCAATGGTAAAAATTTTGGGGTAGGCGCACCACCCATTTTAGTCTATAGTGGGGATTGGGATGTTGACTGGGGGCACGATTTGGATTTTGATCCATTAAATGGAGCTATGCATCTCAGCGAGGGCCGCTCCCACAATGCGCACTCGACCCTGTTGAGATCCTTCCCACCCTTTCCCGGATCTCCACTCCCTTAGATCCCTGTTCCCCCAGATCTTCTCCCTTTCCTCCCTAAGATCTTTTCCACCCCTTCCCTGTTGAGATCATTTCTCCCCTTTCCCCTCTAAGGCCTTTGTCCCCAGATCTTCTCCCCCTCCTCCCTAAGATCTTTTTCCCCCCCCCCTTTCCCTGCTGAGATCCTTTTCCCCCTTTCCCCCCTAAGGCCTTTCCCCCCCCTGAGAGCTTCTCCCTTTTCCTTCCGAAGATCTTTTCCCCCCTTTCCCTGTTAGGCTTTCCCCCCTAAGTCCTTTTCTCCCAGATCGTCTCCCTTTCCTCCCTAAGATCTTCCCCCCCCTTTCCTCCTTAAGATCTTTCCCACCCTTTCCCTGTTGAGATCCTTTCCCCCCTTTCCCTCCCAAGGCCTTTCCCAAGGCCTTTCCCCCCCTGAGAGCTTCTCCCTTTTCCTTCCTAAGATCTTTTCCACCCTTTCCCTGTTGGGCTTTCCCCCCTAAGTCCTTTTCTCCCAGATCTTCTCCCTTTCCTCCCTAAGATCTTCCCCCCCCCCCCCTTTCCTTCCTAAGATTGTTTCCCCCCTTTCCCTGTTCAGATCCTTCCCACCCTTTCCCTCTGAGGCCTTTAGATCTTTCCCCCCTGTCCCTGTTGGCCTTTTTTCCCCCAGATCTTCTCCCTTTCCTCCCTTTCCCCCCAAGATCTTCTCCCTTTTCCTCCCTAGGATCTTCTCCCACCTTTCCCTGTTGAGCTCCTTTCCCCCTTTTCCCCCTAAGGCCTTTTCAGATCTTCTCCCTTTTCCTCCCTAAGATCCTTTGCCCCCTTTCCCTGTTGAGATCCTTTCCCCCTTTCCCCCCTAAGGCCTTTCCCCCTAAGGCCTTTTCCCTGCCTGGGACCTTCTCCCTTTCCTCACTGAGATCTTTCCCCCCCTTTCCCTGTTGAGATCCTTTCCCCCCTTTCCCCCCTACGGCCTTTCCCCCCGCTGAGATCTTCTTCCTATTCCTCCTTAAGATCCTTTGCCCCCTTTCCCTGTTGAGATCCTTTCCCCCCTTCCCTTTAAGGCCTTTCCAGATCTTCTCCCTTTTCCTTCCTAAGATTGTTTCCCCCCTTTCCCTGTTGAGATCCTTCCCACCCTTTCCCCCCTCAGGCCTTTCCCCCCCCTGAGAGCTTCTCCCTTTTCCTTCCTTAGATCTTTCCCCCCTTTCCCTGTTGGCCTTTTTTCCCCCAGATCTTCTCCCTTTCCTCCCTAAGATCTTTTCCACCCCTTTCCCTGTTGAGATCATTTCTCCCCTTTCCCCCCTAAGGCCTTTGTCCCCAGATCTTCTCCCTTTCCTCCCTAAGATCTTCCCCCCCCCCCCCTTTCCCTGCTGAGATCCTTTTCCCCCTTTCCCCCCTAAGGCCTTTCCCCCCCCTGAGAGCTTCTCCCTTTTCCTTCCTAAATCTTTTCCCCCCTTTCCCTGTTGGGCTTTCCCCCCTAAGTCCTTTTCTCCCAGATCTTCTCCCTTTCCTCCCTAAGATCTTCCCCCCCCCCCTTTCCTCCCTAAGATCTTTCCCACCCTTTCCCTGTTGAGATCCTTTCCCCCCTTTCCCTCCCAAGGCCTTTCCCCCCCTGAGAGCTTCTCCCTTTTCCTTCCTAAGATCTTTTCCCCCCTTTCCCTGTTGGCCTTTTTTCCCCAGATCTTCTCCCTTTCCTCCCTAAGATCTTTTCCACCCCTTTCCCTGTTGAGATCATTTCTCCCCTTTCCCCCCTAAGGCCTTTTTGCCCCAGATCTTCTGCCTTTCCTCCCTAAGATCTTTCCCCCCCCCAGTTCCCTGTTGAGATCATTTATTTCCCCCCTTTTCCTTCTAAGGCCTTTTCCCACCCTCAGTTCTTCTCCCTTTTCCTCCCAAAGATCTTTCCCCCCCTTTCCTCCCTAAGTCCTTTTCCCTGAGTTCGTCTCCCTTTGCCTCCCTAAGATCTTTTCCCCCCTTTCCCGCTTAAGATCCTTTCCCCCGTTTCCCCCCTAAGGCCTTTTCCCCCCAAGATCTCCACCCTTCTCTTCCCAAAGTCTTTTTCCCCCTTTCCCGTTTGAGATCCTGTCCCCCCATTGCCCCTTAGGGCCTGTTCCCCCCGAGAAAGATTTCCCTTTCAGCATGGGCAACATCCACAGCATCACTTGCATCATCCGCATCCTTGGCAGGCGCTGATGCGGATGATGCAGGTGATGCTGGCGATGTGCCGCTGGAGCTGCTAAGGATGCGAAAGCGCGCCCGGGGGGAATCCAACACCCCAATGTTTTGGACAAACTGAGTTGCGCAAGCCCGCACAATGAACAGATTTAGTGAAGCGTCTTCGAATCACCGCGTGGTACGTGGACCCCCCCCCCCCCGCAATAGTCTGAAATGGTGCCCCTGGGGAGGGGTTAGGGGAGGGGTAACAGGTAAAGAGGTAAGGAGCATTTTTTGTGTCCAACACGCCGTCTGTTGTCGGCGGATTTACTTTCAGATTGTGCTTGCCATCGCCGGAGAAGAAACCTTGCAGTGTTGACAGCTGGCACAACCCGGATCCCACCGAAGGACCAGGTTCCGTCTTGGGGCCCAAGAGACCCAAGTATTGTAGCAAATTCGATTCAACCAGATTTCAGCAAATGTTCAATCCTGCTCGCAGGGGAATCAGGGGTACATACCTTCCAAAGTGGCTCTATATATAGAAAAAGTTTGCCTATCGTATGGAAAAACGAGCTGACCATCACATTGACGTTGGTTCCTTACTTGGGCATAGTCGCTGTAAATCCCATGAGGCCCGGGTGGTAGTGGTTTTGGGCTCGTGATTCCAACTTGAATTGAACCCAAAGCAATCCAAACTCTCAGGCCTACCGCGAGGCCTTTGACAACTTCGATATCGCCAAAGTGGCTGCAACTCGTCGTTGGCCCTTTCCGGGCCGCGGGCCCGCATGGAACATTTTAAATTTGGTTTCTGAGGTTGCCACTCTCTGTGACACCAAGTTGGAATCCCGTGTGTCCTAAAGTGGGCACACCATGCCAACTTTGGAAGCATGTGGTATGACAGAAAGGAGGACATGGCTGGGGGAGCCCCTGCTGATTGAACAAACAAAGGGCACCGGCGTAGGTTTATTTCGAGACGCCTTAATTGCAGGTGTCCGTCCACAAGCAAGCAATACTTGTCCACACCAAATACATGCCGTTCAATACCTCTTTGCTTAGCTGTTGAAGGTATTACGGTATTCCACTGCCCTTCTCTTTTGGGTTTTCTTCCTTTGCGTTTGGGTTTTTCATTTCACAGGGCCCCTTGTCTTGGCTAACATCATCTGCGCGAATTTGAGATTGGCCGGGATGATGTTTGGGGAAATACGAGTGTCTTTTTTGAGGGGAGCCCCCTTGGTTGGTTGCAAAGGAAACCACCATTTTGGGGATCCCCCTTATAGGGATCCCTGTGTTCAACCATATGGTCAATGTTTGAAGAAGCGTTGCTGTTTCAAGTACGTAGTTTGCTGGCTGGCTGGCTGGCTAGCTGCCGGCCTGCTTGCCTGCCTGCCTGCCTGCCTGCCTGCCTGCCTGCCTTCCTGCCTTCCTGCCTTCCTGCCTTCCTGCCTTCCTGCCTTCCTGCCTTCCTGCCTTCCTGCCTTCCTGCCTTCCTGCCTTCCTGCCTTCCTGCCTTCCTTCCTTCCTTCCTTCCTTCCTGCCCTGCCCTGCCCTGCCCTGCCCTGCCCTGCCCTGCTTGCCTTGCTTGCTTTGATGGTTTGTTTGTTTTGTTTGTGCGTTTGCTGGTTCGTCCGTCTGATTGTTCAGGATTTGTGTGTGTGTGTATGTCTGTGTGTGTGTGTGTCTGTGTGTGTGTGTGTCTGTGTGTGCCTGTGTCTGTGTGTGTGTGTGTCTGTGTCTGTGTGTCTCTGTGTCTCTGTGTCTCTGTGTTTGTGTGTTTGTGTGTCTGTGTGTCTGCGTGTCTGTGTGTCTGTGTTCTGTGTGTCTGTGTGTCTGTGTGTCTCTGTGTCTCGGTGTCTCTGTGTCTGTGTGTCTTTGTGTCTGTGTGTCTGTGTCTGAGTGTGAGTGTGAGTGTGTGTGTATGTATGTGTATGTATGTATGTGTGTTTGTGTGTGTGCGGGTGAGTGCAGGTCGTGGGTGTGGCTGCCTGCGTGCATGCTTGAGCTACTGGCGCAACTCTGGCGGTAAAGCTCGCGCAGTCGGTTCCAAGTTGCATAAGTTGAGCAGCGCCCGGTTCTACTGCCATAATTTCGTAGTTGGTTCTACTGCCTGGTTTGATGGGGAGGTTATAGTAGAGCCTGTAGAAGCCTAGCTATGTTGGTCACTGGATTTTTTTCCGCTGCCCATCTGGGCAAATTGTAGCAAAGTCATATTTTGGCAGGGGAAACCAAAGGCTATTTTGATCCCCCCTACATTGACACGCGCCCAAAGTGAGGCCTACTCACCCAAGAAGGTGAACGCTTTGCTGAAAAGCCCTGGCGAGGGCAGCGCGGTCATTGTGAAGAACCGGGCGAAGATCGCGGCTCGTCTCCTTTGGGAGGGATGGCTAATGAGACGGGGCAAATAGACTGGTCACCCTTGAAGCAGTGCTGCCCCGGACTTTGCACCCTGGTGCATCTTTTTGCGGGGGTGTTCCCTGCCAAAAGTGATCCGGATTACCTCTAAATTGGATGCGAGCAAATAATTGAAGGTGTCCCATGCTTGCAGGGAATCTGGGTCTCACTGGAGGGAACACGCTCCCTAGTCCACGAGGGTGATTGGAGCCCTTGCGTTTCCATTGGCTAGACTTGAAACTGTGCGATCTGGTTGGTGGGGAGTCCTAGAAAACTAGAAAGTCATGTTCCTCTTAGTGAAGCTTTGGTGGCTGCGAGAGAGTTGGTCACCATTTTTTGTTGGTCACCCTTGAAGCAGTGCTGCCCCGGACTTTGCACCCTGGTGCATCTTTTTGCGGGGGTGTTCCCTGCCAAAAGTGATCCGGATTACCTCTAAATTGGATGCGAGCAATCCAAATCAGCTATGGGGGGTTATTGATCAACAAGGGACTCCAGATTGGCCTCCTGTTTAGGGTTTCCTTTGAAACCATCCAAAAAGAGAACCCAAATTGAAATGCTTAGAAACTCACAAGTGGGTTGCCCTTCTCAGCTTGGTGAATACTCATCGCTGGTCTTTGGTATGACCGAATCGAATCGCTCCTTAGGCCTTTGGTTCTCGACCTTTTGCTCATTCGGCTTGGAGCAACCCAGGTGGGTAGTCGTCAGCTTGGTGAATGCTGGGTTCCGGTGTTACTTTCCAGCTGCAAGGTGCAGACCAGAGCACCAGGAGGCAGTCCCTTTTGATTGCGGATTTGGATTTGCCCTTTTGATTGCAAAGTTTTGCTTCCCTGTGTGACCTGTGTGGTTTGGTTTTACCTGGTTTTGAGGACTCCAGGCTTACAGGTGTCGGAGATGGCTCAGGCTAGCACGCTGCACAATGCCAAGCTTTGTCAAGCTGCGGCAGAGGAGCATGGCTCCTTCTGTAAGTTCCTATGGCCGCTCGCCAGCGAATCAATTTTGGTCTGGGGTGTTGAGGGAATCCTTTTCAGGTTGCTTTCATTTGCGTTTCAGAATATGGTGATTTTCCCGGCTGGTTTAAGAATGGAATTTATCACTACTGGAAATACGTGGTTTTTGGTCAGGAGGACTTAAACAAATAGAGGTTGGTTTAGAGGGAAACCAAAAGGAACGTCACCATTTTTGGGGGCTCCCGGCACCCTCCTATTTGTGAATCACGGGCATGTATGAGCCCACATGAACAAAATGTTGCATGCATTTGTGTGTGTGTGAACACAGTACACACACACATATATATATATATATATATCGAGAATGCTGACATACCCGATCCTATGTAACATAAACTAATTGGTATTCATACATGTGTACTAATATATATATATATATATGTGTTGTGTATATATATATACACATACATACAGAGAATGTATAGCAAAGCTAGCTAAAGCTGAATCAACCCCCAATCATCCCCATGTATCCCTCAAGTACTCATCACTGGGTATGAAGCCCTAGTTGGAGTTACTCAACTTTACGGCCGAGTTGTAAAATCTTCGTCACCTTTGGCTCTAAAATGCCTCGGCGCTTCCCAAGGCCTCTGAACCTGAAGAATTCCCCTCAGTTTCGTGTAAAACAAACCCGTTGTTTTCAGGGATTCCGAATCCTCTTATCTCTTTCGTTGAACTTGTGACATTTCATTCAATGTGGAGTCAAACATAGGATTTCCGGCGGAAAACAGCCCATAGTTTGTTTATGAGGCACCCCCCTTAGCCCCCATGAGTTCGCAGCCGCCTTCGTCCGACGGTCGGTTTCTTCGATGCCTTCAGGTCCTTTGTGGGTGGCCGGCCCAAAGTGAACCGATGGAAGAACGCAAAGTCCATTCCAGCCACCCGACGCAGCTGATGGGATACGCCTGTTTGAGCGGACCAAGGCCGCCTGTTTACAACTTTCTGGACTCTCAGTTTGTCCCCGGAAAAATCGAACGTAGCCCAACATCATGGCAATTTCCCTTGTAGAAGTTCACATTTCCCCACCTTAGCTTTTCTGAACAGTCAGTTTCGTGAATTGTTTTTGTTCTATATGTTGGTTCCGCAACCATTATATAAGCGGGCAAAGAACAAATTTGAACTTGCTCAGATTGACTCCGAGGAAGCCCAACTTTCAGATGGGAGTTGACTGACTTGGCGGAGATGGTTTGCTGTTGGTGTCCACTTCACAGAAGAGCTGAAAAGGGGCTCCACCGACCTCCGACTTTTAGTTGAAACGTGGAGGGGACAACTTGAAGGGCGATTCTCACAACCCTTGCGCAAGGGTCTTTCGCCTTTTAGCTCTTTTGCCAAATGACCCCTCATTTCCATGACCCGCTCAATGGATTCTAACAAATGGGTATGCTGCACACATAGGTCCTTTGTTGCAAGCCTTCTAGAACCCATATATTAGACCCTGCCTAGTCCGGGCTGAGACAGATTTGGCCTCGGTGATTGCCCTCTCCACTGGTTGTTTTATCTGAAGCTGACATGTCGAAATGTCGGCTGATATTCCCCACAATTCAAAGACCGTTGGCCTACCCCTAAACTCATATGGAACCTGGGTGAAGATCAAAGAACATGTTCCTCTTAAAGGTCCTTTGCCTTACGCTCCATCGCTTTTCACTTCAGCCCCTCCCCAATCCCAACAAGGCCGCAGGCCGCACAACGACGCATTGTTACCATACTTGACAACTACTTTATTACAACCCAACCATGGTGCGGGCCACAAATGCAGGATCCGCAATCTGCTAAATCATGATCAAGTAGATGTAAACATCAGACCTTTTGGTTGCCGATATTCTTGACACCGACAGCTATCAGCTCAATCTGCCAAGCCTGGGTTTGGGACGCCTTTGGGACAGGGTCAGGGAGTTTTCGAGGCTGTGGATACTGTTTGGGCTTGTTTTGTGCCCCACACAGACTGTCGTTCTTTCTTTCCCAGTTTGCTTTTTTGCCCGGCAGAGCCAAATTGTTTCGGCTCACAGCAAAGCGGCTTCGATTCAATTGGGCACTGCAAGCAGGGCTTCTACTCATAGCATGATAGTTGCTGTCGCTGTTGGAAGACGTCTGGACTATTTGGTCCAAACAAGAACCGCAGAATGAGCAAATCACCGGAGAAACCATGGCCCACCCTCCCAGCTAGACCATTAATCCAGGGAGAGCCCCGTTGACGAAAGGCGGTGGAAAATGCAGCACCTTGCAAGAGAAAAAACGTCTTCCAAAAGGGGTCATGTTGTTTGGGGCGATGTGTTTAGTGGGGACAAGTTGAATTCCCGTCTTCATGTCCAGGTTCTCAAAGTCGGAATCCAGATGCGTGGGAGGGTAGGTCAAATCCAAAGAAAAGGAAAGCCCCTGCGGCTTTGGGTCAGTTGGGGGAACTTACCCTTTTCCCGAGAATCATGGAATCTGACAGGAGGAACTCGGAAGACTACACTCTTGAAAAGGCCTTAAGGTCTCCAGTTCCGCGATCAGAAAGAGGGCACCCCTGGACACCTGCGTCTCTTTTTACACCTGCGTTCTTGTTTATGAAGGTTGGTTGAAAAAGGGAAGCCAAAGATAAACCAGCCTTATTGCGGGCTTTCGGAGAAACCTTCCTATCTCGGAGAAGCAAACAATTCGAAATGCCGGCCGGGCCGCGGGACCCGCCGGCCGGGCTCGCGTCGCGTGGTGTGCCTCAGGTGGTGACGCCGGAGGCGCAGCTCATGAGCCGCGAGCTGAAGAAGCGCGGCTTCGGCTTCGTTGGGCCCACCATCTGCGCCTCGACAGACTCGCCGCGATTTCGGTTTGAGCGGGTCGCCGGGTGTCCGAAACCAAAACCCACATGAGACCAGTGGGCAATGTCATGGTGTTAAAACCAAAGGAGAACTGAAAGAATGAAATAAACGGGTGTCTTAAGTGTGTTTGGTTTTAAGAAAAATAGAACGAAGGACGGTTGAAACAAATGAAAGACACAACACCCGAGGATGTTGGTTTTGTTGTTTGTTCTTTAGTATCTGGTGTAAGCAAAATAAAATAAGCCCAACACAATGTTGTTGTTCTTTTTTAAAGAAATACACAACTAAAGCAAAACCCAATCCAAGAATCACGGAAACTGCCACCCGCACCCCCGAACTGCTTTTCGGACAACAAAACGGGATTCTGAACATGGGAAGCTGGGTGACGATCCGAGATGGAAAACGACTGCCCTTGGGAAGCCTCCGGAACCCACTTCCAAGAGGGTAGAGGGCCCGGGATGTGTCCCAAGTCGCGAAGGTCGCCCTCAACAAATTGAGGCGCCCAACATCGGCTTTCGCGATGCTTTTGGAGGCGCAGATGGTTTGCTTTGCTTCCAACTGCATTTGTTTGCATGGAAGCCCAAGAGCCATTTCTGGAGGAAACTCCTTGAGGGCTCACCTGGGTGCCTTGAGGGCTGATCATGAGGCCCCCATCTGAAGCCTTCGATCAGGACTGCTAAGGTTCATTCAGAGCCCTTCTTGGGTTGGGGAGGGGGGTTGTAGGTCCTCCCGCTGTTAAAATTGTGCGTGTGTCTTTGCTGGGACCGTCTGGTAGACATCCTTTAGTGCGGATTTCGGGGTCTACCAACCATTTGGGAGGGTGTTCCCCGTAAAATCATAGCCGTTCTACTAACATGGCCATTCGTCCCAGGCTGTTTGAACAGAGACATTCGTGCCCCTCAAACATGTTTGAACCCCTTCGATCAGAACTCCTTTGACTTTCGATCACGCGGCGCCATTCACTTTTCCGGTTTCCAGAAATGTCCCAGGCACCCAATGCCCTCGTTTCCAATGAAGGGGGAACTTCGGTTTTTCCCGACAGCAAATAGCAGAAATAGGCTTGGCTCACAAGGGGTTTTCCCTCTCGTTTTCCTTTACAACACACCCACAAAAAGGCACTCTTAAGAAAAAGAGAAGCAGGGAAACCCCCAAATCTGTTCCTTCCTGTTGGCTTCCCTCGAAATACAGAAAATGGTACCGCTTTCCGAGGCTACGCGCTGATGCAGTCTGTTGGCATGGCACAGGCCTCAGAGCAGGAACTTGCCGGCTCGTAGCTGTTCCTGTTCAGACAGGGCAAACACACCACACCCCGCCCAAACCTGGGATCTCCAAAGCTACTTTGCACCTAATATGGTAGTGTTCAACAGTTCACTCCCAGAGTTGCTGGACTTGATACTTTTTGGGACGACCGTAAACAACAAGTTAGACTTTTTCTGGCCCATCCACTCAAGAAGTGAGACATACTCTGGAAACAGTTTTGGAGTGCAGATGCGGGCCATGAAACACATCACTTGTTTTTTTTTTCAAAAACGAAAGACGCAAACTGAAGCGGTGTGTGCTTGGAGAGGATGCCCTGTGGCCGAACCCTTTGGGCAGGTTGCTTTGGGTTCCTTTCGACTAGGTTGGGGTACTTCGAAGGCCAACTTGGTGCATCATTTGAGGGGATCCCCTCAAAATGGTGGTTTTCCTTTTGCTGTCCCGTTAAATTCAGCCCAAAAAAGATACACAAAGAAAACAGACCCCAACGGGTTTGGAGTTGTGAATTTGAAGCGGTGTCCAGCTCTATTTCCCCAGGTGTTGAACAGCACAGCCGATTTAAGGCGAGTTTCATTTGGTTGTGATGTTAGGTTGAATATGGGCCAAAGCAAGCCCCCCAAACCAGTGGCTTCCCTTTTCTTTGGTCACCGGTCACCACTCAAAAGCAAGCAACAGAAAGGGTTTCCTCCAAAAAGGCACCAAGATTTCTGGACATTCATCGGTTCTCGCTCGCGCCCCCCGCTCCAAAACAAAGACCAGGTGTTGTTTCATCCTTAACATAGGGGGAATCCTGTGTCAAAGAGTAAATCCTGCAAGTGTTGACACCTACGTGTTTGGTTTACGACAGGGTAGCGTTACGCGAAGAATCGGTTCATTCCCACATCGGTACTACCAAGAGCGCTCCCCATTCAATTGAAGAATTGGGCATGTGTGTGTGCGTGTGTGTGTGTTCGAGGGTACCCTTTTCAGGTTGGCTGGAAGGAAATCAATAGGACAAAAGCACAATTTTGTGGGTGTCGCTGTTTGAGACATACCTAGATCGCGTTCATTGCACCCGGCCTTCCCAGGTGAACGACCACCCTGTGACTACGCCGCAGTGGCGGCGTGTCAACGACCTTGTCAAGCGGCGCTTCGGGAAACGTTGAAAAGATGCCGCACCATGCTCTGCAACGCCGCTTGCATTTGTTCGCGGGCTCTTGGAGGCGACTCGCAATCAAGCTGATGATAGACTCCTCATTGAGTGATGAAAATAGTTGAGTGGTCATCCCTCCTGAACCCTGGCTCCCGCCGTTTGAAATGGAGATTGAGACACTGGTGGCAATACGGAGGCAAGTGTCCCATGGTTCACTACTAATGCAGAGCCATTGCAAGGGGAGCCATGGAAGTTCATGCCCGTTACTGTCACTCGCTAGTCCCTGCTAGTCACTATTGGGCTGCAATGGCTCCCCTTGCGATGGCTCTGAATCAATGAAATGGTGCAATCTGGGGTTTCCAACACGTCTAATTTGGAACCTGAATAGACGTTGCCCACTGCGTTGCCAGAGATGCGAGAACGCACTGTCTTGGTGCATGTCGTTTCGGGAATGGACCATCCTTGCGGAACGTGCATCTGACGTGTGCTCTGGGGCCCTTGTGGAACCCTGACGTTTGGTGCCTCACAGGCCCAGACTTTGGTTTAAAGTGAAAACCAAGAAGGAAATCCGCCGCTCACGTGCACAGTTCGGTTGCTGGTGCATATTGGACAGGTTGCCAACATGACCGCACCAACCGGAGTTTGCGACCTCACCCATGATGAGCTTTGTTTCTTGGTTTATGATCTTTGTATATTAGGGTCTGTCTCTTTTTGTGGGTTGGTTCACGGGGAAACCAAAGGGACAAGTACAATCTTTGGGGTCCCCTATTTTTAAGACACGCCCACATTGCACAGGCACCTAGGGGCACGTGGTTTTTCACTTGGCCATTTGTGGAAAGCCTGTTGGTCGGCTTTCAAATGGGAAACTGAACGGAAATCAAGCTGCGCCACCGTGTTTGATTTTATGGGTTTTGAGCTCACCGATTCAGGGGCAAAGCAAGCTCAAGCCCATGATCCATGATGTAGATCGTTTGCTCGGGATCCAATCCTTAGTTCCGGTTTTGGACTTAAGGTAGAATTTGCAAATAGATGCCGATGGAAATCAAATCCCTTGATCCCCCTCCTCTTGACGGTAGTAATCAATCTGTATAGATGTTCTTTTGCGTTGTGTCCAGTTTAGCGACTTCACCCTTTCAACCAGTAAGGGTTACAGATCTGCGGGCCAAATGTGCAGCCCTTAAGAGTTACAGTTGTTTTGTCTTCTGTTTGGGTGGGTTCACAGTTCACGGCCCTTTCCAAAAACCGGTCCCGACGAGTACCTCCGCTTTTCTGGCTCTCAGCTCATCCCTGTCGCCATTTCAGTCGCGGCGAGTCGAAATGGCCAGGCGCGGGGCGAAAGTCGACTCGCTGGAATGCTTCTTTGGACCTGCGGGGTAAAAGTTGCCCTGAGCCCAGTTGCTGTAGGTTAGCCAGTGTCCTTTTAGTTTTTACAGGGGTGTTCCCGTTAGCTACTATACAGGAAAATGGATTCAGTGGTTGCAACTCCAGAAATTATGCTGCGAAGGATGGTTTCTAGCCAAGTGATACTTCAAAAGCGTGTCCTTCCTGCTTGTGTTATCCGATTGAGTAGCAGTTGTTTGGCTCTTGTGAGCGTGGCGCTCTCAAGTCGTCAAACGACGGATTCGTAGAAGTTGATGACGCTGCTCTGCTAGACATCCCGATTTTGCATGGTGGAGTTGTCCCCGGAGTTTGATGACCGGAACCGAAAGAGATGGCCCATATCAAATATCAAACATTCATGCCTTCGCCCCATGTGATTGCGTGCTTTACTTGGTCTGGTTGGGTTTGGGTGGGCTGGTTAGTTTGGTTTGCTTGCTGAATTGTTGTCCTTGTTGGTTTGCTTGGTTGTTTGGTTGGTTTCTCACTGGCCCTGTCAGTTTTGAAGAGAGATGTTCCTGGCTAGTCATTAGGCATGGCATTCGGACCCCTACCCCCAGCAAGGCTCTCAGAACCCATTTTACAAGGTGTTTGGAAGTGTTTCTGCCGGATGCACCCACTTCCCCAGGCCTCCAGCTCTGCCTTGTGTTGATTTCTTTGGGGTGGGGGTAGGGTCCCTTCAAAGATCAACGGCCAAACGAGGGGTGCCCTTTGTGGCCACGGACAGTCCCGGATTCTAGCCGTGCCCATTCTCAAGGATCTTTCCAGAACATGCCTCAAGACCTGATGGAAACGATGGAAATGGGTGGTTTCTGCAAAGAACCATGGATGCACAAAATGGAATATCACCCCTTAGACTGTCAGTAGCGTACGCCAAGGGGCCTGTGTTTTTTGAAACCTTGATAAACCCCCAAAATGTGGAACATATCGAGTTGGTCATGAAACAACACACACCACACTGAGCAAATGCAACAACACTCGAGTTTTCTAAAACAAGAAACCAAAATGCCAGCCCCCATGGCTCCAAATTTTGAGCTGTGTGTATGGGGGTTGTCTTTTTTTTTCTTCACAACTCAAGTTGTTTTTGGCATTTTTGGAACATGTACACCACCTGGAGTTGTCCAAAAAGGCAACAAAAATGAGCGGTTCCACATGTGTTTTTTGACAGCTCTGTTTTGCATTTGCAAGTGAAAACATGTACAAACCTTGAGTTGTCCACAAGAACAGACTTTCATGCAGATCATATGGAAGCTTTACCTTAAGTCCCGAATATGAATATGCGCGTCTTTCCAAATAAGATGTTATAAGATGTTGATTCAAACGTGATTAGCGTTTCAATCTACTTGAATAAGGACCAATGCATGAATTTTCATTTTTATTCTGAATTCATAGAGCAGAACTTAAGACTTTGCCGGCCAGGGCTAGCCCCTTTTGCTAGTGAAATGGGAAGTAGAGGAGGACAAAGCTTCTATGAAGAGCGCTTGCCGCGGCCTTGGACAAGTTTCTTCCGGAGACCGCCCGACCGTTTTTGAGGGAATGTTGCGCCCCTGGCGCAGGAGCCCTAAGATTCCGCCGCTTGTCCAACTGCAATTTCGGGGTCCAGAAAACGACGCTTCTTCCTGACACTGCCACCAAACTGTTCTTTCATCGCATAAGCCACTGGCATGAAATGTCCCTCTTGCTTGTGTGATGCTTCTGGAAGGCTTATTGGTTTTGCTGGCCTCTGCTTGCCTTGGCACCTTTGACTTGTCCCGAAACAAAAAGCCTAGCGCGTTTACAAGCCGGAATGCAAAACCAAAGTCAGAAACGTGAATTTGAGCCCTTCGTCTTTGGCTGGGGCAAAAGAGGCCCAGGGCCGAGAAGCAAGTGCTTCTTCCAGCGCGATAAAAATGCATCTGGGGTCTTCGACTCAGCCCGAAAGTTTCGTCGCCAAGGCCTGAAAAAAACACTCGGGGATTTGGACATGATTTTGCTTTGCAAGCCCATACGGTTGACACTGACACCGCCAAGTCTCGAATGCGCTTATTCGACCACAATAAATGAATAATTGACTTTAGCAGCAACGACTCGATTCGATACTTCCGGCCATCCATCTACTTTAAGATGGGCGTTCTAAATGGAATATGTCCTGCTGTATTGCAAGTCGTTTAGGTTGTAATTGGGTTCTTAATTAAACATATTTGGACGAAAGCTCCCATTCTAAGTTCTAGTGCGGTTCGATCATTGGTTTCAAAAACTCCGCTGTTTTGCCCTAAAACCCATATTTCCAACAGAAGGCAGCTCACATGGAGCCTACATATGGGCATCCTGGGATTAAAGCTGTACTTGTAACAGGGTCTTCCAACTTATTCCATACAATATATCTTTCCCAAAACGTCCAAATCAAACACCACAGATACGTTTGAGGCCTGTAGAGGCATGTGTGGGTAGAACAGTGGTAGGGGGCATGTTCTTCTTTGTCAGGGACCAAATTTCCAGCCTCGTATAATCTGGTCGAATGAGAGCAACCCTGGACTCATGCCTTCCAAATCTGAATTGGCGTTCCTTCGTCGAAAACAGCATCCCCTTAATAACAACGTCCTCACGCGGATGGGAATCCCATGTGGGTGACTCTTGCAGATTCCTTCTGAACCACAGGTTCTTACGCGGTCGCTCGCTCCGTCATTTGGCAGGCAGATCCAAGTGCTTGGCATCTCTGGAGAAGCTCTGCTGGAGGTGGCGCTGCCGATCCACGCACGTGAGCCCCTTGCCGTTGTTTTTTTTTGCTTTTGTCAGGGCTCCTTAAAAGATACATTTTGCCCATTTCAATCATGGCTTTTCCAAAATAAAGGGAAACCACCATTTACAAGGCAATGTTCAGGTGTATAGTGTAAGGATCCCTGTTTGTTTTCAGAGAAGCGATAGAAACTGTCTGCAGGCCAATAGTAGGGACGCAGTCCCTATAGAAGACCAGCAGTTCAATGACTGGAACGTGCGATTTCACAGAAACAAGAAGGGATACCTCAGGGGCCCTGCTAGCTTTCCTAGGAGGAGGGTTCTCTTTTACACGCCCTTTTCTGTGTCTGTCTCTGTGTGTCTGTCTCTGTGTCTCTGTGTCTCTGTGTCTCTGTGTCTCTGTGTCTCTGTGTCTCTGTGTCTCTGTGTCTCTGTGTCTCTGTGTCTCTGTGTCTCTGTGTCTCTGTGTCTCTGTGTCTCTGTGTCTCTGTGTCTCTGTGTCTCTGTGTCTCTGTGTCTCTGTGTCTCTGTGTCTCTGTGTCTCTGTGTCTCTGTGTCTCTGTGTCTCTGTGTCTCTGTGTCTCTGTGTCTCTCTGTGTCTCTGTGTCTGTATCTCTGTGTCTCTGTGTCTCTGTGTCTCTGTGTCTCTGTGTCTCTGTGTCTCTGTGTCTCTGTGTCTCTGTGTCTCTGTGTCTCTGTGTCTCTGTGTGTCTGTGTGTCTGTGTGTCTGTGTGTCTGTGTGTCTGTGTGTCTGTGTGTCTGTGTGTGTGTGGGTGTGTGGGTGTGTTTGTGTGTTTGTGTGTTTGTGTGTTTGTGTGTTTGTGTGTTTGTGTGTTTCGTTGTTTGTTTGGTTGTTTGTGTTTTGTGTTTCCGTGTGAATGTGTTTGGTTTGGCTTTGGCACCGGCATGTATATAATTTATATAATCATATACGTATCTAGCTAGTTCCCCATCAGGTTCTCCAATGCGGAACCCACAACCCCATTCTAATGATTTAGGCCATTATCAAAGGAAGCTTAGCAAGAGCCTCCGAACCAATTGAGCGCGCATTTCTTGAGAATATCGCTTTCTCAGCGCGTGAGAACGTGGCATGGTACTCGGATCTTCCGAATGCGCGCAACCACGTCGGTGACGACGTCTGACGGAATCGGTCCCGGCGCGTTCGGAACGAGTTCCGACGCAGCACCATTGGCGCGGCCGCGCCCTTTGCTTCGCAGCCATCACATGGTGAACCCTCTGCGGACTTTCGGGGGGTCGACCGGCAACAACTTGGTGTTTGCGTTGTTCACCTTCGTGGGGTGGAGAGAGAGAGAGAGAGAGAGAGAGAGAGAGAGAGAGAGAGAGAGGGAGAGAGAGAGAGAGAGAGAAAGAAAGAAAGAGAGAGAGTGCGAGAGAGACAGGAGAATGCGACAGAGGAAGAGGAAGAGGCAGAGGAAAGAGAAAAGAGAGAATGAGGGAAGGAGAAAAAGACCTCCAAACCACCACCAGAGCACCACATTCAAGGCAAGCTGACAAAAGGTTCGACCCTTGAGATTTCTCTGCGCTTCGTGTGAAGCGACATCCGAAAGGCTCCCCTTGCCTCAGGATTCTCAAGCAGCTGAATGGCAGCTGCTTCGACCGCCTCTTGCGCGGGCCTGTTACGGTAGAAGGCGAGATCAACGAAGGCTGGGAAGAGGGACATTGACACCCAAATGGTAGATGCCGGAAACTGCAAGCGCCCAGGAAGCCCTTTTGATGGTAAGCAGAAAGTTTGGTTTTTTCATGGGGTCAAAGCACATGCTCATTTGTAGTTCACGACCTTAAGAACAAACCCAGGGGGTACCCCCAACAGCCCCGAAGCCCCTGTTGGGGAAAAAGAGGGGAAGCCCCAATTTTCTCAGGAGGACATTGTCCGAGGCTCGTGTTCTCCGCAAGGCCGCTTTTTTGGAATGTGAGCTGGAAGATCGAGGTGTGGCATGGGTCCGTCAACTGGAAAATTGGGGACCCGAAAAAGACATCGAAGGACAGCATGTAGGGGATTCATGTCCTGCCACCTGAGGTGGTTTCCGGTCCCTAGGAAAAGAGACATTCCTCGTGGCACAGTTGCCAAGGGCTGAGCCGTACTGTAGGGTCTAGTCGAAACAACTACACTTTAAACCAATATTGTGACGAAGGGCGAGTTCACATCCAAGTCTTCCAGCTCGGCAGGCTTGGACTAGAAAAATGGAATTGCGGACCACCCACCTTCCTGAAGGTATGGGGGGACCCTCGTAATGGACATGCACAACCCGTTTAGTTGAATGGATTTACGAATCACACTCCCAAAAACTGTCTGGTTGCCATTATTGTTCTAGGATTCCAGGGTCACTGAACCGGCTCATACACTCCAGTTGTCTTCGAAACGATTTCAGTTGTTGTTGGCTAACTATGAAACATTGTTTGTAATTAATGTTGGAGTAGCCCAGAGTGGAGGGTCATGACTCCCAACCATGATGTCCTCACCCGACAGAAAAACCGCCTGGAGCCTTCTTACATTCGACGAGGCGAGGCGCTGACCTATGTGAAGGTGGACATGGGGGTGCTGTCGGGTCTGGCAGAGGAGATGGTGGACGTGCTGATGGACTTTGGGGCCATCCAGGACCTTGAAATCCTTGAAGCGCTTCGAGCGAGCAGAGGTCATTGGCAAACCGGCAACCCAACGAAAAAAAGGATCCCCTGAAAAGTGGGGAGGGGGTGAAGAGGAAGGCATTGGTGGTTTTTTCAGGGATACTCAGGCAAATTCATAGGAGCTTTCAGGTCCCAATGGTGCCCCCTACATCCCTTTGGTCTCATGGTCAAACGCCAAAAGGGTTCGCCAAAAAGGGTGCTTTGGAACTCCCCCTCTTTGTCGCGGAAGGGGTTCCCTGTAAAACCAGCGAACACAAAAGGCCCCGTGTTTTTTCCATTCCGAGGTCCTCAAAAAAGAATCCGTGAACAGTTGGCAAAGGTCATTCGGGGCCAGGGCGATTTCTCCACCGCCATGTCGGGTTTGGTGAGTTCAAACTGCGTGTCGCAGGACTCCCCTCCTGGCTTCAACAAGCAGCGCTGCCTTTCCGTGGCCAAATCCGACGGCACCCACTTCTGCGGAGGGGGCGGCTCGGCGTTGTGCTCGGCTCGGGTACCGCTTGTGGCCACAGTTGGGTGTCTGCTTTTAGGGAAACCCCTTAAAAGGGGTGGTTTTGAACAGACACCAAAAGGAAACCAACGATTTTGGGGGTCAGCCGCGTGTTTACCACTGATCTCGACACGTGTATGGCGGTTTCCAGCTTTCGACCGTTAAAGTGTTTGGAAGTGACGAAAGAGCCAACCACAAGCCTGCAAATTGTGAATCGCTTATTGAGGGTCATCTGAACCAAGCCAGTTTCAGCTCGACCGATAGGGCATAAGATGGAGCTTGAACAGGCCAGGGGGTTCCTTAAGGTTTGAAGGTTTGGACCTTTTGCCGCAAAGCTCAAACCCAATCTGTACTCCTCACCTTTCCTTTTGGTCAACCGGGTTCCATGTATCAGCCCACTAGCGTCATTGGCTTTAGGTTTCCATCTCGCCCTATCGCCAAAGGGACAGGATCCAGGATCCGGTGCCGGCGGCCCCGGCGTAAGCTAAAGGTTCAAGTTGCTAGGGATGTTTACTTGTTTCATGACCCCATTGGGTGTGTGTGTGTGTCTTTCTTTAGGGTGCCCCTTTTTTGGTTGGTTTCCAAGGGAAACCCAAAACAATCAAGCCCTTGGATGGTAATGCTTGGTTGCTCTTTGGCGAACCCTGAACCTTTGGCAATCACTGCTTCCCCACCAATGAAACAAATGTAGCTGCGGTTAGCGACCAACCATGTTTACGTATTGATGTGTTCACAGCTGTAGGCTCACCTTTTGAGCTTTTAGTTTTCCAGTCTTGGTCCGGGACATGATCTTTCGGTTGACTTCCTCTTCCAACCCCAAGGGTGCACTCCGATTTGTTTTATTTTATTTTTTTAAGTCGTCCAGATTTGTCCATGGTTTTGGCGCCGGCCAGTTGCGGTTTCTTTGATTCGCACACGGAACTGCTTGGACCTGGGTGGTTTGTGGTTGGTGAATTCCATGGGTGTCGTTTCCCGGAACATCCAAGCCAAACGAAGCTAGCGGTTGATGGGCCAGCCATATACCGTAGCCACTGTAAGGGTATATGCCAGTTTGCCCTACTTGCCACTCAGAATGGTTGGGGGTGGACCATCTTAGATATAAGGAGGTTTCCTGAAGATGTTCTTCCAAAACTCGGTATGCCACACTGTTAGAACGAAGGTACTGGGATATTGTATCCCAAAAGTTATGGGGACAATTTCCTCTATTTCAGGGTAGCCTTGTTCGTTCCAGGTTGATTTCGCGTTTGGGGCGCAATGTCGATCTGGGCAATTTTTGGAAAACACACAAGAACCGCCCCAGGAAATCCCCTTTCTCCAACAATCACGGAAGTGGACGTTTGGGGCTTCAAGAGAATAGTCTTCGAACAGAGCTCCCGGTCCACTTCCCTTTGCACTTTGCACTTCGCTTGGCGTTCTGCCTTCGTCCAATTTGCCTGGAGTGGGACATCGGCGTGTCGCGAGGCTTTGGCGGTGAGGAGCAGATCCACCACGTGATGCTGCTGCCGGATGGCCGGATTTTGGCCAAGCGCCTGGGAAGTCAAAAGCCGAAGCCTCATGGGCCCAGGGGACACTCACGCCCTGGGGACACTCACGGCCTGGGGACTGTGTGCTTTTGGGCTTGGACCATTTTTGGGGCTTGGACGATTCTAGGACAACGAACAAACAGTTTGGACTCTTTGATCGCTCAAGAAGCCAACAGGAACCCTTGGAGTTGCAAGAAGCTTATCACTTTCTATGCCTAGCGGGTATGATGTGTCCAAACAAGACTTTAGAAGAAGGGAAATCGATGACATGGCAAAGATGGATTGCTCAGCAAAGATAATGACTGCTAAATTCCAGAAGGTGATGGCATGATCCCAAATGCAGGAGTTGTTGTATATATATATATGCAATGGAAACTTCTGGATGTCCAAACACAAGCCAAACGTTCACATATGGGATCAACGAAACATGTATTAGAGTCCAGATCACCCAACATTAATCAATTGTACCAGGCAAAATCATTAATAAAATATGACAGCTATAATCAATGAAGAGAAGTACACAAAGGGATACTGTATCCTGCACTATCAGAAAATAAGGCCTCCGATTTGGAGTTGCTCTTGAGAGACGTAAGGCATGACCTGCAACTGAATCTGATAAAGTCAGGAGTGAGGCGGATGATGGTGGACCATCCCGCACCGCTTCCAAATTCTGAGATCAAAGAACGGATTAGGAAAATATGTGATACTGAGTCTAGGATATATCACTTCTGGAGACACAATAATGTTCACATTCTCCAAACAAGCCAGGCAGTGTCATAAGAACGCCATGCAATGCAATGCTTGAACTACAGAAGTGATGGTTGTCCGGAGGTATAGCCCTATGTGCTGGTGAATATATGTCATATTCCTACAATGGCATGGTAAAGAACGTGTTCTGAAGCCCTCATGATTACAATATTTAGAAAGCAAATGACACGCGTAAAAGCGTAATTGATAAAAAGTCTAGTTGTTGTCCATTCTTGCTCGTGTTTTCTTGTGATATTGGTTGTGTAGTTGTCTATGACTTATTGTCTAACATTGCTTTGCCGATATGTCTGTTGAAACGTTAAATGTGATTAGACAAATAACAATATTAAGCTAACATGAATTGAGAGTTGCCATTCCCTTTACCACTTCCTTGCCTTCTCAAAGCTCAGGGAAAGGAAGTAAGTGACCATTTGTTCATGACAACCTCCGATCTTTTCCACCGGCTGGTATGCTTCTTGGAAGTTCTTGAGCCATTGACAGCTGGGGGCTGGTTTTTTCCCAGCGTCTTTTCTCCCATTGGTGAATCAAAGCAGCTGCTGGTATGTGTCCTGAAGTTACGTCGGCATTCAGAATCGGCGGATAAAGGGATACCCTCTGCCCGATGCTCGAAGACGTGGAACACGGGGCCGTTTCAAGCGGAGGGTAGTCTTCCGAAACCATCCTGTCCACTTTCATGATTGTTGTAAACGGGGCAACCATCCTGTCCACCCACTTCTCTTGGTGTTTCATTAAGAAAGCTCCAGCCGCAAGGACTGGGGGGGTATTCGGTGGCCATAAGTCAGGAGGTTTGGTTGCGACAGTCGGCGGTTTGGCGAAGATTGGATAAGGACACCTTACGTATGGGTTTGTCTCAAATAGGGGACCCTCAAAATGTGTGTTTTCTCTGGTTCTGCTAGAGAACCACCCCCAGCAAGGATACCCAACAGGCAAACCCATATGCCGGGAGCTGGGAGAAAGAAGTTCACCAGCGACCAAAATCCGAGCCCGGACGTCCGTGCCAACCCAAGAGCATCACAGCTGGCAGTTCAGAACATCTCAGCACTCTGGCGCAGAGTAGTTTATGGAACCCAAAAAGATAGGATCAACCCCAAATGAATCATTACAGCCCCACTCCTTTTGGGCCGCTCTTGCTGGGCGTATGTGAGTTTGAGGGCGTTTGCATAGTTGACCCGGAGGAAGGGGGCGCCCAGAACACGGCTAACAAGTTCGATGGGGAACCACTCAGAAAAAGCTGTTGGATATGAGGTTTGCGCAAATTAAGTTGCTTACAAGAAGCAGGGGACTCATTTTTTGTCGGATGTCCTTTTACCACATATGTTGACCATAACTCACATAAGTCGCCAAACGATGTCCACCAAAGGGTCCCCAACCTCACGTCCACATCCACTCGCTGCCTTCCGCCGTTCCGTGGGCGGACTTGTTGGGTTTCGGCACGTGACCCGCTCGTTGTGGACTGTGAAGGCTACACAAAAAGAAAGCACGATGTGCAACGTGGGTTTGTCTGCAAGGCTACCTGTTCACCTGCTTATTCATGACAGTTCGGTCTTTGCGACCAAAGGCACCGCTTTGGACCTTTGGGAAGCAACTGGCTCTGAACCCACGAAAGGCCATCGACCTGTTGCTCAGGGGGAAAGAGCAGAATCGGCAAGCGCCAAGCTTTGAGTTAGCGTCAGTAAAGACCAAAAGGTTTCAACCAGTCAACTGTAACGGGAGAACGGATGGCATCCCTTAGGTTTCTCTTTGCTTTCTCTCCAAAACAGCCCAGCAAAGCCTTCTCAAAAAGACATCATATTGATATTACTGATTACAGACTGCTATGTTGAGCGAACCTCAAATGGGCATGTGCGTTCTCTGCGCGGAAGCAGCTTCCTAAAGACGCAAGTCGAGCTCAGAGGGTTCGACCTATGTTGGGGCCTGTAACCCTTGGTTACGGACCCCACTCGCCACGTACCCAGAATGTACTATATATAGATCTGGCTGTGTCTTTGTTTTGTGTTTTTTGGGGGAGGGATGCTGTGATTGGTTGGGTGTTGAAGAAATCAAAAAGGAACCGACTTTCTTGGAGGTCCCCAATTTTGAGACAACCCCGCATTTGGGACAGGCTCCTTCGCTATTCAACGTGGCAGGGTCAGAAAGCAAAAGCATGCAAAACTTGATTATGAAATGGGAATTCTTGAGGGTGGTTCTAAAGGCAAGCCAAAAGGTAATCAATTTGAGGGGCCCCCTATTTTGACGCATGCCCATATGTGGATGTGAAGGCGCCAAAGGCCCATTTGGCCATTCAATGCGTGATGTTTTCGAGTGAAAAGTCTCACATTTGACAGGCGGGAATGTCTTGTTGGGGGAAGCTTCTTTGTGGTTTAAAAGGAACGCAAATTCGGAAAACTGGAATGCCATTTCTTGGGGGCGATCCCATTCCTATTTTAAGCCCAGGTATCATTCTTCAAGCGACTACATGGAGAGGAGCGGGAGCTACAGCGGCTCCTGGCATTGGCAGATTGCCGAAGGAGGGGCGGGGAGAGTTGCCACTTTGTGGTACCAATCAAAGTGACAGAGTATGGACGGCCCACTTACCATTTCGGAGTCTGAAGGTAGCATGATCACAACCATGTTGGGACGCATTTTCTTCCCATTTGGGTATCAGGCATAGTTTCCGCAACCATGCTTCTGTTCAAGGTCATAGGCTTGCAATGTGTCTCAGTTGTATCATGCGCCGGAAACTGTGGGGTATCTAAGAACGGCTGGGTGGAGCAAGTTTCTTAGTATCGACCTGAAGACGGACCCACACCAGGTCCCATTGGATTTCCATGGGACAAGACGATCGTTCTGTGGTGGTTGACTTTTAAACGCCACCCACTTCAGGCTTTGACAGGATGCTGATCAACTGCAAACTCAACAGAAGGAATACCCAGGATTCAGTTCGCTCTGACGCATATCTTAGTTGGGCCGTAGATCTCAGTCTCAGTGAGGCTTGGGTTGCCTCTTGTTTCGGTGGTTGTGAACGTCACCCTTTGGCTGGCCATGCTCAAGATTGAAGGGAAGATGGCATGTTTGTTTGCTGCCTAAAGTAGGTCACTCCTGAAAACCGGAAGGCTGCGGTCCTGGTTTGCTGTTGTTCTTATCCTGACGTGTTTGATCCTTTGCGGTATGATGTTTGAAGATGACATATTCCAAACACATATAGATGTCTCGTGTGATTGGATGAACAAAACAGTAGAACCGCGACTTCGTGCAAGCTTTGTAAGCGCGCTGCGAAGGCACGGGAGCACTAAGACCACCAACGCCCTTGTGCAAGCCTCCGAAGAGGATGCTGTGAATGCAGAGGGGAAGCCGCCAGTCGGGACCAAGCAAAGCAAGCAGCGACACAACACCAGTTGTAAGGAACTTTGCAAAGAACCCTACAAGGAGCCTTAGGAGCCTGGTAAGGAGCCTGATAAGGAGTCTTATGAGGCTTGAGTCAAGGATTTAAAGCCAGCTGTTGATTCTGCTTCACAGTCGAAATTTCGATTCAACTCTGTCCATATTGAATCTCTATTTAGATTCTAATACGCGTTTGATCAAATTCCTATTTGGTACGAAATCCCTCTTTTCAATCCATTTTAGACTGAGGTCGCTGACTGCGCTGGTAATCGTGTTGAACAAAAAAATGTCAGAATCAACGCATATCGAAGCAACGTGTGTGCATATATGGTCACACCTTCAGCAAGAACACAAGGGAGGCAATCTCAACAGGAGCAACACAACTTGATGGACAATGCCCACAAATCAAAACAGCTCAGTGTTTGTTGGGGTTTCCGTGCGAGATTTTGGGAGGGATAATGCAAAAACAGAAGAAGCAACTGATGGACAACCAAAACCAAAACTACCTTGAGAAAATACAGCAAAAACAATCTGTGAGGGGCATTTATTGGTTTCAGCTCATGTTTCTTCGTTTTCTTTCTTTTACAAAAGGAAAGCACACACACAAGTGTTCTTGTGTTTAGTGTGTTTGTTTGCAATGTTCAGTAAAAGCAAAAAGAAACGGTTTTTTGGTTTGGCCATTTGGCCTTCGAGAAAAGACCAAACAAACTCGAGCTTTTCCATTTTTGAGCTGGACAATTGCAACAGACCAAAAACTGAGGAAAAGCAAAATAAAACAAACTTAAGAAAACAAAAAGACAAAGTTTGGGGCTGAAACCAAGGATTATCCCGCGGATATGTTTTGGCTTTCTCAAGGTTATGTGGGTTTTTCATGTGTTTGCTTTTCTGGCTTACTTTGAAATGAGTAGTTTCTTTGCTTGCATGCTTAGGAAGAGTCAAATTGAGCCAACACATGGTTTTGTTGTTGCGCATGTCCCAGATCTTGTGAAACACCGTTTTTGAATAATGCTTTGCAAGCGCAGAATACTAGAAAATGCGATAAACATACATGTGCTTTTGGCATGTCCCACTAGGGGTTTTGAATACACTTTCATAATTCTGCATCCTAAACATCCGTCTGCAGCTCATGAACCGCACGATACAAGCATGCATGTGTATTGCCAATACACAAAACTGTTTGAAAGGACTTGAAAAAAGCAAACGGGGGCTGACCATGTATATATACGTATCATGATTGCAGCCATCCTTACCAGGCTCATCATAAAGCTCCTTTTTACGGCTCCTTGTCCTCGTGCGAATTATTTTAAAGCTTCTTGCAAAGTTCCTTACAAGGCCTCCCATGATACGCCCCCGCGTCTCCCATGATTCATAAAGCTCCTTAAAACCTCCTCAGGGCTCCTTGTTAATTACCAAAGATGTTGAATGTAATTTAATGTGAAACCAAAGCTTTTGTCTATTCACAATGATGATTGAAAGATGAGTTATTGTCCAATCATGACCTTCATGTTAATAGTTTTTTGGAATTGAATAGGGAAAGGGTTTACTCAAAAAATCATTTTTTAGTTTAGAGTTTAAATATGCATTTGTTAAAAAGGATTTCGGCCAAGCCTAATTAGGATTTCAGTAGCGTTTCATATTGATGCAATATTGCTGGAAGTTGTGTTTTCGACAAAGGAAAGGTGGCGTTTTCAATGTGCAGCTGGGACACAAAACAGCAAGAATGATGAGCTGCAGGTGGACATTGTTCAATAAAGATGGTAGATCGGGGAGGGGGGCTCAGTGAGTATATATATATATATATATGAATGTATACATGTACAGAATACATGTATATATATATATATGTGTGTATATGTATACACACATATATATATATATATGTGTATGAACACGCATGTAGGGAGCTCCCTCCAGGCAGCTTCCGGCCAGACCCCGCAGAGCCTGGTGTCTTGGAAGTGCAGTGGACGGGTTGGGCGGAGCTCGTGCACCGCAGCACCGAGGCCTTTGGGCCAGGCTGGGGCTGGGGCTTCGGTCCGTAGGTTAGAGAGGACTTGTCCGTAGGTTAGGTCAGGCAGGGCTCCAGAAAAAAAAAGAAAAACATGTTGCGACCATTTGAAAAATTGGGCTTTTCCACCAAAAATTAGAGGGAGAGCACCAGTCACGAGGCAATGTTCAGGTGTATAATGTAAGGATCCCTGTCAAGGGCCAACTGAGAATTCAGGGCCCTTGCAGGGCAACATGTTGGACATGTTCTGTTCTGAAATGTTCGGATTGTAGGCCCCTTGTGGTCTCAAAAGGAAACCAAAGCGAGATACCCCCAAACTGGGGTTGACCTATTTTGAGAAACACGGGGAACCGATCGGGGTTCACAATCGAACGGTTTACTTGGCGGTTCCCAGCCATACGGTTCTGTAAGCTTTTAGACTTTAATTGGAGTTTTCTGGGATTTACTACTTATCCCTCCAAAAGTTCAACATGCAGCAACGAACCAACGAACCACTGAGTTCAAAGTGTTTCCGGTCAGCCAACGTGAAGGTCCATCGCTGAGTCAGTTTTTTGGGCGAGCTCACCTAGGGATAGAATGAGCGGTTCACCACATGATGAAGGGCCTTTACTTGGATACGTATTTCAGGTTTTCGAGCTATTATTGGGAAATTTGCAAATGGTGTCCACTGCCCTCAAACCGGAGCTACTTGCAGGGGTTTAATGGGATATACAACCACTAAATAGCCACTATTAAAAGGGTATATACCCCGTGATCCCTTTGACTATTTTCCGCACGCTAGATGTGGATGCCACCAAATGTTGCAGTCTATTCGCGCTTGCTCTTAGCACTTCCCGAGGAGGAATCCACAGCTGGTCCAGAAATGCCCAAGAATAAATATGTTGCATGGTTGAGTTGGTTCTAACGAGCCCATTGGCTTCCCAAGCGAAATCGAAAAGGGAAAGGTTTTGGTTGGTTGCCGAGGCCCTAATTTGGCAAACGGCAATCGGGTGAACCTTACTTGTGGTGGGTTATTTGGTTGAACTGGGCCAACGAGATGAATTTGGACCCTTAACCCTTCACCTGTTTGGAATATGTCTTTGGGAGTTGCTCGAATGGTGGACCCCCAGCTGGTATTCCTATTTTTGGGGCCCAGTTGTATCAATGGCGATCGGTTGGCGCGTATGGAAACGGACTCACATGTGACCTGGAAAATGGGCGACCCTCAATGGGTTCCAAGAAAAGGTTCTGTGCTGCACAAATGGGGCCTAGAATTCATGTTAGTTTTCCTTCAAGTACTCTCCAACGTGGGTTCCTGCTTTAGATTGAAAATTGGAATGCATTGTTTCTGGGCAAATTGCGACCGCACAAAACTGTCGGTGTGCGACCCCGGGCCCCATTAAGGCACAAGGGTTGCCGACATGAATCTTCACCTACATGACGTCCACCAAAGAGTGCCCAATAAGTTTCACCCCCAATATGGAAGTGCAAACATTGGGGTCTACCCCCAATCCCGGCCATGGACTTAAGGGCTCAGAAACACAAAAAGGGCCGGATTCTAACATTTTCAGGGTGGATCAAATCAGGGCCCAACAGAATTTGGAAGCCCCGACCGTGCTGGGACTTCCTCTCAGCTTGCCTTCGGCGTGATGTCAGGCAGCATCACGGGCAAGTGGGAGGCTAAACTCATCGACGAAGAGCGGAAAAGAGGAGCTGCAGACTATCCGACCGGCCCGGATGGGGCCTATGTCCAAACTATTATACGTATGTATATATATATATAAATATGCTCGGTAGATCAAACATGAGACACAATCTGGGACTATGATTTTCCACGTACCCGTTCTTGTCGGCCAAGTATGGTCGATCCCCATCCCTAAAAATTTGCCTGAACGTGGCCCCTCAATAACTCCCACCCATGAATGTATAGGGAGGGCTCCTAATCCACATCTTTTGAGAGGCACTTGTCACACAGTTCGCATGGTTTTGCCTTGGGCCAATAAAAATTCCATCTCCTCTTGGAGAAGCATTTAACTCGCTGTTTCTGTCCGGTCACATGGATGTTATAAATCTGCTATTCGCCGTGTCCCGATTTCATTGCCATACCAGTGGGAGCTGCCGTTGGAAGTCGCCTCTTTCCTTTCCGATTACGTGGGGAATTGGGTAAGTGGTTTGATGCGTCGATGGAGGCTGCATGTCTAGATGTGTGGCGGCGATTGCGTTGGGCTCTGATACATCGGCTGAGGCTGCATTTTGGGATTGGTTGCGATTCCGGGGCGTGTCTTGTTGTCTTGGCGGGTGTGCGGTCGGTGTTGTGGAGAGGCTTGCGGTCGGTGGCACCGAGCAATCAAACCAACGCGCGTGTCCATCGTCTTGGCGTGTATGCGGTCGTCAGCAAGAGGCAGGGAGAACAAGGGGAGGAAAGAAAGAAAAAAGAAAGAAAGAAAGAAAGGAAGGAAGGAAGGAAGAAAGAAAGAAAGAAAGGAAGAAACAAAGACAGAAGACGAATGAAGAAAGAACGAACAAACAAACGAGAGAAAGAGAGAGAGAGAGAGAGAGATAAAAAAACGGAGGAAATAAATACAACAACAAAGAACTAAAGATAGAAATAAAGAGAGAACCAGAACAATACATAAACAACGCTAGAAGTCAGGCACGAACAAAATAACGAGAGAAAAGACAAAAAGGTAAGAGCGGCAAAAAGGAAAGCAATTGAGAAAGAAAGAGCCACATAAATAAAGACAAAGGGAAGGAAAGGAACAAGATGACTACATGCAATAAAGAAAGAAACAAAGACAGAAAGAAAGCAACAAAGACATAAGAACAAAAGAGCGATATACATACATAATCAGTAAAGAAGATAAATAAGCAAATACACGAAGAAATACATATCGAACACAATGCAGACATACAGGAATAACAATTGACAAAGAGGGTCAGAAAGCAAGACAAACAAACAACGAAAGCGAGAGAGCAAGACACAGTTGATGCAAGAAATTACAACATGAACGAATGAAACAACATAAATAAATGAAAGCACTAAACTCACAAGGAAAGAACTACAGAGAGAACAACATACTCTCAGAAAGGAAGAAAGAACACAATGACAACTCACAGACATAAACATAGAAATACAGATAAACATAAATAGATAGAGAATAAATTAGTACAGACATAGAAAAATCAAACAATGCAACGAGAGAGAGAGAGAGAGAAAGAGAAAGAGAGAGGGAGAGCAAGAAAGCAAGACATATAGGAAGACACGAATCATGACATCAAGGAAGAAAGAGAGATAGGGAGGTGGCTTTGGCTGGGGGGTGTTTGTTCAGGTCTCTCTTTCAGTCTCGGTTGTGTGTTCCCGTCCAGCCTGCCCACATTTCGAGAGGGAAGGGCTAGCACCTTTTGAACCCGTAGTGCGGGCTTCGGATCCTCATCTCAAGCTTATCCAGGGATAGCCCCTCTTGGGTCTTCTCCAACATCGTTTGGCATACGGGTTTGGGCCAATTGGAGCTTCGCAGGACCCTCCGTCCTGGTGCCGACCAGCATGGGGCGCTTGAGTGTACCAGAGTCAGGCTGCACAGAGTCCCGAGCTTTTCCAGGCGAAAAGGAATGCATTCGGGGATTGGAGCATCGTGGTGAGATTGGGCGTCTTTACAAACCAACTCAAAGGA